>WOVY01010574.1:600000-956062 GCA_013436015.1 Rhipicephalus annulatus
CGACTTCTACATGCTTTGTTCGCGACAAGTTAGCTACCAGTAGATGAGCACGGTAAATCTGACATCTGAGGAAATAGCGTCGTTAGTCAACAGGTTAAGAATATCCACGTCATCTTGAGTGGACGGCAGTAACTCTAAAATTCCTAAACTAACAGCAATCCCACCAATTTTAATTCCCGCTCACATTTTACTGCAGTGTTTCACCACAGGCGAAAATCCATAAGATTGGCCAATCGGCAAATTGATACGAGCTCACAAGTCAGGAGATAAAAGCAAGGTTCGTAACCATCAACCGATATCTCTTTCTAATCAGTGGTCGTGTTAAATTACTTGAACACATAATTGTCTGAAGTATAATCAGTTACTAACAATCTAATAATTTTTTAAACCTGCACGATTTTGGAAAATGTTTCTCAAGCAATACACAAATTTTAGAATCAACCAATGACCTACTCCGAAACCGCCGGTTACTGATTATTGTCGGACTGCGTATAATTATAGACATTCATAATTATAGAAATACTCAGCCCACGTGCGGTGGGCCAAATCTGGGCTGTCCAGCGAACCAGGGCTATCGCCGAGTAGATCGCACGATGCTCCGTGGACGGCGGCTCCTGGAGGCCTAGCCCGGGCCAGTGATTCCTCGTTGGATCCTAACAAACTTTATCACCAACCTAGAAAGCATTCGATCATGCCGCCTGATGCAATGTTATAAAAAAAGAAGCGTGCGTCACTTAATATCGATTTCCTAATTGCCCAAGCGCCTTCGCTTCGAAATTTATTGTAATTTCGTAGACAGTTTCCAAGTGGCGGCACAGGTTCTCGCAGATTACGAAAATGGCGGTACCTGTGTCCATATGCGCTCATGTGGCAGTCCCTTCAATACTGGCGTCGATAACGTTTTTCAACGAAGAAAAAAATATGGAGGCCTTGGGCAGTTCGATTCACATGCAGCTCTTGCCTCCGGAACTGCAGCGATCAGTCTCCCTATTCCGTATACAGTATAGGTCGACGACGCATGTGGGGAGTGTCGTCGGGGAGACGGTGACCGGTGGTTGGCGTAGGGTCGTCTCTGCGAGTCAATGAATTCAACCGAATTTAGAGTCGCTGTTGGATTTGGGTGAATTCCATTGCGCCACAATAATGACTAGAGGCCGCTTGTTCTATACCTCAAAGCTCGGATGTGTTCTCCTAATGAGGAACGTCTATTTCCCAATTTATAACCGCCTGACGAAGGACACGAGCGCTCGTGTCCTTCGTGTCCTTCTTGTCTCTGTGTCGTCAATTTGTTCTCGCGCTATAACTACCGTAATGCCATAGCAACTAGCCCAAGCTGCCACACTTATAACCACCTAAATCCGTTCATTAAAGTTTAGTTAAATCACCTTTTCTAACTACGATCCCAAAGGATGGCATTAAACATGTTAGGAAGACTGGGAGTAGATATATGAAGTAATTGTGAAAGCAGTGAGCAAATATCGCATTTTTTTATTTTGAGAATTCTAAACAGATTTCTTGGAACACCCAGCATTCTAGGCACGATAGTAGTGGTTCGACTCATGCAAAAAGTGTAATTAAACGAACATTAAATGTGCTTGGCAGGATGCGGATAGACGGACGGATGGATGAACGCGTGGGGAGAGAGAGAGAAAAAAAAACACTTTATTTGGGCATAACGCGGAGCATTCCAAATGGTCGGGCCCCTATTCCAGGGCTCCGCTGGCCCTAGCCATCATCCTTACCCGTTGGATCAGCCAGCGCTGATCAAAAACAGTTGATAGGTGCATTGACGTGTGGACAGACGAACGGCGTGGATGATCAGGAATTTCAACATTGTATAGTTGATTACATCTATAAAGTCGGCTGGTTAATCGTATATTTTCGTTCTTTGTTGTGCAGGTGTTCAGTGTCGGTTCGGATTTTACAGTGTGTGATGGATGCCAGCTATGAGACGGCCCTGAGGATCTTCACCTCTAAAAGCTGCCATCGGCAGCGTTGAGCCAACGAACGCATATAGAATAACTGTCATGGCCCCAGCAGGAATTGAACCCCAGCATTCTGCATGGCAATAAAGTTTTCTACCTCGGAACCTCGCCAGGTCTCGAAGCTGCTTTTCAAGTAGACCGCTATGTTCGTGGAAGGTCAACTGTGGTTGTGGTGCTGGCTATCCAATTCTTGTAAACAGTAATACAAACGCACCCCATACAGCCGTCATGTCGGGTCAACGTCAATTGTATTTAAGCGCGATTCACCGAAGCTCCTTCATCTAGCAGTGTCTAGGGCCACCATCCTCGCTGGCACCTGCGCTACATACCAGCCTACCGCTTCTGGAGTCACCCCATATGCCTCTGTTGGCATCATTACGGAACAATAAACAAGCGGCTGTTCAATATGTCTGGGCGTACAACATTTGTACCAATATTCAGCGTCATTTTATAACGTATCGCTCAATAAATTAATTACAACGCAGTCACCTTCCCTCCGCACGCTTTGCATAACATCGATTGCCAAAGTACGTGGCGTCTGCCGAACTTTATCAGTTTTGTTTAGGTATTCCGTGTTCTACATGCATGTGACACGGCTGCTATATCAGGGTCACCTTGGTAAAGTGGAACATGAAGAACCTTGGTGAATACTAGTGAATACTGGATATGTGCATGCTCTTTACGTACGGGGGCTCACAGGCCTAGTTCAAAAACAGCTTAGAGTTAGTTACTCTGCACTTCGCCTAATACTTTTTTTGTGAGCAGCACCGGACGCCACGGTCGCGTGGCTCTCCGGCAGTGCCATGGGGTGCCTCTTTTGACACGTGAGAAAAAGTGTATGATGTCGAGGGGGCGAAGATATGGGTCCAAAGATCCACAATGTCTACGTTGAAGTCACAGACTAATAAAAGGGCGGAGTTGGACAGGCGGACACACGGGTGAATGCACGAGCAGATGCACAGACGGACAGTCAAACGAACATATGGGCGGACGAACGGATGGAGGGACAGATAAATGCACGAACGGACGCACAGATCCACGGACACCGTACGGTAGATTTTTAAACCATGAGTGCACTATGTACTACGTATGCTGTAGACGATTTTGTACACAGATGTTTCTCACCTGCACTCCGACTGAGCACGCTGTGAGGAACAGAAGGACATTGTGCGACTCTAAAATGCTTCGCCCCTAAAAAAGCGAGAATTACTTTCTGGCGCAATGGAGAGCTACCAATAATGCATAAAATACTATTACTGGTTAGAAACATTTGTTTTAAACAACGTGAGTTAACCTGCGAGAGGTGTCTGTGTGCGTGTTTTTTGCTCCTACCGATACATTTAACTATAATATAAATGTCTCTTGCACGACACTAATGGTCACACGTTCACGTCAGGACCTTTATTGACCAATCTATATATAATTCATTTTATTGAAGAAAAGCATGCTCGTTACTACTGACACCACAGCCTTCTCATTTTTACCACAATAAAAGTCACAGCATATCCACGGGGTGAATGGTGATGGGTGGGCGAAGCCCCGGAGGGAATAATTGGTAAACCGTGAATCTTCCGTGTGATTCGCCCAATCGATCATTATTTAAAGACGTAAGAAACACTGTGTGTGTATGCCGTGCCGCTTGGGCCTGCCACCCTCGTACGGCAGGATCTTGTCGGCGCCGCCGCGCACCTTCACGGCATGTTTCTGCCTCGCGCGCTCGCATATCGGGGTTCCGTCTTCGAGCGCGAGCCACCGCCGCCCTGCGCGCTCGCCGCTCTGCAGCCATGTCCATCGGACGACTCTGAGCACGCGCCAACAGCGAACGAACTTTATTACAACGGTTCCCCTAGCGTGCGTCGCCGCACTAAATTGAACGACTGCCTTCCACCAATGACACGCGCCTTATGTGACATCGTTCTTATTATAACATCTCACATCTTTCATCATCAATTACAAGTACCGCCATCTAATGAACAGACCAAGTACCACCATTTAGTTTATAACATCTCACATCTTTTTATCAACTATGAGTACCGCAGTACCGCCATCTAGTGAACACTGCTAGAATTAAACTAGAGGTGGCTACCTACTACTACAACTACATACCTCAGACGATGCACAGACTCACGCCTTAAGGAGCTTCGACCCTCAAATTCTGAGCGGTCCCTTTAAACGAATCAACATATTTGCACAGCGCAAGAAAACTAATAGTTACAGCATAACTACGAAATAAAAAAGTATTGACAGGAAAGAGCGTTGACTTCAACTAAATTCTATTAACGAAAACACTGGAATTATATACACATTATGGCAAGCATCCTGCCATAGTATACAACTGTGCAACCTATTGAGTAATAGCCAGATACTTGATATTGCCGTAACGCAATAGGTTGTGCATATAATGTGCTCTGCAGCGTTTACAATTTCTTCCAAACAAGTCGTTATCTTACCCTGCGCAGTTTACTCACCTGAGATGATGTTATTGCGCAATAAACTTCCCTGTGTTCCTCATGTGCAATGTACAACAAAGCAGTAGACATCTTCAACGTCGCCAACTGCGGGGGAGTTCACACTGACGAAGCGTGTGTGTTTCGATCACTTTGTAGTTAAGGTTACCTGTACGATTGTTGACAGACACAGAAAGTTTCTAGTAGATCATCACTTAAACATTCATTGTCATAAGTTACTGAATTCAAGCAACGAGTTGGAATCCTGGAAACGCACATGGCGACTGGTGGAGCAGCAAGCTATAGGCTAGTAGTTCGGTAAAATACAGCGGCACCTGTGCACTACTGCATGACAAGTTACATCTACTGAGCAAATATCTCCTCTAACACGCTTACCGCTCCCAGAGAGCTCGGATGAAAGGATTCAATCACAACTACCTTTTATCAAGCTCCACGCATTCGTTGTTTGAAACTAATATCAATAAAAAAAGATTTTAGTGTTTATATTTTCGTATGGTATGACATTTTCCTAGCTTTTAATCGCAAAGCTCGAACTCTTTGAAGCATTAAGAGTATACTTTAATCCTAAGTCTGAGCTTTTAAATTCATTTACGAAAAATAATCACATTGGAAAACCGCATTTCCAAAATGAGCGCAGCATACGTCTCAACAGCCTTGAATACAATCTACAAAGAGACTTGAATGCTGCCTTAGTGTCAGCCTTAGCGCATACTAAAAAAATGTCCCTTCATGTCGTCCTCTGTACAACATTAGGATGACCTTGGCCGCAAAAAGAGACGGGAATGGAACCGGTCTAGGTTCATCCGAGGATGACCTCAGGTCCTGTTTTTGTACAGGATAGGGCGTTCTCGGAACAACCTCCGTTCGTCGAGTGTTGTCTGGGGTGCAGCCTATGGTCCAGCTACATAGAGTTTCATTGGATAATTGCATGAAACTCCATGTCCAGATATAACGTTTTTGCGCAACACATTAAAGCAACGAATTTAAATGACTAGTCTATGAAAACATTGCCAACTGCGTTGGAGTTGACGCTGATTATAAGTGTGCGCGTTTGAATCATCACGTTAGAAGCAGGCACCTGTAAATAAACAGCATTTCTTAAAAAGAATCGGCATTGCGTGCTTTATAATTGGGAGAATCAGCTGCATGCGAAGCAGTTGGTGAGTAACTGTCTATGCACGCTGCATTTTAGGGGCGAAGCTTCTTATGGCGTAGGCCTGTCGCTCCTCCTCCTCCTCCGTATGTATGTATGTATGTATGTATGTATGTATGTATGTATGTATGTATGTATGTATGTATGTATGTATGTATGTATGTATGTATGTATGTATGTATGTACGCACGTACGTACGTACGTAGCCACCATTGGCACATACCCACTCTCTACAGTGGGTACGTGCCACAGTGTTCGCCAAACGGACAGACAGACTAGCAGATGGACGGATGGATGGACGGACGCTTGGACGGACAAACGGACGGACGGACTCATGGACGGACGGACGCATGGATTGACGCACGGATGGTCACGCGGACGGATGGAAGCAAGAAAGAACGGATGGACGGAAGCACGGACGGGCTAACGGACGCTACGCTCAACTAATCATCATTCACTCCGTGGATATGCTGTAATTTTTTTAGCCAAGCGTTACGATGTAAATGGACCTGTTTTTACAAGCGTCGTAGTTGTGATATCATCGTGCGCTTACCTCGAACGTAGATTACACTGGCGTTTAACCAGGATTACCGTTGGTGGATACTGTACGCCAAACTGGCTACTTCAGGACCATGCACCTGGCGACAAAAACTTGATATTGGCACCATGCCTACTTTTTGGCTCCTTTGAAATCATGTTCTGGCTCATTTAAAAGCCAATTTTCTCATTACTTAGAAGTCAAACTATGAACTAGGCTAAAGAGCCCTCGCACATCATCTCGCCCGTGCAGCAAGCTGATGCACTCCCACGCATTCCCACGAAACGTACGGCGCACCTGCAACGTATTATATTGGGGAGTTTTTAATAGGGGCGCCATAGGTTTGGGGCCCCAAAGCCCATTGCGTATGTTCTCTTTGGGTCAAGCAGGAGAGTTTTTCTAATAGGGCCTGTGGTACTTTGGACACTCCATCTGTTTTAGGTCACTCTACTATATTTGTCGCACTTCAGTGGGTGCTATTACGTTTGCCTTGCCCAAAAATTATTTTGGGCAGACTTTGGGTCTCCCACTAAATTCGAGAAATAGCGTCCCCGATGCAAGACTTAAACTATACGTCTCGAGCATGCGCCACGTCCTCGAAGCAATTTCTTTGGGGCCTCAAAACGATTAGGGCCCCTATTTGAAGACTACCTAATTAGTAAACTCCAAACACCTTCTACGACTGAATAAATTAATCGTTCGTACCAATTCATGGTCGTGACGCTTTGCACGTTCCAGAAATTAGTCGGAAGCTGGAAGTACACAAAAGCCTGCGCCATAGACACGTACAAATACGAGCGAAATACAAAAAAAAAGGAAAGCTTCACCCGTTCTGTTTTTCATTCGCCTTCGTCCGTATTTATTAGAGCAGTAAATAAGCCTTTATTGTGAATGTAAACCAACTAGCCCGAGTGACACCGATGACACAAAGGACTCGGACGACATTCGCTGAAACTCGGACGACTTTCGGACGACGTTCTCTGTGGCTGAGCCATGACAACGCCTCCTCTATTTAGATGCCTGCCGCGTGAGAACAAAAACAGCTGCCACACCCTTTCCCTCCTTTATTTTCAATTATTATCGGTCTTTAGCGTCACCTGTGGCGGACCATGCAACAATTGAACAATTTGCATAGTATAGTTGCAGATCTTGAATGACCCTCGAGTGACATACCCCTAGGAGCCACAAGTAAAAAACGCCGCGATAATAGATAGATGGATAAATCGACACGGCTGTACTCTTTAGATTGGGCGGTGGCTAGCGCCATCAAGCCATAATACTTAATGAAACAAAACTAGATTTAATTTTTTGTTTTTCCTTAAAGAGTGAGGTTAAAAATTCGTACTTTGAAGTGAAAAATAGTGTCGGTCGCGAGCGCTTCTGCACGGCGCTTGCTCAAAACTGAAGGCAAGGCGACTCCGCTGGAAACAGGAGCCATTCAGAAGGCGTTGGCTACTAATATGGAGCCAAGCCCAACCAAGCCGAAATCGTCTGCACATCTCGACCATGACCTACTACACTCCTGACCTGCCCAGAGAGCACCTCTTCCAGCGCCCACGTTCTAGTTCATACCTTCTGCCGCTAGGGCCGTAACCTACGAGCGGCGTGGCGCTAGTCAGCACCTGCTCGCTGACGTCATCTTCACTCTTTGTGGTCAAATTTTGACCAACAAAGCACTCGTAGTGCGTATTTATGATCCAAAATTTAGAATTATTCAGAAATAATAATACTAAAAGACATTCAGAATTTTTTTGCAATAAAATGCACGCGACCACGCATAGGCTGCCCTACATCGTGTAAATCTACGGGTTCCCACGTTTGTCAACCAGTGTGCTATAAATACTCAAGCGCTCTGAACACCTTGCTTAACCAGCAATGTATGGGAAGAAATAGTCACATATATGCCGCCAGTTCACTGCAGAATGCAGGCATTCTTATACCAGCGCCTACAAAACAACCGTAAAGAAACAGACGAACAGGTTATAGGTAGCGCCACCTACGGCGAGCGATTGAACGAGAGCGGGGACACGCGCTCCCATAGGAACCCCGCTATCTGAACAGGTCAGGAGTGTAGTAGGTCATGATCTCGACTCGATTAAAAGACGACCCTTGGGAATGGTTTCGCCCTGTGTGGCGCTAAAACATGTTGATTGGAAACGAAATTGAGTGATAGTGGGAGTGAAATTCTTTCAGACATCATACTGAGCGCCCTATCGTCTTAAAGTAAGTAATCATGGCTGAGAAAACCGGTGATATGGACGAAGAGCCGCCACGAAAACCGGTAAGCGTGTATCTTGGGAAGCATGTTTAGTATGTTGAGCATCAACTTAATGAAAATAAGCGATCAATGTCCTGTGACTCACTGTGGCGTGCCGATTCTCAGTTTCAAAAGCAGTGTCTGAACAAGCACGCGTTGTTCGAGGACACGGGTGAGATTTCTGGCATCTGTGGCCGCTTTTTGATGTGGGGCGAACGAGATGTGCTTACGTTTGTGTGCGTGTTAAATAACACCGGGCTGTCAAAATTGACCTGGAATCATATACCACAGCGTGCCTTACAATAACATCGTCATTTCGGCATCACACAATATAAATTGATGCTAATGACGGACGCCAGACGGGCACTTTCTATCACGATCGAGCCCCGTTCAGGATCGAAATTCTCAACAGCGATTGGCTTAGCTTCTTCACCCACTCCGCACGTGAGCCAATCGCGATCAAGAAACTCTATACCAACTGTGCTCGATCGCGTATCGCGATAAGAAGATCGAAGTTCTGGACACTTGGTTTAGCTTCCTCGCCCATTCTGCACGTGAGGCACTCGCGATAATGAAATGTATCTTTAATCGTGCTCGACCGTGATAGCACGATTGAAGTTCTCGACAATGAACTTTGTTTCCTGTCCCATCATGGACCCAACCCAATCGCGATCAACAAACTCGTTCCCAATCGCGCTCGAGTGCGATAACACGGTTCAAGTTCTGGACACCACTTGGCTACCTGTATCATCTTGCACGTAAGCCAATTGCGATAAAGAATCTCGATTCCTCTGTCGCTCTACCACGATAGTAGGATCTAAATTCTAGACACTCGGCTTGGCTTCATCACCCATATTGCACATTAGCCAATAGCAATCAAGAGCCTCGGTCCAAATTGGGGTCGATCGCGATCAAAATGTCGCTGTGTGGCAATTCTTCAAGACTTTGTGTATTGACCGTGTGTATTGATTATTATCTCTTCAGGTGATGTTCATGGGTCGCAACATAGAAGAAATACCGTGCTTCCGGTCCAGCTTAATGACTGGCATTCTCAGCGGACTTGGCATAGGAATCGGCACATTTTTCTTGACTAGTGAGTGTTACAGTGTGCTGTTCCACTGGCTTGTACAGTTGCCTTTTATAGAGATGTAAGGAGCCTACGTGTTTGGCCAACATCTCAATGCCTGATGAGTTGGCTGTTCGTTATATGCATTTAATGTAAAAGTGCTCAAACAGCAAAATTTCTTATTCTAAAGCATGCTTTATTAGCTTTGTACTTGGTGTTTTTTACTGTTAGTGAGAATTTATATTTACAAAATACTTATGCGATTACAAAACAGTTTTATGTAGCTTTCAACGTGATTATTGATGTGTTCTATCAGTGTCATAATTTTTGTTTGGTGTAATTAGCTATTGCACCATTCATACTGCTGGTTTGGGCATTTTTATATTTCTATGCCTATCAGATTTATAAATTACATATAAAAATTATGTACAGAGGGTTTAAGTATAGTATCCTGATCTTGAGACCCTCTTCTGTATATCCTTCACATTATAATCGTAGAATGTAGAATGACTGAATGTTTGATTGATTTGACCTTGGTGTAAATACTGAATGTTTTGCAGTTTCCAGGCAAACTGAAATACAAAGGCTGCACTGAGCCATGTTATTTGTCAAATCCGAGATGTGCACAGCATTGTGTGGAGGCTGGCATGGCACTGGCATTGTTGCTGTTACAGTATGGCTAAAGTGAATATAGGCACTCAAGTGTATTGTTTTAACAACATACCCCATAGAAATCGTCGTTTCTTATATTTTTGCATGTGCCTTGGGTTTTCTGTAGGCATTGGTTCCGAGTTGGGCTTAAAGGGGCTTCTAGGTTTTCCAGGTGTCTTGCATATAATGAAGTACACACATGCTGTCATGCACTTTGATACAAACGGAGGACATATCCTCATTAAAGCGGCCATGAACCACTGTTTAAACTGATGATTAAACGACCTCAGTAACAAAGGTTATTGCCTCACGAATAGGTTGTTGGAAAAAAGCGGGCGTTCCTGAAATTTGTCGTGCACTTTCTGTCTTCTCTCGTCCCAACGAGTATGCCTGGGAGAGATGGCAAGGGGGAAGGAAGTTAGCTTGCGCATAATGACCTTTCGTGCGCGTATGAAACGCAATCACTCTTTCCCATTGCGATCCCTGTGCGTGAGTGTGGTACACTGCGTAATATTAGCATACTATAGAGCACAGCACTGGCATGTGACCGTACAAATTATTAAGAAGTGTGATTGATCAAAACACCGTTATGTCGACTTCTTGCCAATGGCACACTACCAACTATTTGACGTCAAACAGTGGCTGTTTTCGGGCAGCTCTGAATAGAGTGAGCATAAGCCTCTTTGAGAAAACGCCATCTGAGATTATGGAAACATTGCGCTTCACTTCCGATTTCTCTTTGCTGCACATGACCAAGACTTGGCTGAGCCGGTGTCTGCTATCTGCAGAATGTGTTTTCCCACCAAGCCCAAGGGTTGGTGGTCATCAACACTCTTGGTAATAGCTTATTTGACTTTTGTGCCATATTATGTCTCAGTACCATTAATTTATTGGAAATACCGTCCTTGTCCATTCTCGAAATGCAATATACTAAATTTTCAGATGCAGTTCGCCAGCAGCAATATCCTTCGGAATTTGTGTCATCGCCTGCATGTTCATTTTGTTTTTCAATCGTAGATCTGCGTTACCTTTCAGCGCGTAACATACTTTGCTTTCTTCAACAGGCAGGCCTCGGCGGTCCACAGACGCAGCTGTGTATTCGTTTGCCGGCATTACATTGCTATATTGGTAAGCCCGACATGTCAAATTTCACTGTCATTGTAGCAGCTGTTTTGACTGCTGTCATCAAAATTTCAAGAACATTTTCGCTATTCATTTTACAAATAAGTCACCTATTATCATCTTACACTAATAGTACAAACCACTGTGAGAAAAACGGTTTCTGTGTTGCAACTTGACCTTTTCACTTCAGTTTGTATCTATGTGTCTGGTAATCCCAAGGTTCAATTTTAAATGTTGTTATATAATGTATCATAATGCCAGCATCGTTGATTGTGAGAATTCTAGCATCACTTCGAAGCACCCGCCTGAAATCATAAGAAACCAGTGCCCATTGCGAGAGAGTGCCTAAGATCACATGCGCTCAAGCTGTGGCAACGTTAAAAGCACAGTTTCAAAATGGGAGCCTCTCGTGCGGCAAGAATTGAAACAATGTGGGTGCTTCATTGTAAGTAAATCCTTTTAAGCGCTTTATGTGTCACAAAAAGGAAAAGCACTCCTGGTCTAAGCACTCAGCACAACCCTGGGAGCAGCCAGACAACAAAGCAGGAGAGCTAAAAAACAACCCTTGCCGGGTGCCAGTCAAGGTATTGTGTGTGCCTCACAAATATTCTGTAGCACTGACAATACTCGCTTTACTCATGAAATGTCATACAAGGCCCCTATCTATGCCGTATGAGGGCGAGTCTCGTGGTGTTGCCTACACAGATGAGCTTCACGCTTCCTCTAAAACCAAATTATATTACCGTAAAGGACCCTGCAACACCTTTTCAAGTAGTCATAGACTGGCTTCATTAAAATAGCTTATGGCCTTACGAATCTATTACCACAAAAATTGTGATAATCTGAGAAGTACGAGAGGAATTGTAAGGATTTGTAGCCTGCTTCGAATGCTCTCTCTTCTTTCGTACCAGCCAGCGCACTTAAAGCTATGCATCAGGCAATGACATTGCAGCAAGATCTGTCTGTTCATCAGGGCGCGTCATAGAGAGCTTCCTCTTTGCTTTTTCTTCAAATGCGTGACTTTTAGTGTGATTATGAGCTCAGCAAAAGCACATGTCAGCCGCAGTTAACTATGCAGTTCACAGTGGTCATATTAGCCAGTATCTATAAACCTTGGGTTTATAGCACAGTCATTCGTATTTATGGCATCATTTGTTGCGAGGAGGGAGAAAATTTTCAAGCAGACTTTGAGATTTAGTTGTAAATTTCAAGCTGTAAGCTGCACTATAATGTTTGGCTTGCATATCTTCAAAAGCCTCGAATACCATCAGCAGCTTTCAGTAATTGTGCTAAAAAGTGTCTCAGGGCTTTTTTAAAGGCAACACTTGCCACAAAATAATCGGTCAGAAGTGTCATGTACAATGAATTATCGAACAACACAATCAAACTATAAATATGTACTTTCTGATGTGCCATATGATCACTTTGTAGCTTTTGGTGCATTTTGCATAAAATCAGTTATTCATGCAATTAGAAGGTAAAATATACTGCGTAATTCTCTAATTTAGGCCTCTAATGGGTATATTTTAATTGAACATAGAATCTAATCATGATGTGTTATTATTAAATGTTTGTCCTCAATAATTGAAATGCTTATGCATCCAAGAAAAGGGCACATGCTGTGGCGCAGCCATTAGCAAGCACCTGCTATTTTCATTCTTCCCTTGCTAGGTTGCATTTATGTCATTCATACTCTTTTACAAGTGTACAAATAATTGCTAATGATTAACTACCGTGCTGGATCTACCTCTATTTTTATTCCTTTTTTTCCTTCGCCTTAACTACTGCTGGTGGTTTACATAATGTTCGCTTTGTGGATGGTGGTCATGACGAATTGTCGTTTGTATCAGCACTCCAGCGTGAGACTCAAGCAGGCAACACTGCTGCACAGTTTCATCTCACACCTTCAAGCCTCCTCCAACAGTATTCTTTCAGTTCGCGATTCACAACAGAATGCTTTTCATTTGTGTGTAAACAAACAGTACCCTGCGATCCGGATCTCAAAAGCGGGCGGAGACTGATGCATGCTTGCTTTCTATTCAAAAGATATTTGATGGTGACCTGCCTGTTGCACTCCCTGGTGTGCAGTGTGCAAACTACCCACATGCGTAAGGTCTATACCACTGGCATGGGCATTTGCCCAAATGTTACTTGTTAGACCATCATCTCGTTTTTTGCTGATGGCCCATTTGGTTATAGAAACCTCGTACATTTCGCGTCTGCGAAATTTAGTTTTACGTTTTACGTGTCGACTGGTGCAAATCAATGTCGGCCCATGTTGCCTAACAAGCCATGTTCATTCTTTGTGCAGGACTTACTGTCGGTACCAGAACTCCGTTCGAAATTTCGAGTATAGAAGGATGCAGATGGAGATCCAGGAGGGTGTCGCGCTACGAGGAAGACGGAAACAGCAGGGCGAACCGGAAACAGAACTACAAGATGCATAGTGTCACGATGATTAGTTTGGGAGCGTTGGCAACAATGTTACCACACATATATTTGTATCTATCTAGTAAATATCTCACTACCTCAAGATGTACGTTCCCTTCTCTATATCATGAACATTGCGAGTCCTTCTGCACATCAGTGTTCCAGTTTGCACTTTCACTTAAAGCAAGTCCTTAGATGTCTAATCAAACATGAGAATTGACCAGTGTCCTGCATCGACAACTTAACATGAGTGATTTAAAAAATTGCACGATGGCATCACCATAAGACGTAACAACAACATCGCAAATTTTCGAAACTTTTGACACCATGACATCACATAACGTGACGTCATGTGATACCATCGCATGACATCATTTTCGTGAAAAGTGGCCTGATCACTGAGACAGTGGAAAGGTTTAGAAAGGTTGCAATGACTCATATTTTGGGGGCTGCGCAAAACAAACTGTGTAAGGTGCGGAATACTGTGAGAGAGGGACAAGGGAGAGTCAATACATTAACAGAGAAGAAAAAAAATCACAGCATATCCGCAGAGTGAGTGATAATTAGTGGGGCGAAGCATTCGTCAGTCCGTCTGTGGTTTGGTCCCCCATTCAATCTTGCTTCCGTTCGTCCATCTGTACGTTTGTTCGTTCTTCCATCTGTCTGTGCGTCTGTTCGTGTAGCCATCCCTCTGTCCGTCTATGCATCTGTCATTCCGTCTGTCTAATAACTGTATGTCGATCCATCCATTCGTGAACACTCCAAGTGCAGCCGTCTCACATCTTTTTATCTTTTATTCATCATATGAATACAAGATGAACAGGACCGCTCTTTCGGGTATGTGCCACCGGTGGCTACATACACGATTGTAGCATGGACAGACCCACACCCTAAGGAGCTTCGCCCCTAAAAGAGAGTGACAGTTTTCGCTTTCAAGTCATACTAGGCAAATGTATAAGGAACCATGCGAGTGTTTCAGTGCCATAAGAAGCCCACCCATTGAGGAAACGGGTCAGTACTACACACATTAAAAATTGGGGGATCCTGAAGCTTCGCCTTCAGAAGAGTTGAATGTGATAGCGATATCTTGTCTCTAGTGAGTATTAAGTTCAATATGGCTTGCCAATAAAGCTTTAGCATAGGGCTTTTTCTTCAGGAAAAAAATCACAGCATATCAACGGAGTCTGTCTGTGTGTCCATCCATCTATGAGTCCGTATGAACAAAATCAGACAGGTGCACGAATGGACAGGCGGAAGCATGGACGGACAGTAGCACAGAAAAACGGAAGTGCGAACGGACGGATGCTTCGCCCCACTTGCATTATTCACTCGGTGGATATGCTGTGAAAGCGACTAATGCCATCTAGCTTATTCCCAAAGATATACGCACACAATTCCATCTATTGAGCAACTGATAAACTAGAGGTGGCTTCATACTACTACTACAGAGGAGGGAATGACCCTCGGCCCAACGAGCTTCACCCCTAAAGGGCGCAGTAACTTGTGTGCCTTTTGTAGTGAGTGGCTCGCTATAAACGATGAATCCATGATAATCACATGTTTGGACCCCCGATCGCAGTGAACGCTTGGACCACACATTATTACTGGGATATTGCATGTTGCATTGTGAAGCATGCAAGTTGCTCTCACTGCATTTTTCCAAGCACATGTTATTTTTGCTGCATTTCCAAGCAGACACATGACTCTGTGGTAGAACACTTGCTTGCCACGCAAACTATCCAGGTTCTATCCTCACTCAGACACAGACTTTTTAAAATTTTATTTGCATCTTTCTCAATTTTTAGGTCACGCATGAGATGATTTTTTCGCTCCAACCAACGACGTCGATACTGGAATTTTCGCGAAATAAGCTCTTTAACGCTATTGTGTTAATGTGTATCATGTGTACCTGTCCACTGAGACTGGTCCAATACATATTAAAATGAAAGGGGAATTTCATGGGCTCATTTGTTTATGATATACACAACCTTAATTTGAAGTTTTGTAAGTGGAGTGACGTACAGAAAGTTTTAGGAATGTAATAATATATAAAAGGCTGTAATCACAAATTCACCTGCTTCTATGGCAAACAAAATTATTGCGAAGCCATCTATGCTATGTGAAATGGAGCTATAGAATAAGTTTCTTGAGTGACATAAAAGGAGACTTTATGCTAGACACAAGTAATAAGAACTTTGTGTTGTAAAATATATATAAACAATCATAAAAGGTTACAGTAGTCAGGATGAAATACACGTCTCTCTTTGGAAAAGCATTGTTTGTGTGACGCCTGTTATTGAGTGAACAATGACAATACCAGCTTATCCTGCCTATTCACAGTTTTAACTATGGAATACAGTCAAACCTCATTGTAACAAAGATGGATGTAACTAATCATTGGTGATAATGAATTCTTATAATAAATACACATTTACCGATATACTTAACCCTTCAAGCACAAAATATGATGGACTATCTATACATGTATCCAATTCGTTTAGTTCAAAGGCTCTCTATGTCCCATGAAAAAAACCTGGCCTGCAGGTAATGTGTAGCAAAACTGGAAGAGCAGCCTTTTTAAAGCTTTTTAAAGTACTTTTGCGGCAATTACTACATGTACACTTGCATAACACCCACTAAACCAAAAATCATCACAATTTTTAGGAAATACAAAAGCACCCACTACACTACTTTCGATAAAGTAGAGAAGTGAGGTACAGTGGCACTCAATATTGCAAACAGCCTGTCTGTATTAATAGTGCCAACACTGTCAAGTGACACCTACATAGAAAGAACTTGGTGAATTAAACTCTCTCAATGAGCAGTATTTTCTGAACCAATTAAACGTTTGTAGGTGTCATTGTTCAGGTCTGGGGTCAACTTGTTGCAACTCCTATTGAGAGCGACTGTGCCTGCTACACATCCGTTAAGCATAATATGCACTTCTTTGATGCTTGGTTGATGACGAATTATGGCTGACTTTTTTACAATGGGTTGCAAGCAGTCAATGACCCACTCATTATGCAGTTTGGATTGTGTGATGGCTTTTAGTCATTTTGCAGTTCCAAAACACTCCGTTACACGTAGTAATGTGATTCATTCCCAGACATGAAGCTTGAATATGGTCTGCTAACATTGGGGTCTCTAACACCAGCATGGCTCTGTGGTAAACTACTGGGTTTCCACGCAAAGAGTCTGGGTTTGAACTCTATTCTATCCTAGAAACATTTTATTATTTATTTTCTTATTCCGCAAGAGTGCAGTTAAGGGCACCAGGGGTAGCGGAAAACTTTGGCTGTTGTGATCTTATAATAGCTTTTGCTATGAAAAATTAAATACAAATGCGGTTTTAGAAGTTTTAGTGATTTATCATATTTAGTATGTAATTAAGTATATAATTATTCTCAATTACATGCCTAATTCTTACATAAAAAAGTCATAGCTTTGTCGCAAATTCAAAGCAACGAACGCGATAGCAACGACTTAGAAGGTCACGCGAAAAATTGCAAGCAGATCGAAACGTGCCCCGCGTTTCTCGGGCACAAATGACGCACGAAACGTACTCACAGATACAGATGAACGCGAATAAGCACCTCAGTTGTTACTTCACTGTGTCTGAAAAGCGCGACCTTCTGGCAAACTGAGACTATGCAGCAAGTATAGTGACCTTTGTCCACCTGGTAACTATAACAGATTCGTTATAGTGAATGCCCAAGGCGTACAATTCTTCCCACCACGAGAAAGCACGCATGAACGTCCACCCTCCTCCCCCTCTCTGTGGGGCAAAGTATGCGTGGGAGATGAGAGCCCGCGCTCATTGCACCATCTCGCAGGTAATGCTGAAAACACGACAGTTCCCTAAGATGGCCATCGCCAGCGGTAAGTGGTAAATATAAATAGCTTGCCATTTCAACGTTGAAGGAGGCGCTCCTTCGTGGCTTAGAGGGTAACACCTCGCACTCACAAGCAAGAGGTTGGACATTTAATTCGGTGCGCTGAAGTCTTTCTCTGGATTATTTTTCTTTCTTGCGCTATCATATATATAGATACGTATACACATAACGTGATTGACGGCAATGTGGATGCCTGCGGCAAAATCCAGCCGAGAGTGTCTATATAATCGCTATCACAATAAAAGCAATCAGATCGTAGACAGAATATGCATGCACAGCATTTTTGGTTGTATTCATTATGAGCGAAAAAAAAAATAGTACGTTTGACGGTTTCAGAACGCAGGACATGAAACAATTAGTTGAACATTGTAGTGCTTTCAACAAAGTGATAGGCTACAGTCATGCAGAGCGTTGACTTTATGTCAAGACACTTTGACTATGCATAAGTTCATCCTGTGTACAATGTGTCACTCTTTCTGGGCCACTATTCCAAAGAAGTGACAAGAACAAGTTGAGCCCACTTCTCTGGACATTGCACTTCAGAGGCTCACAATGGTTTGAAAAAAAACATACACTCGCCAACTAAAGATCACTATGGCACTCTTATTCTGTGTTCCTTCTTAGTTGGTGAGTGTATCTTATCGTCAATTAAGATTTCTCCTTACCAGGCGTGTTTTTATCACACTCTAGGCTCAAGAAGTTTATAATGAAGTCACCTTCATGCGAGATGCAGCTTTGCTATAGTGCCATAGGAGTGTAGTAAATTAACAAAAGTATGCTACTACGATACACGGCTCCTTCACCCAACAAACACTTAGCACATTGCGACAATTTGCCTGTGAAAATTTCCCCACAGTTTTTCTACAATGAATTGCTCCAAAGTGTAGTAACTATGCATACAGGAAGCAACTTTATTTGCAAATGCTATGTACAGCATACAATGACTTGCAAAATGCTTAGTCATCATCATGATCTGCCCTCGTTGGCCCAGGGCAACTTGCCATGTCCTCTTCATCTGCAGACGGAAAATGTTGGTCAGTAATGAACACGTGCTAATTATTCACGTGCAGCCCGACACACAATCCTCAATTAAGAGATTATGATCCCGTATCACGACTGCACTAGTAACATCTTTCTACTCAGAATAAGTAGTGCTTACCTCCGTGTGCAGTTAATAATGAAACTTGATATGCATTTTACTGAAGTAATGTAAGCTAATAATTACTTGCTGGCACAGTCGGACTATTGTGTTGAATTGCTATAATTTGTCATTGATTGGACTCACTTATTACAATATCATAACAAAATCAATGATTATAAGCAATGATTACAAGATCTAATTACATTCTTTGTAATAATGTATGCATGTATATACAAACAGTACACTGATATGCGGCAATGACAGATTCAATTTTTGTTTGCTAATGATCAGTTATTTTGGAAACAAAGCTTATTTGTAGCAAAGCAACATGTCAAGTGCGCTAGCCACAAGCTTTCGAAGTAAATAAATATTTTTTAAAAATTTCGGGGGATGTGCTTATTCCAAGTATCGTGAGCATAACAAAATATTCAAACCAAACAGGAACACTTAAAATACTGCCAAGGTTGATGTGCTCGTATTTTAAACAGAGTAACACTTTTTGAACACATCACTATATTGATCTATTGCTATTAAATCGTCTGTTAAATGGTTAGTGAAAAGAAAAAAAGCTAAAAACTTACCCTCGAATTGAATGACACACCATATGCAGTAATGATGACGTCGTCGAAGGTAGTCTGTGAGAACTCGGAGCCTCTCAGACGGCTGCAAGGAAGGAAAGAAGCAAAAGAGAACCCCCACATGCATTTGAATGAAAGTGATAATTTTCACACACACCAGTGAAAAGAGCAGCGAGGGTGCCAACTATTGTAGCTAAGTGTACAACGGCCTTCATAATAAAATCCCGATCCACCGCAATCTCGACAAAGATTTTGCTAAGGCTCCAGCTATGATACAACAGTATCAAGAAAACCAAAGACGAATGAAAGGACAGCACCATATAATATAGGAGCACTGACATGCAAGATGGTAACATATGAGAAGACGGAAATGTTTGTTACTAGATCAAACGGACACACATACAAGACAAAAGTATGAGTGCCGTTTATTACCACCTCCCTGCCCTTGTTACAACTTCACCACTATTTGTCACAAATCAAAACCAACTAGTCCATTAAAGGGACACTAAAGGCAAATATTGAGTCGATGTTGATTGCTAAAATAGTTGTCCATAAACCTTGCAGTGCTACTACTGTGCCAAGGAAGTCCTTATTTTGAAATAAAACCATGTTCTAGAGGTCCACATTGCATTAGCGTACTTCAAATTACCCGCCTTATTGGAACCTTTCACATCAATGTTGCCGTCCACAAAGTAGCCCCACTTTACTGTGTGGCCGCCGACACTAGTAGCAGCCGAGCGAAAGTAGCAGAAGCCATAGCAGCAACAACGGCCATTGAACAATTTCCAACTATGGCCTCCGAGACGGCAGAAGTGTTTGGTTTAAGTGGGCCCCACTAGATCGCACGACCTCCCCAGTTTAACCAGGCAAAAATTGAACTTGTGAGCCACTCGCGCCATTTCCAATAGTAATGTCCCGCGTGTTTTTTTTTTTTTTTTTCCAAAAATCAAACAGAATGGAACAAGCAGCATTTTATTACGCCTCTTTAAGAGCGGAAGGTTCTTAATTTACTGCAGCTAGTTCGATTACTAGTGATAATTGTAAGTGGTAACTCTGACGTGATCAAGATCATGTGGCGGATGTCCTACTCGTGGCCCATGTGCTCTTGTGCATTTACTTCAATTTCTGGGCAAGTACGGCACTGCTGTTGATATTGATGTTTTAGATGTCATACATCGAGCTTTCACTCTGACATGAATTGTTATTTGACTTTCGTGTCCCTTTATATCCACAGCGTTATGCTGCCCTGGTGATGTTGATAACTACCACACTGGCCACACCAAAAATACACAATTTCTCAATTGAGTGTGTGGTGCAAACTACACATTATCACCCAGATGGACAGCTTTGCTGTAACAAGCATTGCTTAGCTGTCGCACCACAGCGCACTTCCAAGGGGAGAAGTCGCGAGAGCAGTAAGAACAGAATGCACAGACCAAAACTGCTTTTCCAGCATCATTTCATGCTAGTTATTAGGTTGAGTTTGTTTTACAAAGACTCTGGTGTTGCAGTTAAGTGGTGTATTGTGCAATCGTAGAATCACTGAGTGAAAAACACGAAAACTCAACATGATGCCTCTGTTAATCGATCATGTGAAGTTTTGCAGAGTTTTGCATCAAGCAGTCATCAGGTAGGGCCATGATGTACTTGTAAGTGCATCATACATAATGATTGCTGATGGTTAGTGCATCACACCTCCACATAATCATTACACCATGGCTCTATATGAGGAGGCTCAAACATGCTGCACACGGGCCGAACCTCTTGCTTACACCCATGGCCCGCACTTGACTGTCGTCGTCCCACCTTTTAAAATTTTTTTCCTCTTAAGTATGTTCCTTAAGTTACACAGGCATGACTAGAGTAAAGCTCTGTTTATGTGAGGCACTTTACGTGTTCACCATATGTTGAAGCTCAGCAAGGAAACAAAAACTATGTTTTAGAATCAAGCATCCATGTTTTAGACGTTTTCGTGATCAGTACCAACGTGTTGTTCGAATACTGAGTGCCAAATCTTCTTTAGTAATGACAGGCAGGTTGCACAGGTGGGAAAGTTTTTTTTTTTTCAAGCAGCAACATTTGCTAACATTTTGTGCAAACTATCCTCTCCCACCCACCGGCTTTAACCTTCTTCCCTATCCCAGCCCTCACAGAACTAAATTGCATGAATTTAGTCCCGCTAGGCTGGGACAGGGAATAAACTCCAAAGTTTCTGTAGGTTCGTTACTTGTCATACATTGTGAGTGATCTACCGACAAAAACCTGACACTTCTCAAAATGAGCCGGACCTCACCAAGTAACGTTGTGACTTGAAGTTACTGTGGAGCATGTGGATACCTTAAAACAGTGGACCTCAATGCCTGCTACCGCATGATGATCATTGTTGCAAGGCCTCATGTGGCACCCCTAAAAGCATTGAAAATTCCAAATTTGAGCCTAATGAGTGCAGTTCTAGGAGCGAGACAAGTGAAATATTTCTGAACAATTCTGAATGTGGTGGTTAGCATAATGTGCGAGAACAAGGCAGTTCGTCTCTTATGGCAAAGCCAGGGTAAAAAGAACTGAGCGTTGGCCGAGCTAGTATTCTGTTGCAAACACCATTTGGCATTCTAGCAGCCGAAGATCATAGCCACACGGTCCTAAGGAGTGTGCGACACGATCAACGTCGCAAAGAAGTCTAGGGCTATGTTATAAGAAGCCGACAGCAACGGCTGCGGAACATGACCCGATGACCACATGGCTTTAGCACCTGCGAACTCTTACAGTAACATCACTCACGTCTACATCTTCTTCCTCCTCTTTTTCTTCTTCTTCTTCGCTCTCATCCCAACTTCTCTTCTGCAGAACGAGCCCATCGTCCGACGAAACGATGTCGCCGTCAGCTACGTCTTCGTCTAGAGACACCACATTCCTGACGTCACCATCGGCGCTGGTCGGATGTGTGTTGCCAGGCCAGAACCAGAGCTGTTCGGGCTCTGTAATATCCTGCGGGTGAATAGTAGTAGTTGTACTTTTGTTAGCACGAAAATACGTGAAGTTCTCATTCAAAAAAGTCATTTCAAATCAAGAATCTGAATTTCATGAATAAGCTGACTGTATAGGGAACCAGTGCCGGAGTTTCCACGATGCGGGCTGCGTCACCCTGGTAGTCAACGCATACTTCTCAACTGCTCTTGCAGACAAGAAGTGGGCAACATCGTACTGTCGCAGCACGGACATATCAATGGGGGCATGTCAGCCTGCACTAGCTCAACACAAAACTCGCTGAATGCACCGGTTCTCGTCCAATCAGCACGCAGCCAGAAAATAATGACGAGGGAGTCGCCATCACAGCACTGTCGCTTCGATGCTATATCCATAGACGCAGTCCGCATTCCAGAGATTCTCTCCAATTTCTAGTGCTTTTTATGCGAGGGTAACCTTCGAACAAAGTTCTTTTTTTTCTAAACCACGATGCAGTATTACTAGTGCAACGGCTTTTTGAGCTGTTCGTTACAAAATGAAGCAGGACAGGTACACGCGCGTGCTCTTTCCACGGTACACCCAGCCGGTCGTCCGAGCGCGGGGGGCCGAGTTGTGTCGCGACTCTCCACCAGACGCTGATTTTCGTTGCGCCCCCTATCCGGCATTCCATAGCCAATACCAATTACTGAAGCAATATGAATTTGTCTGGGCACTGATCAGGATGTTTATTACAGCGGCCAAATCTGAAATCCAGTTACTCAGTAATTTTAGAGTGCTTGATCAAATTGCAAGGTTAATGAGTTTGTGATAATTAAGACCACAAAGTGACTAAGGGTATATGAGAGGTGCCGCAGTGGAGAGTTTTGCATAATTTTGACCACTTGGAGTTCTTTGATGTGCATTGAAACTGCCATGGATTTCTAGCATTTTGCCTCGATTGAAATGCGACTGCAGTGGCTTAGATTGAACCCCGTCTTTCCTGTCGACAGTACAGCGCCGTAAGCACTGTACCACCAAGTAAGACTCACTTACAAGGGATTCCAAATATGCCAAAGGTGAGTTGGTTAATCTTTTGTGGTCTATTGTTGGGCCCTTCCCGACAATTAGACGCAAACAGAGCAGTCTATGGTCGAGCTCTGCTGCACAAGCTTCTTTTACAGTTGATTCACACCGACAGCTCACTGCATTATGTCCAATTTCAAAAAGAGTAAATAGGCTTTTCCTTGAGCTTTATTTTCATCCGTTTAGGACAATATCGGAGAGAAGGGCGTAAAGGTATCAGACTGCAAAAGGTCAAATGACTGTGTCATAAGAAAGACTGTCAATCAAGAGACTTGCAGTACCTGTGCACTGTCCAGGTTATAGCATGCCCTCTGACTTTTCCTCAAGTCAGCCTCAACCTGCTGCAAGAGGGCTTTGCTACGCTTGGCATTTCTAAACTCCTGAGCCATTCGGTTACATTCCGCCTCGGATGTCGTCTTCAGCCTGGCTTCGATTCGTTCGCGGGCTTCGGATTCTTGGCCCAAACCACCACGGTTCGCCCGTACCACGATAGGAATCGGCTCCTTAAGCGAACTGCCTGAAAGGGAACAGCAGTGAAATCATGAAGAGAACCAATTGCACAACAAACAAAAAAGAAAAGATGACCCGGGTGATCCCTCTTTCATAAGAACTGGGTATGAAATGATGAAATGCACTTTCATACAAGGTTGCACAGCTTTGTTGAATTTCATGACAAAGAAGCGGATGTAAATTTTCGCACTGTCCCTAAGATATGAAAATATGGCCACAGATCTAGCACATGGAAGTTTTGGAAGATTTTAACACCTTCCCAGAATTCTTGCAATTGATATGCTTATATTCATACATGCACATAAGGACACACGTACAAGCATACTCGTAGGAGTATTGGAGCCCTTCGAGAATAAAACGCTGTTTTTCCACAACAAGCAATCTTGGGCGTCTTTGCCTTTCAATTAATGCTTCAAAGTACCTAATGTGGTGTCCTTTCCAAAACCTCTTCAACTTTCTGTAAAGTAATAACATGTCCACAATGTTCATGACCTTTTCAATTTAAAAATCTAAGAATGCTGAGTGAATCAATGACAGATTGTACTGCCCCTCCTCCGCAATAACCAGAGCTCTAGTCACCATGCACAGATATTTGCGGACCCTCGAGGTTCTTCTTCACGAGTTTCTATTGCAATTTTCGTTGAAAATTCCCAAGAGTAGCCAGAGGCAGGCACATACCTGCATTCGCTGCCTTGCCAAGCCCCATGCCTGGCTTGAAGCCCATCATTTTGAGAAGGTTAAATCCCTTGTTTTCTTCGCCCAATGGTTTGTTGAGTGCTTCAGTACGGGTGTCCTCCATTAACTGTTTCGTGGACTTAGTGCGGCTCATCTTGTTCGCTTCCTGGTGCTTCTTCTCGGCCTCAAAGCGCCGCTTGGTCGCACGGCTGTGGACCAGTCCGGGCCGCAGGTCCTCGCTTCAAAGAGAGTTAAAATAAAGAAATTGCAAAGCAATCGCTTAAAAAATAGAAAATTAAAAATAGCACAGGTTACAGGGCAACAGGACAGAGAGAGACTAAGCACTTAGTCTGTCCGTGTCCCACTGCAGTGTGCTTCGTGGTTTCTTGGTTCCTACAGACATGTACCAATTTTCAAAATATACACTCTCGAGTTTCAAACAATGGTCTACAGTAAAAATTGTGGCAAATTTCTTTGCGGGGAGCTGTTGACAATTAAATTTGAGGGGTAATTATTGACTTTAAACTGCTAAGTGCGAACGTCTTGGCAGAAAATGTGGATGAGAAACTTTTTAGCAAAACAATGTTTCGGTACAGACTAGAGAGTAGTTTTTTTTTTTTTCAGAGAGCTGCTCTGGAGGAAACTGTTGAGGTGAAATTTGAAGGAGAACGGTGGATGGCAGAACGTTAAGGAATGATTGCCTGTGTGCTGACCATTGTTACATAATGGCCACCTCCATTCCAATTCCATTTTGAGAAATTGCACCTTGCCATAATTCCATTCTTTTAAATTTCTCGGAATGTAAAAACGTAGCCCATTCCCACTCCAGGAATGGCCAGGCAGGTCAATTCCATTCCTATAGTTCCTCAACATAGGAAAGGCACATCTCGGTAGCTTTATCAAGCTAAGAATGATTGTAACATAAAACTGACGTCATCAGATGGATGAGAACTACAAAACAACTCTAAACACGTTACCACGGTCGAGAGAAAGTAGCTTGGTGGCTTATCTCTTGCAGTACAACCACACTACTAGTTTCCATAGGGGCAATTCTCCCGCTACCTATGGTACTTGCATGGTCAGCACAATCTTAAAAGATAAAGGTTAGTAAACAGATGGCAACGCATTCATTAACTCGTCGCGATCGTATTTTACTACCTTCGCGGCATCTCTTTACTATAGCCGGCAGCCAGTAAAGCTTGAAAGTTTTGCCCTGACCAGGAATGCTTTCTTAGTCTTTGTGCGGTGAGAATATGTGGCGAGACTGTGTGCAAGGTGGTATACGAAAGCTTGCAGTAGACATAAACATCGCACTGGCATCAATACGCATCACAACTCAGAGTAGCATTTTTTTGAATTTGACTCCGAGTCACCGGTGGTGGCAGAAGCAAAAACAAAGTGATGGATGGGGAGACAGTAGTCTGCTGAAGCACCACAGAGGAGGAAAAAGATCACAAGGTGTAAGGTGGGTATGCCGCCATTGTATAGTTCCGCAAGAGGAATACCATGGCATGGAGACGTGGTTTCGCAAAGAATAGAGAAAAGCTTTGGAGCAGCACAGTTTATATAGGAACAAAATTATAGTGGGTGCATTGCTTATAAATGTACCATGCAAGTAATAATGCAAGCCTTTTAAATTACTGCTTAATTGTTCAATTTCAGGGTCTGACTAACTACTGTTTGGATTTTGAAGAACAGCACGTTGACGAAAATGTGCTCTATTTCCGGAAAAAGACTTAATTCTATTCCCATTCTGAGGAAAATGCGCTTAATTCCATTCCCCTAAACGCTGTCCCCATTTCATTCCGGGGTCGCGAAAATGAGGAATGATTTCGGATTATTTCAGGTTCCGGAGTGGCAATTCCACAACACTGATGCAGACGGCAGAGGCGGCTGGTCTAGCATGATTTCTGGTGATTGTAGGAGACCACCTGAAGGGTTGGTGTTGAGGAAAGAGGATTTGGGGTGCTGTACAAATAATTGGTCATCAGTACCTCGCTGAGACGGCATGAAAACCTAAACAAACGCGATTCACCGAAGTGTGCATTTCGCGGCGGTAGTGAGGTTAATTCAAGTTAATTATTTTACTTTTATAAGTTTACTTTCTCAAGCTTAAACAACGTCGGGCGATTCGTGAATCGCAGCCGACCCAAGAGCACTACCTTGAATGAATGAAAAATCAACCAAGTGCACTCACGAGACGCCTGTAACAGATTTGTGCAGTGGCGTCATCATTCATAAAACCTCAGGACATGTTGAAAAACCTTTCAAGTACTTGAGCATTTACATTCACTGATGCGAAGAAAATACATCACTTTCAAACTGTGCAATCGGCAACTGATCCTACCTTTCAGCGAAGTTCATCGACATGTAGTCATCGTCGTCGGTATCACCTGACATCCCCACACTTTCGTCAGTACTTTGAGTACTACCAGAAAACACTTGGGACGCGGGAACGTTTCGTGAGAGTTATAGGACACGCAGTGCAGACACCATCAACATAGAGAACTTCGTGCCACCACAACCTGTGTTTACTTTGCTTGTTGAAGTGGTGTGCTACCATGGTGTACGAATAGAATAATGTGTCATCCGTACAACCAGAGCACCAAGAAATCATGGCCACTAACGCAACTACGCCACCAGGGCCACGCTGCAGCTGATCAGTGTGCATTACGCGCAAAATATAAATTTTCAGAACAAAACTACGCAATCTAGACCACCGTGATCCTTCCAAACACAATACTAAAAGTGTAAAGACAACAAATTAAGACGTATCATTGCGTTTAATGAATCTGCTGCAAGCTCGTTTGAACTTTCACGTTTTTATCACGGATAAGGGTCCCAAATTACTGGCATGCTTATTGTTTTCATTGCAGACAAGAAATGAAAGAAACCCTCTTCGATTTACTCACGTGTATTATGCTGACATGAACTGTTTATTATAGTATTTTGAAGTTATGCACACACAAGATTGTGTGGAAGAATCACTTCGTAAGGAGGGTCAAAAATCACTGTGTCAAAAGGCGGTCAAAAAAAAAAAAAGTGATTCTCTAACGAATGCTGCTACATTTATTTCAACCTTCGGTTCCTGAAAAAGACATTAAAGAGCAATAAAAATTGGGGCTCTCAGCGGGACATGCTCGAAAGGAAACGTTTTGTTCATTCCGCAAGAATTAACCATACTGTATGAAAGAAGAATCAGGCTTCCGCAAACGCTGTGACGTTTATGAATAGGGTGACTTCAGGTCACTGTATTCATGCACTCACTAAAATTGGCCAATCAAATAGTCTCAGAAATAAATAAGCAACGCAGTAAATGCAACTTTTAATCACGGAGGCCCTGTATCTCTCAGCTTGAACAACATAGGCTCAAGGTCACATTAACAGGGGGCGCTACAGAAAACAAGCGTGCGGTTATTGAAGAAATGATGGTTTTTAGGTCCACTTGACACACTGTTCTAATTTCATACACAATGTGTCGTTAATCATGATGATGATAGTTTATAATTTAGGTGGCGTCATCTGTCATAAACTTTACAAACAGTTCAAACGAGCGTGTCCAGCACGTTTACCTATTGCACAGCACTGATGTGCGGCATCAACGGAACCCCAACATAAATACCAGTCACATATTTAATTTTACTATTTGGCTGAAGAGGAATGAAAAACATGCAACACACAATTGCTTCGTTCAGTTTCAGTGAACAGGGAGTTATTCACTGGTGAAACAGCTTATTCAAGTAGTAATTTGCAACACCACCCACTTGCATTGGCTTTTCTTCCTTTAGGTAAAGCAGACACAGTCGAATGCGGATATATATAGAATGTGAAGGGGGTCAATAAATAATTCTATATATAGCTGCTTGGATATATAAAATATGTTATATACCAAAAGTATATTCAAGCAGATTTTACAACCGTTTCATATACACAGTAATTCGTTATATGTGGGTTTGACTATGCCAGTCAATTATTCCAAATTATAAAATAGTGAACTTAATAGTAAGGTCATTCCATGACTTTGCAAGCATAAGTTCCTTGATCCATCAAAAGTGTAATAGCTCTTTGACTTCACTGCACTTAGTTTTTTTTTTACAAAAAGTCTTTTTGTGGTCATTTTATTAACAAGCCCCAATTGTTCTTTCAGAACATCTTGCCAAAGAAAGTGTTGAGCATGCTGAAAAGTGATCCACCAAGGCCTTGAGTTAAGAGTATGCTATTTTATGACATGGTTTTCGTGTTTGAATGCATTATGCTTAGTTACAACTTTAGAAAAGATGTACGCTCCACCTACAGAACCACATTGGGTCTGCCCTTCCCTTGCAATTGACAGTCGTAATACCTTGTTTCTGCTCATACCGTAAACACTTCTTCCTGGCTACTGGTGACTCTTCAGCAAAACTGCTCCTGCTTTTCAACATTATTTTAGATGCGTCCTAACAGGAATTAAGCAATACAGCATAGCCAGTGCATTATGGCTTTTCTACAGCTTATTAGCATGTGATATGTTTGTCATTGTCACTGAACTAAAAAAAAAACGATTTATCAGTAATAAGTACTCATCTCACAGTAATTTGAAAAGTGAAATTCTGATCAGTAAGACAAAGGGTAGTAAGGGAATAGATTGGAAGCCATATCATAATGATTTTTCCGAAACCACTGTTTTTTCCAAAACCGTTCTAGAATGCAGCATGCCACAACTACACCCAAGGAAGTGAATAGCTAATCGAGCAGGCCAAGGCCGGCAAGAACTTCAAGAAAAATTTGCAGTCCGTAAATACCACAGCAGTGTACCACCAAGTTATACAATCGTGGGACTACGACAATGATACTTCTGGCCAGTATATCTTATAGAGCTGAAACATTTGAAGGCTTGACGCAGCAATCAAGCGATATCCAAGACGTTGTGCGGCTAAAATATGCGCAGGCTGCCGCAATACGTGAACTTCATCATCGCTGGAAAAGGAAACACGGCTGCTACTACGTCACCGTCGAAACGATAGCACAATTCGCTAATCGGCCTCTCGCGGAGATTCTTGAATGTGCAGATTCGACGCGCCAAGAGCACACGCCAGCCGATGACAGTCCGCAAACTTCCAAATAAGGGTAAGCTTCACTCCGGCGATTCTATTGGGCCACTTGTGGTCACATGACATGCCTTAGCCACGTTGAGTCATCACTACGTATTGCATGCCAGCGCGTGACAATCTAGTTCTTTCATAAAAGAAGTATACTGTTGCGCGTACTTTATCATACCTACTACAAATAAAACATCGCACGTGTTACAACTTTCTATCACAGTTTTAGTAATAATTAACGTAGATTAGAAAGTTTAGTTACCCAAGTTGACACTTTTTGTGTGTGGCGGCATAACTTGAAAAGAAAACAAAGAAAACAAACGCCCAATCGAGGACGCCCTCTGTTGCAGCGCGGAAGAATACAAAAGTGGGTGCGCTGCAATCTTGGTATAACCACCCTTCCCGTTTGCGTCGAGAGGCCTAGTGTGAAAACAAGGACTTTGGTTACGTTGTGCCCTCGATCAATTAAAAAACAGCCGCACTATGGTAAGTACTGCAATATTCTCATTAACCACACGGCCTGTGATTGATACGTAGCGGTCGCGTGTATCCGATCGTGGTGCCAGTCGTTTTTCTTTAGAGGGGCGAGGTTTAAAAAGCCGGCGCGGATGACGATACCGGCGTTTTTTGTGCCATCTTCCATGCCACGGCTGCTCGGAAGCCTACTCCTCCTAGCTAATTTTGGCAACGTTAGAAGGGACATGCATTACCTCCCGTGTTTCGTCTCGCTTACTTAGATTGCTTCTCTTTAATCGGTACGCACAAGCCGAAGGCAAGTGTTAGCGTCGCCTCTCCGACACACTCGCGGGAGGCGAGGGGGGGGGGGGTGTCGTTCGTGTGGGGCTTCTTCAACGTAAACCTGGGGCTTTTTTTGTTGTTTTTGCTTTTTTCCACGTCCCCGCGACTCCGGTCACTGCCATGGTAAGCGGTCATGTTGCATCCGCAGTACGGGCGCGATGGGTTTCTATTCGTGCTGTACGGGGTTGACTTTCGAATTCCGCGGAGTCGAGCGAACGTAGCTCCCAAAGGGCGGTTTCTTTCGTACCCGCCAGGCCTAACGCTGTAGCGATGCGCCTGTGTAGTGTTGTCCTGTGTGAGCGCTAGGCCTAGTCATCGTCTCCTAGCCGGCTTTTTTTGGCATTGGTGACCGCGCTTTCGCGGGGTTGTTGGGGGGGGAGCCGTCGGAATGTAGAATGCCCGTGTGAAAACTCGGCTGCGTTAGCCTCGCCAGTACGGCTCCCCGGGTTTATTTATGCCGACCTGCTATCGGATCGGGCCGTCATAGCGAGTTTTTAAACTCTGGTACCACACCTTCGTTCTGATTGTTTAGTGGAGTACAACTGAGCTCCTGCGTTTAGCTTCGCAACGCACACGCACACGAAAAACAACCAACGCGGCAATTTGGGACTTTCGCTAGCGTAATTACTCGGTTCCGACCACGTTGTCTTTTCTTTAAAATACTGAGTCGCTTTCGTTACTTTCGTGAGAACTCATTAAAAGAAAAAAACGCGACGTTGGCACGCACGGAAGTCGGCAACGTTTTTGTTTTTTTTTTTCACACGGGAAAAAAAGAAATTGCGCGCGTTCTTAGCTCGAAATTTGCCTCATTGACCCCCTTTTTTTACTCGAAAGCGAGAGGGTTGGAAACGAGACGGTTTCCAAGCTCCGCCGCCTTTTTCTTGAAATGAAGCGTCAGACAAAAAAAAGTAACAAAACACGAAACGTGCTTTGCGATTTTCGAGTGTTTCCTGGTTCATTTAGCTGTTAGAAAAAAAAAAGCTGTTCTGTGGTTTAGGTTGGACGGGAGTGCTTCCCTTCTCGGCCAACTGACTCGTCATTTCGCTCCGCTGTCGTGCGTTGACTCATCCGGCTTGCGCGGTTGCGCCGCCTTTCCATTGTGCCGCTTGGCCGGACGTCTTGCAAGAGCGAGATACCGAGTTCCGGCGCTTGCGATCCGCCGTTCGACGCGATTACGGTACGGCGAATCGACCTTCACAGGTAGAACGGTGATTCTGTGAAGTAAAGAAAAGCAATTTCAAAAAAAGATCCGCGAAAGGTTTCGCTAAAAGCAGCGGTGTGCATTGAAAACACTCCCCCCCGAACTACGCCTGCAGGATGTCGCGTCGGATCAACCATCTCAACCCACCTAGTGTGTCGACTCGACAGTCGCATTGAATGACGCCAGCAGGATATCGCGCAATCGCGTCTCAAATCAACCATCTCGACCCGCCTAGTGTGTCGACTCGACAGTCGCATTCTTCTCGCACCCGTCATCTGCGGCCTCTCAAAGGTAGCACGAGCTTTAGTGCAGCTCCGTTGGCGTACTTGTGTGTAAACTAGGTACCGTTATCGAAATTGTCAGGATGCAATCGGATCGCATCGAATTCCTTCGCGCACAGCGTGTCGATTCTAATCTCGTTCACCTCGTGAATGTCGGGTGTGACCATCAAATTGGTTAAGTGAGGCTCGGTTATCATTCTTGTTCGTGAAGATCAGATATCAGGCTTAATCTGGCATCTCAAACACCAGTGTGTGTAATAGGGAAAAATCGGTGGCTGGCCATACAATCCAGTGTGCCAACCTTCTAAGGGTCTATGAAAACGCAGTTTTGACTCCCTCATTATTGTGCAGATAGGAAACGCGGGCATTGTTATACGTATTTTGTTGGCTATATTCAAGGACAACTTTCTGTGGCAATGAAGGGAAAGCTACAGGGGGGCGGTGAGCTTACTGCACATGTAGTCCTCCGTGAAGAAATCCTGCTTGACTCGCTTTTTGAATGCTGGCCATGTTCAAATAATACCGCTGCATAGGATTTCCTACGTGTGCTTACACACATATTTGCAAGCTAAATTCGACACAAGCTCCTTTGGAGAGTCGTCGGCACAGCTGGAGGGCAACGAGAATTCTCCTAAAAATGGAGACTCCATTTTGACTGTTGACATGCACCTAAAGCACGCAACGTTGTCGCATGGGCAAAAAATGCGAAATGGCACTTCATGATAACAGTTATCTCCTTGGTTCAGGCAGTGTCTTTATATAAAAACAGCGTCCTGTAGCCAATGGCGTTTTTATCTTCACACGTAAAACTGGGACCATTTGTGGGACTATATTCTTCAGCGGTGGCACACCCCCACTTAGTTTGCATAGCCTTCCCTTCATTGCCACAGAAAGTTGTCCCCGAGTATAGCATCTGTCATTGACTTTGAGTGCTGTTGCATCAGCTTATGGATTGATTGGTGTGTGGGGTGTAACGTTCTGAAACCAACATATGATTACGAGGCGCGGTAGTGGAGGGCTCCGAAATGGCATCAGCCTATGTTAACAATCGCTGATCCACCAATTAGTGGACCTATTGCAGCGCTACATAAATTTTGTGATTCTGCGATTTTTTTCAAGCATCTATGCTCATTTCCTGGTGAAAGTTAAGACTTGTAATGTTTTGATGCGAATTTGACATAAATTTCCTTATACATGCGCGTCCTGCAGGACCGAAATAAAGTTTTTCCATTCCATTCCTTATACATGCCTTTCTGTTAGGACATCTAGAGTTGGGAGTGCTATCACACTTGGCTGCCTCTTTTAGCTGTTACACCTTGCGATTGCTTTGCTCAGTGACTTAATGCACATGACTGCACATCCAGTCAGTGGTCCAAGTTGCAAAAGAATTGGTGGAGTAATCACAGGACTGTGGGAACACAAAACTGTGGAAGGATATAAGTGTATGTAGCAAATATCAGCCCAGTGGGTAATTGAAGATTCTGGTCGAATATTGGTTGAATATAATGTAAGACTTGACAAGCCAGGCAACAAAGTACGTGCCAGGGAAGGGACAGGAGTATGCATTCTGTACATTGTGCATCCTCGTGGTAGCCACAACGTGGTGTTAATAGTTCCGATACCATAGATTCATTGAACGTTAACTGCAGTAGTGGTTCCTCAACTGTCTTGGGCCTGTGTTGCTCCATATTGTACTGCTGTAATACGGTACTTGCGTGCTGTATGGGGGCAATGAGTGGGAAACTCTGTGAAGAGGTTTTGTTGTGAAAGTGTTAAGGCAACCTGGTTTAGTTTCACGGAACTTAGTTCTTGCAAAACAGCTAGGAGCCTTTGCAATATGGTATTGCAGACTTGCTTGATAGAAACCTGTTTACATTGCCTGAGGCCTGTATTCTGAGATGTTAATTAGGCAGATGGTCATCCTTGAGCATGGTAAAGCAGTTTCACTTCTTAAGACCTTGCCACATCACTCTCACTGCACTATGCCACACTGTTGCCTAAAGTGGTAGTCTTAAAATACAACCCCACCTGCTAAAGTGAACCCCTAACCCAATCTCGATTTGTGTAGTTTTGTAGTCACGTTAAGCAATCTTTGACAGGCGAGTCAACTTCATTTGATGTGAAAAGATTAGTCTCCGAATTGGTTAGCTTCAAAATTAGCAGGCATGTTCAGATGTTTTGCTTCACAGCACAGGCACATGGTTGCAATTCATATGCTAATGTACGCATGCTTGCTTGTCATGAGTTACTAGTGGCTATGATGTACCTCGTAACCTGTGTGAAATACTTTTGGTTGTTAGACCTGGTGATACAATTGATTCAGTTTGAAGCTTGCGTATCGATTCTTGCTCCAAACCACATGGAACTTTGTCAATCCATCCACTGTGCATGCCCGCTCCCACGTGGTCGGCATTTCTTGGGCCCAGTTCATTTTTCAACTGGGCTGGCGCCCTTCTGTCAGGGAGTATTTATCTGGTCGCCGCTTATTCTCGGAGTTGAGGCCCGCGCTATTTTCGGAAGGGTGCTTCCCCCCCTGCCCACCCACTCTTCTGCGGTGTCCGCGGCTGCTGGCATGGACCTCTTTGCCGGCCAAGTGGAGAAAAAAGCGCTTTGGCGACGGTTAGTGCAGAGTCGGATGCCTGTGGCAGGCACTGCTTGAATTCGTCGGGACGCCCCGCCACGAGACTTTTTTACTCGACTGTAGCAGTTGTGCGGTGACGGGGAGACGGGGGGCCAAATGCGAATATCGGCACAGTCTTCCACGGGCATTGCCGCTTTCATTGTCTTGGGCATTTGAATAAAACTGCCTTCCATGCACCACTTGGGGCTGGCTCGTTTGGCACGAGCTGCAGGTTAAGGTGTTTGGGTTGCCCAGATTTAGAGGTGGCGGCTGTGCTTGTCTCGGCTTGCTTTGATTGGTTCCTCGTACTTAGCTGCACAAGACAGCTTTTGCACCAATTATTTTGCTTCTCAAAGGGGTTGTCGAGAACAAGCACTCTGTGCAATGTTTCACTTGCAGTTGTAGCAATAAACTTTAAAAGGAGTACGACACTTTTTGGAGATGTCTACTGCCAGGCGTGTAGCGAGTGTTGCGGAGTTTTAACAACTTGGTTGCATATATGCTTCACTCATCAAATGACTCTGAGATTAGTTTTCGAAGTAAGCTTTTACGAGGCAAGTGCAGCAAAGGAGGCTACCTTTAGGGTGAGCTTTGGCTGTTTGACTAACCATTTGATGGATTGCATGGCATTCGTTAAACCAAAACTGAATGTGCCACAACCTACTAGTCGCTAAAACCACACTAGTGTTTACAGAGGTGTGGTGACTTGTCATTGCACGCATCACGAGGTAGCCTCAATACTATCTCATAGTCGGCATCTTTATTAGCTTGTTGACCTTGCAACCCTCATCGCTGGCAGTTTGGCAACAGAAAATTGAGCTTGTTACCTTTCCTTTAACACTACATAGCAGTTCACATTTTTGTGTAAACCAGGCTATTAGTAGTTTTTGTTATTCAACACTTGTGTAATTGTACTGGAATGGGTTGGCTAAGCCTATATATAAAACCATAGTTTGTACTGGTGTGGTTCCCTAAATATCGCTCTTGTAAGAACATACTGCAAAGGACATACTTGTGCTTCAGCTTGTCTTTCGATCTTTGTAGTGTCACTTTTATTATTGTACTAAGCCAAGTTACCTAACCATGAATGAAGTGCCCCTTTGACAAGTGTACACTCTGTGCTGGTCTAGATTCCGAGGGTTTTTTTTTTTCTTGCGCAGTCTTCCGGCGTGACAGTCTCTAATGAAGCCAAGACAGTGTATGAGGAGGTGAAGAAGGATAAGAAGTACCGCTACATCATCTACCACATCAAGGATGAGCGGGTCATCGACGTGGAGACCACGGCAGAGCGTTCAGCCACCTATGCGGACTTTTTGGAGCAACTGCAAAACTACAAGAACGAGTGCCGCTACTGTGTCTTCGACTTCCCTGCCTCCATCCGCGCTGAGGGTGCTTCTGAATGCGCCATGTCCGTCGACCGCCTTGTCCTCATGACCTGGTGAGGGCCTGAACACCATTGGCATCAGTGTGTATGTTTGATAATGTCTTCAGGGTCATGGTCTTGAATTTTGAATTACTTCACTTATGGATTTACCGAAGGATGTAGGTTGAAGGTACAATTTCTAACCGCACATTTGTTTCCGGTTAGGCCTTCCATTAATTTATCATTTTGATCTGTCATTCAAAGCTGTAAGTGAAGTTTTTTTGTACTGTTCCACTTAACTGATACGATACTTCGGTGTGGGATAGCTTGCAACAACTTGTCTGATAATAATGTTAAGCCCTGTGTTACAACGAAGCAGACCCCCCCCCCCCCCCCCTTCTTTTTTAACCTTGCTGCTTGAAAAGTCAAGAATTTGCAATATTTGCATTGCAGTATGTGAGTGAAACGTGTTGTACTATACACATCTTTGCATCCCCTGTGACTATGTTCCTATCTTTATGCATATGGGGCATGCTTTAAGCGGTGCTGTTTCAAAATGAGATGCACCTTCACCAGTTAGATGCATAATTGGTCGAACCACTGTGCTTGCCAAGTAGCAGAATAAAGCCCGTAAATTGGAATAGACTTCGCATGGCTTGGGATGCATCTTATTGTAACGTCAGACATTTGGTACTTCCAGTTTTCAGAGAATGTACAGTGCTCATTGATTTAGACACGAAAATTTAGGGCTAAGTTAGTGTCACATTTGTGCAATTTCGACTATAACTTACCAAAATGGCTTTTGGCAGCCACGTCTTTAGCAACATTACACAGTTTGTCGTGAGCAGTTGTGCACACCAGTTGATACAAGTTTTGGCGTTGCATTTCACTTCATCAGCACCGTACGTTCTTTGTTCAGCAGCAAATGTTTGTGCTGCACGGTTTGTAACCGCGTCATCCACAACCAATTTGGCTCGTCCAAAAGATGGTAAGATTGTCATTATTTGGCTCCCATATGTAGGTGCTCAAAAGCAAATGCAGTTGGCATTACAAGAACCGTTGGTTCAGCAGTCAATGCAGTAGTGACTGCATATTTAACCTGTATTCGTACAACAGATCAAATTGTGATCAGAGCCCACAAATTGAATGTCAAGCATCCCAGCTTGATGCAATTAGTGAAGTCCGAAATAGCCTGTTTGGCAAGTAGTTTATGCATGATAATCGTCACGTGATGATGGTAAACATGATGATAAAATTTTCACACCTTCCATCACCGTTCGACTTGTGCAGGTGTCCCGAGCAGGCAAAGATCAAGCAGAAAATGCTGTACTCCAGCAGCTACGACGCGCTCAAGAAGGCCCTCGTGGGCGTCTACAAGTACGTCCAGGCGTGCGACTTTGAAGAAGTCAGTCAGGAGGCAATAGAGGCCGCCTTCCACTCATCGCGCAAGTAGGGACATACTACGCAACACTCGTCACGGGCTGAGGCACCACCCTCCTTTTTGTTTTTTTTGTTTTTCTTCGCCTCCACAGATTTTTTTTTCCAAGTTTACACGAAACAAGGGGGGTCGTAAAAAAAGAAGTTTCCACTTCTGATCGACATGGAAAGTATGGAAGCAATCGGCTGGAGCGACAGCAAGCGTGTGCATGCACTCCCTCTGCCAGAGTGTCAAGACCGGCCGCGCCTTTCGTTTGCGGTTGTTTCTGCCGGTGGGTGCTTTCTTCCGACGGCTTCTCACAATCGAACCCCTGCTACCCTGCTGTGCCGAACCCTGTCGAACTTCGTTTTTTTTCCTCCACTGTTCGATTACTATTCTGGATGTTCACGTTTAACCATTTCTTTTCAGCCTCCTTCAATGTTGAACAGAAACTGCCACAAGTGTAAAATTGGTTGATAGTGGACTGCATTACTGGCACTTTTGAGACTTCGAACAAGTTTCATTGTTGTGTTGTTTTGCTCTTCTTTTTCTGTGTTAACCAGTAAAGCAAAGTTTCACTTGGCGATCTTAATATGTTCAAGCACTTTGCATAGCACAGAGGCATTTTGAATGGCTGGTGTGAGCGGTGCTCATTTGTTAGTGTATAATTGAGCTCTACAGCGCAATTTTTTTCCCCACTCTTAGCTTGGGGACAAAGGGGTTAAAAAAGAGGGTTTCAGGGTTCCTTTTTATCGAAGTTGTGGTCTTTTTTTTTTTCTTTTTTCTTTCCTGGACGCTTGCTGCAGTTCATTCAGCCAATTATTTTTCACATGTGCTAGTGTGTTTACCCGCTAATAACTATTTATTGAGTCACGAGGTTGTTTCTATTGTTCTCCACTTTTTTTTCTGCCGGCATTTTCAATTAAGTTTGAATGACAGTAAATTTATTATTTTGAGTGATGCGCGCGGTCCTTGTTCCACTTTTTTTTTTTCCTTATCCAATTGCTCTAGGCTTCTTTTTTTTTATCTCGTATAACTGTGTACATGGACAAGTGCGAGGTGTTTTGTACACCGGCAACAAGCGAACGTGCTCTGGATAAATAATTGCGGAAGCAAGCCCCCCCCTTTTTTTTCATGTGATCCGCAAGGAGATGCCATCGCATCTTCCTGTTACGGGTGGGCTGAATTGGATGGAAAAAAAAAATTTTTCTTGTGCCCTGGGGAATGAATCAATCTGGTGAACACTGATGCAAATAAAAAGTATGAAAATTTTTATAAAGCTGATCCTTTCTTTTTTGTGTATGTGGGAAGGGGTGTGTTAAATCTGTGGTTTTGTATAAAAACCTCTATCATTTGCTCCCACCATGGAGCTTCAAAATGGAATGTTTGTTAAGGAACCTGAAGGAACAGGAAAGGCTCTATCATTTGTCGAAAGTGGCGGTCTAATTCAAAAGCTACCAAATAAGCAGCTGTTCCGTTTGAGTGATTTGAGGAATACTCTCGATTCCTCTGTACAGATAGAATCTCTCTTGTCTAGCGGGCCCAGCCGGCTGCTCCAGCTACCCTCTTTTGCAGAAACATTTAAAGGCACATGCCTTAATGATAACCAAACTTAGTCATATAGCATGCTAGGCCCTTGAAGCTATTGTGCCGCAGAAGCCGCGGCCAAGAACAATGTCGACAGCCACATGCTCGACTGCTCTAGACCAGTGCGAGTCTATGTGCACTTGTATAGTGGCACTAGAAGAGTTCTTAATATTGACAGTTGTGTGGCTCCCTCTGAAAGACTGTGGAGCCCTTAGCCAGAAGTTTAATGCTCACATAATGAATGTGAAGGTGATCACATGCTTATACTGGTCCCATTAACATCTCTACTTCTGTTGCTAGTTTGGCTTTGGTTCTCTGTGAACAAAACTATGCCGCAAGGAAAGGGAACACCTGTGCATGTGAAATTAGCACCATCAACTAACCTAGAGTGCATACTGCATGTACAGTTGCCAAGTGCCCTCTTCAGCGTCTCTGACTTAGCTTGATTATGTCTGTACATTGTAACTGGCGGTGTCTTCTAAGCAGCTCGCATGTTTCGACAACTGGCGCGATTCCACACTCCTTTCATGTAACATTGTGTGCATTAAGAACTCCTCGCACTAGATGTCATTGTAGGGTAATTTGTGGAAACAGTGCGGTGCACGGGTGTGGTTCTATAGTAGGACATTTGGTTGCCATGTAGAAGACCTGGGTTCGAGTCCCACTCGAGCTGAAGCTATTTTCTTTGAGTCTATAGGTTTTGCTTGAACCAAGGACACTTGATGCAGATGCCTGTTTAAACAAGCTGCTTTGCACTATGGATATATGTGGGTTTTTGCTATATTTGCTATATATCTAGAATCCTCCTATCAAAGGCCCATGGTGTCAAGTGCGAAAGTCTTGCCTCACGTTTTTGCTGATCACGTTTTTGCACCAATCCTGTCTTAGTTTCGAAACAAGGTAAGCTGGATTCCTTGCTCAGCCAGACATTTTTTGTTTCTCTTATCTAGCTCATTCGAATATCTCCAAATTTATCAGTGCCACTCAAAGCCTAATAAACCATTGTTTAAAATGAAGCAAAATATAGCCAAGGTCTATCTAACAAGTGGTGGCACCACTTGATCACATGAACAAATACTTCAAGACAAAGTTTCACCTTCGAAAGAAGTTGCTTGGTTGAGGGAAGGCGGGCTGGTTGCCACAGATGATATCCTGTTGCTGATGGCGCTTGACGACAAGAGAGGATGGGCCAAGAACCGGGTAGCAGGATCTTTGAGTTTAATACCTATGAAGCTAAAGAACAAGCACTATAGTCTAAAAAGAAATATGGCTAATGAATGAAAAATCAAATACAGCACACAGTTTGACTACAAGATGGCAATCATGGGATTTGACAGATACTAAGTGACACTTTCGCCGAAAGAGGTAGTCCCTGAACACTGCCTCAGGCAGGATAGGAGGTGTCGAGTAGAAAGGTAGCAAGCACTGGATCACAGACATGCATGGAATAAGCTGCATGTGCCTTGGTGATGAGCAAACACCACAACGATTACCCACTGCACAACACCTGGTGTCAAAAGGAGGAATTACGAGCACTAGAAAGCAGGACTTGCACACAGTGAGAGAAAGAGAATAAAACTTTTATACAGAGAATTGCTAAGGACTGTGCCAGCTAATGTCCAACAGAAAAGTCTCAGCAGTGACTTGCAGGCATACATGAAAATGGCTGCATCTTGCGACGAGCATACACAATGATGGTTGTTGACACCTGGTGCCAGATAAAGAAATTGAGAGCGCCAAGATGATGATGATGATATGTGGGGTGATATATATGATATGTGGATATGTGCCACTGGCATGCGGGTATGTGCCACAGGTGATTGACACTCAGTATACGTTCATGATTGATTTGTGGGGTTTAACGTCCCAAAACCACCATATGATTATGAGACGCCGTAGTGGAGGGCTCCGGAAATTTCGACCACCTGTGGTTCTTTAATGTGCACCCAAATCTGAGCACACGGGCCTACAACATTTCCGCCTCCGTCGGAAATGCAGCCGGGATTCGATCCCGCGATCTGCGGGTCAGCAGCAGAGTACCTTAGCTACGAGACCACCGCAGCAGGGCTGAGAGTGCCAAGAGGCAAGAGTGTCATACTGAGGATCACTAGGACTGTGACACCTAGTGTTGAGCGGAGAAATCGCAACACTGGCTTTCGAGCACACATGGAAACAGCTGCATGCGACCTGCAAGGAGCATACACGATAGCGATTACTCACCACATGACATCTGGTGTTAGGCGTAGAAATCAAGAGCACGAAGAGGGATGGATGGACGTTGTAAGCGTCCCCTTTATAACGGGCCGGTGACATAAGTGCCACCAAGCTCCAATGGAAAAAAAAAAGCAAAAAGAAAAACTTTTTATGTTGGCCTAACACCTTACCTGCTTTGATTAAATTATTCTTATAACAAAAAAAAAAGCAAATTGACAGTCCATCTCTCTGTCTCTTCAGGCAGAATGACCTTGTTTTCCCACTATTTGTCTTTTATTTACTTTTTTGCCACCAATATGCTGACTGCCTCTTACTTGCTTCTATCACGAATGTGTTCAGCTTTCTATGGTTGTTCCTAAAACCCAAGGCCCTGGATGGATATGGCCACATTCAACCAAACACGTTCCATCGTTTTCTTTGCTCCCCCACAGCATGTACATAGCTGACGTTGTTGACTGTTCGTGCCACCAACTGTGGAGCAGAAAAGTCTCCGCACTGGCTTACAGGCACACGTGGATGCAGCTGCATGCTTCTTGTGACCTGTGGTGCGCATGCACCACAACGACTACAGACTGCCCGACTTCTGGTGTCGAGCAAGGAAATCACGAGCAGCAACAAGCAACACTTGCGTACAGAGAATCGCTAGGATATCGAATCGGCCACCCAGTGCTGCGCAGAAGTCTCAGCATTGGCTTAAAGGCGACATGAAAACAGCTGCATGCATGTTCTGACCTGCGACAAGCACACACGACACAGACTACATGACATCTGGTGTCAGGCGGAGAAATTACAAGCAGCAGAAGGGAAACGTTAGGTTATTGACCGTATGTTACACCTATTGCCATTAAAAAAGTAGCGCAAGACAGGCAGACTAAAAGGAAGAAACAACATAGGAGTGTTGACTATCAGCGAGAGTTTACTGAACACCACATGGGTTTATACCACGTTCGTAACCATCGCATATGTACCCGCTACTTTACAAAGACAACTACCAGCAAAGGAAAAGCTTTCTTAGTAGTTTTTATAGGTAGTTGATGCTCATATGTTGTCTCTCATCTTTTGTGTCTTGTGTTCCTTGCTCTACAAATGATATTCGATGTAAAACCAACAGGTAAAACCTGCTGAGAGGCAGACATGTTAGGAGCACTGATGGACACATACCAAGGCTCTAAAACGCTGTTAAAAGCAGGCATACCCTGCTTACGGATGATTTCAGCATCCTAGAGACGAGTGAAAGACACGTAACGTTCTTGACATGAGATGTATGTTTATTTTTCTACGACCACTTGAGGTATGACTACGATGAAGGGGAAACAAAAAAAAGTTATGAACATTCGCTACATCCACGCTCACACCAAGAATCAAATGGCATTCAATTGTAATGTGGACAGCAGGGAGACATCGATAAGAGAAAAGCACGCATGACCGGGCAGGTCAAACGAGAAAATGCAGTGCAGCGTGGCACATCACCAGGGAGCATTATGGTGCTTGAATAACATAGTTTAACACGCGGTAGGGCCCTCTGTTGGTCCAATTTCATGGCCGATACTGATGTTTACGACTTTCTCATCATGAGTGGCATCGCACCGATGCCATGAACGCTGCTCGTGACCTGGAAGCTTCAACGGCGTAACTTTATAGGGCACACTAAACAGAAAAACGATTTTTTTCTTTTTAGTAAAAACTTTAACATAACCAAAATCGCCACGCTTGCTGCGAGAAGATGCTTCATGAGTGTGAAAACGCGCGAGAAGAGAAAATGCCAGTGGTGATGCCACCTTGAAATTTTCGTAACAATCATCGTGACCTCTGGCTTTGATGTTGTCAGCGAGGGCCCTTGTAGTTTTTAATCGGCAAAGATGAACTACAATGTGTCCTCTGAGAGTGCCAGGGAATTAACGTGCCAAATTTCAGTAAAATTCATTGAAACATTGTCACAGAAATACGAAAAACAACATGGACATCAGCGACGCCTTGCGCAGAGATTTTGGCGTGAAATCTAAGAATGAAACTTTGACGTTAATTTTCTTTTCCATTGACAAACCTACAGTTAAGTTAACGTCATTAGAGTGATCACAATAAAATAATTACTATTGCTTGACAAAGAGGATGCTCCTGCTTAAAGTTAAAAATAACTCTTAGTTGCCATCAACAAGACAGGACCACTTGTCAAAGCATGCGTCCAAGTTGAAGGACTTATGTCTCTTTTATGTCTAGAATTCAGCAAGTCAAAAAGCAAAGGTGTTTCTTAACACTGCTGTTGATACACCGGCCGACAGAAATTCCGACTACAGATGACGCTGCTACGTAAAAACCCCACTGTAGCCCGTGCCCAACTGCACACATTCACGTTAAGGATACGCCAAACACAATCGAAACACACAAAGGAGGTGCAAATTGTTTCTCTTCAAGACGCACAATCACAGGCCACTTCCGAGCTGGGGTGCAAAAAACCGTCCGAACAAATGTACATGGGCGATAACATGACAGACAGTCGGGACGCGACAAACAATTTACACGCGAAGAAGGAGGACAAGAGACGTAAACGTCACAGACGTGACACATGCACCTCGTGACATCGTCACGAGTGTGCACAACGCGAATCACCGGGCTATTCGACATTTACGCCACCTGGTGTCAGGTAGGCAGATTACAAGTACTGGGGAAGGGGTGGGGACAAATACAATGAAGTGCTGTTGAATTCAAGGAGGAATGAAAAGGGAGGAGGGGGGTGACGAGAGGCTCGTTCAAACAGCCGGGCCTGCGCGATTTGAGCTGCAACGTGGAGAAGGGCGAATCACATTTCATTTTGCATGGCGTCACCATATAATGCATTTGTTTATGCACGATGGCCCGAGTGCTGTGTAGAGAGCGATCGCCCAGGGCCAAACGTCATAAACTTCGAAAACAAAGGAACGTACAGGCCTCAAAACAATGAGGTGTTAATTACAAATAAGAGAAGACGGGTAATAGACACAACATATAAGCAGATGTCATGCAGTTCTTGGTCTACAGCGAACCAACATAAAACATTTGTCACAATGTTATTGCATTTTCATTCATCTCATTCAGAATCATCTCGAGATGTGAAGTGATGACAGGCAAAAAACGAGATAAAAATTCCATGCAAAAGTTGGTCAGCTTGTAAAACGCTTCCAGCATAAATAAGTGACAAAAAAAATATAGATTTCTCCAATGTATATTCACAATGCAAGATGGCAGCTCAACAAACACTAGGCCGGCAAACAAGTGAAAGAAAAAAAAAAAGGGCTCGTCATGGCAATTGTACACACATGAACATTCTCACCTTTAAGAACACGCTAAAGGCGAATTGCACTTTCGAAAGTGAAAGAAAAAAATGCACAGACAGCGGTAAAAAAATGCACCTGACAAAAATCTGCGATATATTTTTTTTCAATGCCCTTAAGTACCACATGAGGTTCTGCGGTCACGACACAGCACATTTAAAAGTGTCATGTCTGCTATCTACAATAGGAACGAACCGCAAAAGCTGTGGGCAATAAAAGTCTGGTGGAACGGATATGGGGAGGGTGTCGCAGCATGCAGAAAACGTACACCAAGCGAAAGGGATCGGGAGGAGACGTACGAGACGTTAAATGCACCGGTCTGGAGCAGGGTGAAACTTGGCTGCAAGACGAGAAGTTTCGTTGATACATTGCAAAAGAGAACTGGTCTCAGAAGGACAGGCTTCTCCACCTCCTCGCAATTTTTCCGCGAAGAGATCAGTTTACAGGAGAGAACTTGCTCAAATTTCTTGTTAAAAAATTCAGTGACAAAAATAAACTTCTGTTTAATACTTGAGGACTTCAATCTTGCCTTTCACTCGGTGATAGCTAAGCGAAAACAGATACCATCGAAATCAGTGATAACACTATACCCGAACACCGGAAAGTTATGTTCACTGGAACACCAAAAAACGTGTTTAGCGAAACACCAGAACATGACCGCTGTCATGTTCTACAGCATAAACTGTCACATCGGCCAAACAATGGGAAACTGTCACCAGAAAAACATGACCATGTGTACGACTATCATGGAGGTGGCAGTGCAGAAATTTCAATGGTGGTAGCGCCACCTGTCATCTATATCAGCCTACCACTTCGTCTTTTCAAGAGTGACAGATCTGGTACTCCAAGCGTCGAAGGCTTGCGTTTTTTGACGCTCTTTTGATGAACGACTTGGTTGCGATTGTAAACTTTGGATTCCCAGACCTAAAGGCCAGGCCTTCGGAGATCTGCTCTGTATTTAGTTTTTTGGGGAACCAGCACAATGTCCGGCGTTTATATAAAGCCTATGAACTCCTTTGGTGCATGAATCTTCACTTCACGAACACCACATGAGCAATACGGCACAGCTATGCGATACCAAAGTGCAAAAACACCGTAAGTGGGGCAAAATCATGGCACAGCTAATGCTGCATGCGTTGATAGTTAACCTGCATCTAAAAAATGCGATCTTTCTCTTGCAGCCAAGGTTACACATTACCGGAAGACCGCAACATTACAACGCCGAATGACACAAGGCTCAAATTATGCAGGAAAACCTACACTTTGTGCTATGCTGGCCTCCACCGAAAACGAATTTCCACCAGCGTTCAGTGAAACGGGCAGCAAAGCTCGCCCGGTTGTAAAACGTGGCTTTGCAGTCCACGCAAGCCGTTAAAATGCTGCCCGCAAGTTTTAACAATCAATGCAGTTTTAACTCTCATGACACACAAAGATTATAAGTCAATTGCAGCAATCACACACGATAATTTTGGTACAAAACTGATCAACAAACGCAGCAGGAACGAAAGAAGAGAGTACGCACCAACGATTTGCAGATGCTTAAAAAGAGCATCATTTGGGCTATTTAGACAGCGTAACCCACTCGCCGCATCGAATTCGAGGCAGTGGATCAAGCAAACATGTCACACGGTAGCTTCTGCATTCAGTTTTGCGCCTGTGTCATTGCATACACCACAGCACAAAAATGTTTTCAACATTAAAAGCTATGCATGGGGATGTGTATCGGTCACTGGGTGAACGAGCAACACACGTCAAGAGGTTTAAATCGCACGACAGCAAGGCTGCACATTGGAATGCAGCTAGAGGACTAATTTAACAACTGGGGATGATCACACACGATTACAGAGCACACATTGCTATGGAAAAAGAACCTTGTAAAGAACACCTCGACCTCCCAAACACACGCAACCACGACTTTTTTTAGCCAGTCGGCAAGAACAAGCGCGGTACAACGTGGGCTTTGGGATTCTTTTTTTTTTTTTCATCTTAGAAAAAAGTGGCAGTGACTTACCGACTAGCTCACAACAACAATCTCGTCCACTCGACTATCTTGCCAACACAATGCAGCTTTCTTTCATTCATTTGGAGAGGCGCTCGACCGGCCGTCTAGCCCTGTAGGCAACTCTGCGCCATTTCTGTCTCTGCTGCTAGACTAAATTGCAAAACAGCAATGACAACTATGTACTCTGCAAAGAATGTCGAACAAATAGAGCCGAGGTTTAGCAACACGCTTGACACAATTGACTGCACAGTGCTATCCGAGTCAACTAAACTCGGACCAAATTCATACAGCTTCCAATAAGAAAAAAATGTTTGAAATAATGCTACTTTGCAACATTAAGACGATTTGAAATTTTCAGACGTTCAGTTTAGACTTGCAGAATGCTGCACTAAACTGCACGAAAAGAATATGTCGCAACCATGACAGACCCAAGTGCGCGAACGTCACGATCGTGATGACACAACGCGATTCTGTCGAGCCTGGCGATTGGACAGCAATTGGACCGATGAGCTTTTTAACGGGGACATAAGCGACACGACAACGCAACCTTCAGGGTCGTCCGAAGCGCGCCGAGACCTCTCCAAAAAAGCTCGCTCGTTTACCACCACAACACCAACGACTCACGACAGGGGGGCTGGGCATAGATTTTTTTTTCCCAACAACCGCAGGGAAATGCGAAACACTCTCCGGAGAAAACAGCGCACAACAACGGTCAAGAAGAGTGAAACAGCACATGGCATCCGCTAGCTACGAGAGCTCAACTACAACACGCACCCCCCCGGAGTAGTGGGCACTGTTGCTCGACGACCGGGGGGCCTTTCAGGGCGAACCTTCCAACGAGCCGTACTTGTTTCAGCTGTTTTCCCAATTTCTATGAGATTCTGCAGCTGACGCGGACACAAGACGTTGTACTTGGTGGCTTTAACAAAACAACCGAGTCGGCATTCTTTTTTTTTTAGTGCAGGTACGGCCAGTGACTCGCAACGTCCACCAGCAGTTTTCTCGGGTGTGAGCGGCTGATTTCACTGCAAGTATTCCTAGACAGTTTAACAATATCCGCGACATTGTTTGTAAACAAGGTTGTAGCCAAATGTAGCAAAAAAAAACGCAACAAAGCTATGCACTTGTGACTTACGATCTTCATTTACACAAGGCATCGAGACAATGCCCCAGGTGACAGAACACCACCTCCTCACAGTTGAACATGATTTAGGAAGCAGAGTTGAACAGAAGACCAAGTGAGAACAACCTAACCTACAGCATTAAAGAAATGCTGCGCATAAGCTTCGAAGCAGTACAACCTAATCTACAGCATCAACCAAATGCTGCGCATAAGCTTCAAAGCAGTAATGTGAGACTTGCAGCAAACAGCATCAGCGGAGAGAGAGAGAGAACTGCACCGAAGAAAGGAACGCCAAACTGAATGCAGTCTCCGAGACGCTCTTCTTTCACAGCACATGTTCAATAACAGCCAGCCGCACAAACCTGCCAAACCACAAATAGCCTTACCTATGCCAGTCTTCGAAGCCCCCCGAAAAATCCGCAGTCTTGTCAACTCGAGATCAGTTCATCCCCAATTCTTCACCATGATTCATCGCGATCACGCCTGTTGTGAGCAACATCGGTGCTTAGATTACTCCTCATCAACTCAAACAGGGTGCGTCTCAAATGAGACAGCTCTTTTTTTTTTTTTTTTGTCCACACCACCGCCACCTGGTGACGGCAGTCCGACTTTCCTTCTGACTAGAGTACAAAAATGGAAAAAATGTGTTACATGGTGGTGTCGCCTTTATAAAGACTCCCTGAGCCCTCCGACTGGCCTCGACAATGAGGCCTGGTGACCAGTTCTGCATAACGTTTTCTACTCGCGGTCGTAAAGGACAGAAACTAAAGAAAGAAGAAAATTAAGCTCGTCCGCGTCTTCAGTGCTAGAGGCGCTCAACGTTTGAGCCATCTGCCTTCCCCACAACCCCCGAGCCCGGCTGGAAACGCATCTGAGACAGCATTCCAAGGCATCGCAGGGTTACAGAGCTTGGCAGCCTCTATGATGCCCCTTTATGCGTTTCTGATCTGCAAGAGGAAGACAGGACAATGAGTTCTAGCTCAGTTCCGACACAGCTTTGAGACCTCATGACACGAGTCTGCTCGTGTGAAACGAATCGCAGCCTGCCGACAGAGCGCTGACCGAGGGGCCTTCGCCGCCTCGCTCGGAGGCAAGCCCTCAGCGAGTGGTGATGGTATTATGAGCATGTAGAAAGCTTGCATATTCCATTGCAGCGGAGCAACACCAACTTCCGCGACAGGGCAAAGGTGCCCGAGGAGAGTGACGGATCGTGACGGAGACGCTTCGACTCGATGCGCCCGCCGCTCTGGTTGCTCGCCTTCTTCGATTCATAGGTAAAAAAAACCTGCACGCCACCTTTTTTTTTTTCCGCGAGGGACAACAACGCTGTTGTTCAGGACAAGTCTTGGGACAAGGCGTTCTTCGGTGCAACCACTTCCATCACCTACTGTCGGAATTGTGCATATTTGTGGTGAGCAAGGCTGGTGACAGCCAAGGAGCTGGTCAGGAACCAACTAGATGGCGAAATACTGCTTCATGGGTCGCGGGTGCGAGGGTTAAAAAACCCCCAGCTGAACCAAAAACACCGGGGGGGACGTAAGTCGCAAGCTCCGTCATGATGCGACGTTGCCCGCGAAACGTAACGACAACCACCCCCATGCAGAGAATGCACTTGACGAAGAAGTGATGTGTGCTCTTCCTCCATCACCACTATGATGTACTTGTCATTGTCACAATGAGGTGTAAATGACAATGTAACTTGCGCGAGTGCAGCTCCCTGTATTTTTTTTGTTCCTGAAATGAAGCGATTACACATACCCCTGTCAAAGGTGAAGTAAAAAAAAAAAGGAACATCATAATCTTTTCTGACATTCGAGGTACTCAGCAGCCTGCAAACATAACAAAGATACACAACCGGATACAAAATTACATGGAAACGACGCCTGTGCAACTCATCGTACAGGCGTTAAATTACTTCCCCAGCCATCTGAGAAGAGCAGAAGAAAATTTCAGTAACAAAACATAGATGCATTTATGCGAGGCTTGGAATGTACTGCTTGAAAACTGCACTCGCTGGCTTTAAAAGCAAAGAATAAATGACGTGGCTTCCAAAATTGGTCCAAGTTGAAGCAATAAAATGTGTGGAAGCGTATCGGGGCAAAATGAGCAATTGTACATTTCCGTTGCTCTATTACAACCAATGCAAAACAGTTTTCTCGAAAAATGATGCTGGGGTGAGCAGCGAACTGTGAGTTTCCTGTGTGTATACTAAAACAAGAGTTCGAAGACTTGAAATTCCATTATGGCATCAAACCTTGCACAAACTGCCCTGCGTAATGTCCCAGGCGTCAAATGTGATTGAAGTTCATTCGCAAAAAAGAGAAAGTGTCAAATTTAACAACGGGATGCAAACAAAACAAAAACTGACACACGGTGTGGCATGGTTGTTACAGCCGCAACGTTATGATAAGAACATGACTGGCACAGAAAAGTTTGAAAACAGCGACAGCACTTAAACTCATTGGGCAAGCCTTACTCCAAGTCAGATGATACAGCACTGTGCCAAAAAAAAAAAAAAAGACACATCAAAAGGGATGTTTCAAAAATGTGAAAGAAGATCAACAAGGCATAACGTGCAACACGGAGGTTAAAAACACAGGCACAAAAGCGATAGATCGAAAAACATAATCATGCTTGTGCCACAATTCCCCATCTGAAGAAGCTTTTCAAAACCGAGCATGCCAACCGAAATAAACAGCTAGCATTTGTCATAATGGGGGAATAAATTAATGGCAAATAAATTAGCTCAGAGTGCAGGGCATGATTAACAGGTCTGGAGGGACTGGGGTATCTGGATATGCCAGGAAGGTGGGAATATACAGTTGAGATTACGAAATGAGGATGAATCTAACAAGGGGAACGTGGGTGGAGGGGGAAATAAATACAAAACAAAAAACAAATGTAAGCGAAAAAAAATTTGAGGGACAACCTAAGGTATAAGCCAACGTTAATCGCTGGCACCATCTGGTGAGGTGGAACCTCGTGAAAGGTTTTCGGAGGCATCTGGACTGCTTGGGTTGCAGTCAGACATCTCGGGCGTGGGAAAGAGAAGTGCTGCGGATGTGCCCAAGTCGTCCGTCGGCGATGCCTCGGGCATCGTCAACATCGCGGTCACCGGCGTGGATGAGTCCGCAACAGAGGATGGCGAGGCGACGGTTATTGGCATTGCCATCGTGGTATCGACGTCCTCTGCTGCGAGACGGGTGCCGCCGTCAGCACAGTCTTCCGGCACCTTGGCGTTGTCGAGGCGCCGCCGTCTGCATCGGCAGGGCCGGAGGAGCTTGGGGTAGATCAACACTTCACCGTGCGGACCTTTGAAGATGATGCCACAGCAGACCTTCTCCCTGGTAAGAGGGGACATAACCGCAAAACTTTATTGAAACAAATTATTCATATGGGGGAGCCACCCATTCAATCTGGTCTATCACTCTTGCTGTTTGGCCAGTGGACAGTTGCAGTTCTACTGCAATGCATTTTGGTGCCATATCCCCTTAGACAGCCGTGGCTACGTTTGCATATGCAACTAGTTCATGCTAGTAGACTCAAACCTCATTATAACAAAGTTGCATCACACACAAAAATAAGTTATCTCCAAAATTCGTTATAAAGGCACATTTCCAACACTCCATCCATTGCAAGAGTATTCTTCATTTACTTCATTATAGCTTATATTTCGTTATATCTGGGTTTGTTATATCGAGGTTTAAGTGTAGCGTCAACTTGTCGCCAAAAGAGGGCTAGAGGTGACTCGTTAGATAAATTGAGCCTTCTGCATAGCAAATTTTTCTACACCGTACCTCAATGAATAGTGTATGACTGTGGCCAATCACTTTGGCAAAGGTACTATGATGTTCGACCGGTCGCGTTCCAGAACTTATGTCAAAAGTACAGTACAGACCGCTTATAACATAAGTCGCGGGAGTCACGAATATCCGCACTAAATCAAAACGACCTTTTTCAAGGCCTGCAATTGCCCAAAACGTGTTAAGCAAGCACCCTTGTGTGTCTGAGAATTGAAACACGATATTTTTTTAAACTTTGGAATGTTAAAAAAGTTAACGTCCAAAGACATGTGTTGCCAACTAAATGAACAAGAAAAAAATGGCCCGGAGGGAGGGGGGAGTCTAACAAGAGATAGCACCACTGCGAAAGTTCGCCGACTGTTGCTCACACCAACTCGCTTCAGCACAATACACTGAATGTCGAATCACGTCTGGAATTTCACACTCTGAGCTACGCCAATCATTCGATTTCACGGGCGCGCACCCGTTTTCAAGACGTCACAATCGAATTGCAAACCACCATTCAAGCGCTACACGTGCCACCCTCGTTTTTATTAACTACATGTATCCCTTCCGACCAAATGCAGCCACCGCAGTTTCATTAATTCCGTACCAAACATCAACTTAGATTGCACGCAACCGCTACTGAAACGAAACCAACGCTGATTAGGCCTAGCCTGCCGCTGGGTATGTTGTCGCGGGAAGATTGTCCAAGGCATAAAGACCCAACGTTGAAAAGACTGCACTCAAGCACTGAACCAAGAACAGCGTGCGTGATATGAACTTCGCATTCGCGGCCGGGAGATCAACAACGATGGAAGCTCGCCAAGCTTACGTAAGACAGCGCACTGGCAGCAGAGGCGAAAGCTCGCATCACAAAGTCATAAAAGGTTTTAAATTGACGGACGAGGGAGCAACACGATATCTGTAGCAAGCACGATAACAACGACGCTTTTACCGACGAGGAACTGTTACCCCGCAGTTGATCTTGAGCTGCGCACGATCAGAGCCACGCAAGCGACGCTAATCCGTGTAGGTGCCAGTGCAAAGTCTCAGCCGTAGTTTTATTCGTCGCCGAGGCATCCACCCTCGGTAAGCCCGCGGAACGTGCTGCAGCTTTTTTTCTCTTTTTCTCCCTCAACGATTCGTTCACTCCGCATCTCCTTTTCCTCCATAACGATCTCTTCGCTCGCTCCCCAGCAGCACACCCAGCGCACCTCCTTTCAGACGCGCACTCACTACCGCGATTGTCACAAACATTGTCCAGAAATTGCATTACAGTAAAAGCTCGTTAATTCAGCACCCATTAATTCGGAAATTCGGATAATTTGGACGGCTCTATTGGTCCCGGCCAAAGTGCATGTTAATCTATGGGACCAAACCTTCGTTATTTTGTCGGAATTCGGCTCCGCACCGCTTAATTCGGACAAATGCTGACGGCTGCTGCTACACAAAAGTGTGATAAAGCAGCGCTGGCACCACTGGAGTGAAACCGAAACCTGAGTGGCATCGCCATCATCATCAACTAGTGGGGGCGATCGCAGCGTCACCGAACGTCGGCGTCTTCTTTCTTCTCCACTCAGCGCCTCAGACACCATTTTCCCTTGTGTTGTCGTGTCGGAACCATCTCTTCTTGCGGAGTTCTCTTTTTCTTCCATTGTGACCGTATTTGCATGTCACCACCATCGTGAGCTACAGTGATGACAACGCCGAAAAAGCGGCAGAACTACGACGCGAAGAACTTGGCGACTAAAGTGGAAATTTTGGAAGCACTGAAGAACGGCGAATCGCAACAGCAGGTTATGACCAAGTACAACGTGAAGCGGAGCACGTTGGGAACGTACGTGAAAAATGAACAACAGATTCGACAAGCCTTTGAAAGCGAGAAGTTTCATGCCTCTAGAACGCGGTTGCGAACCGCAGCTCATCCCCAGATCGAAGAAGCTTTGCTCCGGTGGATTACTGACTGTCGCAACGCGCATCTGCCTTTGAGCGGACCTCTCATCATGGCGCAAGGTGAGAAGTACGCTGCAATGATGAACATTCGTTCAAAGCGTCAGAAGAGTGGTTTGCGAGGTTTCGAGAGAGACACGAACTTGTCTTCAGGAGTGTGTGCGGCGAAAAGGCCAATGTTGACGAAAGCGTGACCACCGAGTGGAGAAATGGGAAGCTGCTGGAGCACATCGCCGCATATGAACCACGTGACGTGTTCAATGCAGATGAAACTGCTCTATTTTTCAGAGCTCTGCCCGACAAGACGGTGACTTTGAAAGGGGACGCGTGCATTGGTGGCAGGAAGTGCAAGCAAAGGATAACTGTGCTTCTTGCCGCCAATATGACTGGCACGGAGCGCTTGCCACTACTTGTCGTCGGGAAGGCGCTTAAGCCACGTTGTTTTAAGGGGGGACGCGGCACTTCGGGACCGAAAATCAGCCAAAAAATCGAGTTTTCGCGGACCTTCTTTTCGCGTTCCCGACATCATTGCGCACCTATTTACAAAATTTCATAGCCGAATACCATCAACTTTTATCGTTATTCAACTTAAAAAAAACCAAAAACGGGCGTCCTGCCCTTTAAATTGAGGGCGAATAGCGCAGGTTTCGGCTCTACGATACGCGGGAACTACGCGCTCGATCGGCGCCATTTCGGTCTTGTTTGAAAGAACGCGTTTTCAGCTGTTTTTTTTTTATTCAGTAAGCAACATTGAGCGTTTCCCCGGCTCGAAAAATGGGGCCTCAAAGACGAAGAGCCGCGCTCACTGCCATTGGCTAAACGGCGCACGTGACTGAAATGGCGCTTTCCGGTTGGCTGGAAGCTCGCGGCTTGCGCCTGCATACGCGACCCGACGCCATTTTGAAAGGGTTACCGCTGTGACGCCTCGAAATCGGCAGAGCACTCTGAAGCTTCTGATCGTATCGCCATGCCTGGAAACGCAAAAAAGTATCGGACCGTGCACGCATTTGGTCGCAGGAAACGCAAAGGTCGTGGGAGAAAGTCTACGAAGTCATCGGAGCCCTTGGTTGACTCCGACGAACGATGTGTCGACGCTCCGCGGCCGTTCAGCGATGGTGCGACCGAGCGCGTTGCCTCCGACGACGATGACGGTGAAGCGAACTCCGGACGACTACGAATCGACGCCAAGGTGGTGACAAACGCCGAAGTTGAAGAAAATCATGCCCGGGAGAAAGCGACGCTCGACCGGCTTTTATCGGCGCCAGCAACTGCACGGAAAATTGACTTTTTCACCGCGAGTTGTAGCGAGGCAACCGCACAGGACTCGGACCACGCTGCTCCTTATCTGCTTATGCATCTAGATATCCTAAACGCGATAATGGGTGCCTTGTGTTGCAAAGCCTGCCACGGACCGGCTACGATCGTCAGAGGGGATCGGGACTACGGACTTGCCGTGAAAGTGCTAGTGCAGTGTGAAAGGTGCGGCGAGATCGCGAATGAATGGACTTCGCCCCGCGCGAACGGCACGAAAACGTGCAATCCGTTTGAAGTAAATCTTCTCGCTTCGAGGGCGATGATGGCTACCGGCAACGGCCAAACGAAAATGAACGATATTTTCGCAACAATGGGCATCTCACACCGCGGTATGCACCACAAGACGTTTCAGCGGCATTTCAAGAACACGCTGGCACCCGCTGCAACGCGAGCGGCTGAGTCCGCTATGAGCGAATGTGCGGAAAAGGTTAGAACAATTTATGATGACTTGTGCTTCGGCCACCGGGGCAATATTGCCGTTAGCTACGACGGCACGTGGAAGACGCGAGGCCATTCTTCCCACATCGGCGTGGGCACAGTTATCGAATTATTTAGTGGCTACGTGTTGGACTACGTCGTTCTTTCCAACTTTTGCCTAGGCTGCGAGGTGGGCCCAAAGCCTAGTAGTGAGGGCTATCAAGAATGGAAGGCTAACCACAAATGCCAAAAAAATACGAACAGCAAAGCGGGGCGAATGGAAGTGGAGGCAGCTCTAATTCTATTTCAGAGGTCGCTTGAACGCCATGGCCTGCGCTACACAACTATGCTGTCTGATGGAGACTCTAGGACATTTTGCGCCATACAAGACGCCAAGGTGTATGGTTACATTGACGTGCAGAAGGAAGACTGTATTAATCATGTACAGAAACGGATGGGCACCGCATTGAGAAACCTGGTGCAGAAACAAAAGTGCGATGGGAAAAGAGGCCTTGGTGGGAAAGGCAGGCTCACAGGTGAGCTGATCACCAGGCTGAGCACATATTATGGCCGGGCTCTGAAATCGCGTGAAGGTGACGTGGGCGAGATGCAAAAGGCTGTGATGGCCACATACCGCCACGTCACCTCCACTGATGAATGCTCGGACCACAGTCTGTGCCCAGCTGGTGAAACTTCATGGTGTCGGCACAATGCCGCAAAAGCAAAGGGTGAGCCCGACCCCAGACATGCCTACAATCTACCGAAAGACGTGGCAGAGGCATTACTACCGGTTTATACCCGGCTTTCGGAAAGAGCCCTGCTTCAGAGGTGCGAACGCGGCAAAACGCAGAACTCCAACGAGAGCCTACATTCGGTAATCTGGAGTTTGGCCCCCAAGGAGCACCATGCGTCCCTGTTCGCTGTTGAAGCAGCTGTTGCAGAAGCAGTGCTGCGCTTCAACACGGGCAATTTGAATTCTGCAACGGCAATCTTAGGTGAAATGGACATGAATGCGACAAGTACTGGTGCCAGGAGAGCGAGAGAAAAAGACCACCGTCGCAGCATTGTCTCCAACAAGAAAAGAACAGCCTCATTGGAACTCCGGAAGCTAGTGAAGAGGAGGCATGAGCACAGAATGCATTCAGACTATGCTTCTGGTGCGTTTTGAGGTTGTCTTCTTGCATCTTCTGCAATAAAAATGTGTGCCCACGTTTTTTCTCGATTTCTCAAAACGACAATTTTCATGTGCTTCCCATTATGCCGGAGCAATATCTCTTGTTCTATCTGGGTTATCATTACGATTTCTTTTTTGTTTCGAAGATAAATGCAGGGGATGTGTCGTAAAGTAAGTTTTATTGTAATAATTTTTGGAGAAAATTCTCTAAATGGATCTTTTGTTTCAAGTGTAGATGGGGAAATTTTTCATGTCATATTCAACATCCCACAACTTTGCTTCGAAATAGCCCAGAACAATAATTTATACTTTATTGCACACTGTGAACATACCGAATTGGTTCTATAGGTTGCACATCAATATCCAAGTTACAGTTAATTAGCTAATTAGGCCTTAATTGAAAAAGTCGCAGTTCATTATATCTTTAAAACTAATTGTCACAGCAAAAAAAGAATTAGATTTTTGAAATCAGCAGTAAAATCTACATAGGCTCTCCAAATTTGACTGAGGTACTCGCAAAAATAAAAGAGTTTTTGGAAGGTGTAGCATCCCCCCTTAAGAACGTCAAAAGCCTTCCTGTCGAGTACACAGCGAACAGGAAGGCATGGATAACATCGGACATTTTTCGCAGCTGGCTGCAGCAGTTGGACCAGCACTTCACGTCGAAGGACCGCAAGATAATTATGGTTGTTGACAACTGCAGTGCCCATAACTGTACAGTCCAACTGAAGAGCATCAAAGTAGTTTTTTTTGCCGCCCAACACTACGTCTGCTCTTCAGCTGATGGACCAGGGTATCATTCACTATGTGAAGTCGAAGTACCGCAAGCACCTGCTAGAGCGAATGATCCTATGCTCAGAAGCTGGAAAGTTGTATCAAGCGGACTTACTCGGCGCAGTGCACATCATCGCCCACGTGTGGAAAAACACTCCGCCGCAAGTCATCGCCAACTGTTTTCGGCACAGCGGTTTTGTGAGGCCCGAGCATGCAGCAGTAGCTGACGATGGCATCGAGGAGGTGTCAGCCGAGTCCACCGACGATGACTGCCCGACTTTCGATGCTGTCCTTCCCACAGATGTGACCTTTCAGGACTCTATCGCGATTGATCATGGTGTCGGCACGAGTGGTCTCCTGACCGATCAAGAGATTATTAATGATGTCACGGGCGCCCATGAAGACCACGATTCCGACGAAGAATCATGGGAGGAGATACAGCCGCGACCTCATCGCACCTCACGGGAAGTCTCGGAGGCGCTGTTAATATTAGAGGACGCTTGCCTGAACACTCCCGACAGCTTGCGTGCTGTTGGTCATTTGGAACAGTTAAGAAAAATTGTGATGTCAGCCGGAATCTGCGCGAAAACGCAGACGACAATTACAAATACTTCAACAAATAAAGGTATGCTTCTGCAGCTTAATTTTAAATGTTGTTTTCCCTGTTCATTTGTTAATTCGGCATTCGGACAGTTTTTTCCGGTCCCGTGAAATCCGAATTAACGAGCTTTTACTGCATAACCAGTCTTTCATCTTTGGGGACTGCACAATAAGTGGCATGCGTATACATGGGCTTTGGAGGGGGGTGAACGGGAGTCCAAAACGACCGCATTGTAATTGATTCTACACTAAAAGCGGTTATGCTAAAGGTGGCTTACTCTGTATTACATTCATTTTCTCGCAACAAACGCAACCCAAAATAAATGAGCCTATGATTTCATTCTTTTTATATGAACATGAAACACGAACGACTGCGGAATAATGAAGTATTCAATTACGTAGTTATTATAAATTCAGAAACTCGTGCAATACAGCACACGACTTCACTTTTGCTCTTAGAATGTAATTTTGAGTATCATTCAATTATGGTACGTGACGTTGACACATTTGTAGACAGTTCATATTAATTTGCGCCTGGCGGGCACATATCCGCATGCGTAAGGTGAGAAGGATACTTTAAGCAGTGTCAGGTAATGCCTTATAACGTGCGACTTTTCACCAGTGTCAGGACCCCGGATAGCACATCGGCAACATGGTAGGTGATCCTTTTAAGCGGGGATAAACACTGGTTTGAATTCTTTTCTGATGGCCTACCCTCCAGTTGAGCGATTGTGGGGAGGGGCAAATACTAGTCAGGTAAAATGCTGATGGGCAAGTATGTTTCTTGTGATTGTACAGTTTTAATGTTAATGAGGCACTGTGATTTGGAAGTGTGCACGACTATGACGAGAAGCTGAAGATTGTGGAATAAGTACCACTTCCTTGAGGTTACGCTAGTGCACGATGCAACATGCAGTGCATTTTCGATGAGGAAATCTTCAACTGAAGCTTAGCACCGCGTCCTTTTTATTGTCTCCACCATGTGCGTTACTTTGTTGCTTGCCCTAATTAGTCACGTCAGAGGCCAATTCCCACCAACTAGCCCAACTCACTTCACTCATACAGCATGCGACAGCCAAGCTTCTAAAATGCTCCGCCCTTTCAAATTCTTGTGGCAGGTGATGCCTGAAGCAATAAATTCCAATAGCGAGGTCATTTGATGATGAACTGAAAAAGCCCTGCAGGGCTGCTTTAAGCTAATCATGATCAATGCAAATGTCAAGTCGGTTGCAGCCCTTTATACGTCGATGTACAAGATGTGCTCTAAAGTGCACTGTGATCCACTCACTTCCTCCAGAAGCTCATGTCTAGAAACGAGGAAATCTTGAATGGCGTTGCCAGTTTGCCCCGCCTGTTGGCAGACGAGTCTACCACGTAGTCGTCCCTACGACTGCTCCCGCTGCCTCGCTGCTTTCGCTTTTTCTTCTTCTTTTTAGACGGCCGTGGCTTCATGGTGCGACAGCTCCGCCGACGGTCCTCGTCGTCGTACTCCTCCTCGTCCTCGTCCAGGATGCCAGAGTCCTCGGAGGAGTTGCTTGGCGTTGGACTGGCTGCCCGGCTCTCCGGCGGTGAAGGCATCGACGACTCGCTCAGGCTCTCGTCGCCGACTGTCAAAGCAATGAATAAGCAAGCAGTGGAAGATGGCTCTGGATCGTTCAGGAAGAGGAAATGCAAAGTGAGAGGTTATGAACTGAACGGTATCCATAAAGTTCGCAGTCCCTGCACAATGCACTGCTGGCCATGTGTCACTATATTCATGAAGCATTTGCAGGATGCCACGATCGTACAATGTATTATTAATTTGTAGTCAACCACGAATCATGCGAGCACGACTAGAAATTCAACATGCCTGTAAGCATATTACACTTACTAGCTGGCTTATCGCAGTACCAGTCATGTTGGGCAGGGTGAGCTGGACGGCTTTTCGTCAGCTCGCTTCTTAAACGAACATGACCAAACTGCTCCATCATACCCAGCTAATTGATTGACATGTGCGGTTTAACGTCCTAAAACCACCAGTGCAGGGCTCCAGAAATTTCGACCACCTGGGGTTCTTAAACGTGCACCCGAATCTGAGCACACGGGCCTACAGCATTTTCGCCCCTATCGAAAATGCTGCCGCCGCAGCTGGGATTCGGTCCCGCGACCTGCAAGTCAGAAGCCGAGTACCTTAGCCACTACACCACCGCAGTGGGGCACCCAGACGAGCTAATGTGAACTAAATTACCAGTACAGAAACATGACGAGACAGAAGGCAAACAACACTGTGAATTGAGGATTACTCAGCCAGCATTAAATCGAAAAGGAGAGTGAGACTCACTCGTGATGTCATCCGAGAGGGCGCCACCACTGAGGTCGAGCTTGCACCGCTTTTCCGCGGTCAGTCGATGGTGTTTCTTGAGCGGCCGCTTTGGCGGTTTCACCTTGCCCTTGTTCACCGACTTCGTCCCGGGCCCTGCCCTCGCGTCAACCACCTAAAAGACCGACGTGTCTGTTACAAAACCCGTTGACACTTTTCGAATGTTGCTTCGACAGCCACTTTCAGCAAACCATCTAGGAGCTTCCCACAGGCTGTTTCAATTAGGAGGCCAACTGCGACAAAAACTTTGTAAGACCAAATAGCCTTGTTTCAAATGGTGCGGTCATAGAAAAGAGGCTGAACAGAACTTTAAAATTTAAATACAAGTGAAAACTTCATGGCATTCTCTTAACATGTAAAAGAAGCAAGACCAAAAGATCTCATGATATCAAAAACAAACCTAGGTTACCAGTCGCACAAATATGAAAATGTAAGCAAAATCAGGGTTAACCTTCAATAGCTATGCTGCAGCTTCAGATGCCACTTTTTACTCACCAAAAAAGACAGAACGGCGGGTGAAGAATAGCAGGGGCACAACTGATGTTATGTAGCAGAAGCCAGTGCATTGTGGTCGCCAAGCCTGCTCAGCTTGTTCGTAACATCACCATGGCCTCCGTGATGGTGAAATGTGCGCTCCAATCTCGGAGGCCATGGTGTCACTTACATAGTTAGAACAGCTTCTTCATAGCTGACGTTGGCACTGATGTGCTCAGCAAGTAGATGCGCCGTTGCCGTGGTTATCACACCTTGAGCGATGCTGGGTGACAATTGGCAATAATTAACTCTTCAACGCCTGAATCATGAAACTGCCAAGCAAAATAAACATTGTTTTCATTTCCCAGCTTTGAATGATTCCGCAGATAAATGATCTAGAAAGCAACTTTAATGCGCACATTTAAATATGTTGCAAATTCTCCATATGCCACAGAAGCAAGGACCTTGCAACAAAAAACGTGCTTCAGAACTACGTAACATGTTGTGTGCCACCTCTTCAGTGTGTATACACCAAATAAACAAAATAATGAAGATAGGACTTACATAACCAAGGCGAGAAAAAATGAAGTGAGAGCTGTTACACGTGCTTCGCGCTATCCGCCATCAGCTCCAAAACTATTGGACTTAAAATACCCTAGAGGAAACAGTGCAAGATTTAGCATGCCCCATTAGTACTTGGCAGCCAGCATTAAAGCTGGCATGCATTTCGTCACTTAGTCGCTCGAAGTTTGTCGGTACATTGCGAATCTGCGGCATTCGGCAGTAAAGGGTTAAAATGGCTTTAAAAGGTAATGGCACTTTTTTCTTTCAGTACTTGTGATAATGTGAATGACATGATATACAGCTTTAGCCAACTGCCATAGATTGCTGGTTCAACCTATTACCAATTCACCTAACTACCAACTGCCATAGATTGCTGGTTCAACCTATTACCAATTCACCTAACTACTGGCGCACCCAATGACCAGTTGACCTACACACCAGCGCACCAGTGTATACACCAGTGCACCTAATAACTGGTGAACAGTGGAAACGAGGCACACTCACATGATGCCAGTCTCTGGTGGTACCGGGTGGGAGCTTCTTCCAGCGCTTGACCAGAAGCACACAGGCATTGCAGATCTCGCCAGAGCGGCGATCCTCAGCCACAATGCGGAAGCAGCGCGCAAACTCGGCCTCATACTTTTTGGAGTCAGTGAATCGCGACGAGGACGACTTGGCTCGGCAGATGCAGCAGCCGAGCGCAGAGCGGTAGATCTTGGGCTTGTGGAAGCTAAACATGGCCGCCCGGTCACCAACTCCTCCAACTATGTGCCAAAGGGAAGGAGAAGACCAGTCACTCTATTTGTTCCAAAAGCATGGTGAGAACAGCATAACTACACCCTATTTACACCAGGTGAAAATTACGATCCACTGTCTGCAAATGTGTATGACACGATTTCAAGGCACCCAGTATGACATACTAAGAAAATTGTATAGTGCACATTTCAATAATTAAATCATTCTAATTAGCAAGTCATTAAGTAATTGATTGACATGTGGGGCTTAACGTCCCAAAACCACCATATGATTATGAGAGACACCGTAGTGCAGGGCTCTGGAAATTTTGACCACCTGGGATTTTTTAACGTGCACCCAAATCTGCAGCATTTTCGCCTCTGTTAAAAATGCAGCCCCCGCAGCCGGGATTCCATCCCGCGAATGCAGGTCAACAGTCTAGTACCTTAGCCACTAGACCACAGCGGCGGGACCATGTAATTAAATATGTAACTAATTTGCTTCTATTCTCACACAAAGAGAATTAAATATGATACAAAAAAACACATGCAGAGGTTGTTTTTAGGTTGCATTCATTTCAAGCAAAGAAAAGAAATACTCTTTGTCGGTCCTGGTATCAATATGGGGAACATGTTAGGGTATTCTACGGAGTGATCCTTTGCAGTAATACACAAAACAATGAAGTTAAATGACCACTAGTTGTACACTTGAGAATCCTAGAGGAATGTGTGCATCGAGTTCAGACTAGGTGCATGAAGACACACCTACTACGACCATCCACGACCGTTTACACCTCCGCTAAGGTAAAAAGCAGCTTATACTCAGTTTCATACGTCATGTGCAACGCTGTGGAAGCTATGGAAGAAACGTGCAAAGCAAGACGTGTAAACCAACAGGTCTTGGGCTAGGATTTCATCACTGTGAACAAGGCCTCAATGGATGGCTACGTCTACGAGTTGCTGGAAGTAATCACAGAGGTCACTATAAAAACAAATGCTAAGCATTTATGAACAATCTATCGACAGTTATGTAATAAAGGGGTTTCCGTTTGTTTATTTGTAAGGCACAAGGCATCTTTCATTATTCCTCAGCCTAAAACCGAAAAAAAGAAAGTTACATTACCCGGGGAAAAGTTTTGAACAATGCCCTAGTGCGAACGGACGCACTGTGAGGAGGCTTGCGAGCTACCATCGCGTACACAACCCAGCATGATGTATGAAACGGATTACACAATCACATGTCACGCTTCTTTTTACACAGGCCTTACATGTGAGCCTTACGGCTTTCGAGACCGCCACGAGAGGACAGTGGCGACGCGGCAGCAGACTAGTGATGTCACGCGTCCAAAGGTGTCGCAACGGAAGCGGAGTCGGCCAGGGGCGTACGACCTCGCACATCGCGGGGTCACGCTCCTTTTCGCCGCCTCGACCTCGACACGTATTCACGCGTTCGCCGCCCCGTGGGCCGCCGTCGCGCTCCGTGCATCGCACCGCACGCTACGAGCACGGACGGGCTGCCGCGCCGATCGCGCAACCGCCCGCCGAAGGTCGTCTCCAAAGGCACCACGACGATCTTTACACAGAAAGACGCACACCCCCCACTCTCTTTCCCGGTCTCGCTCTCCTACATTTGCGCATTCAACCTAAGGGTCGAAGGAAGGGCGCTATTCTTCTTCCGATTGCCGACCGAGACTCTAACCGAGCAGGGAAGGCCAAAATCGACCGAAAATTACCTCGCGACAATGCGCGAACTAGTAAAGACGTTAAATATTGGGAGAGACTGCTCGGAGCGGAGTAAATAAAGCTGTTCTTCTTTAGCCATTCAGGAGTACTATCCCCAAAGGAAAAAAAAAAAACGAAAGCAAGTATCGCTCATTGTGGAAGGAAAGGGCTACATGCAGAGGTAACAGACTGAAGGAGACGGATACCTCGGCGATTACATGGACAGGTAGTATACTAAAAGAAACGCAATGCCTGCGCATTTACATGGATAAGCTTATATATATAGACCGGAGGAAACGCGACACGTCCACGTTTACATGCATAAGTAACAGGCTACAAAAGAAACGGCGATACCTCCGCGATTCCATGCGTATGACGTGCACGCTCGCCCAGGCGACGGGCATCGCCGGGGTCAGGTTTTAACGATAGTTATAGCGCGAGAACAAAACGACGACACAGAGACAACGAGGACACGAAAGACACCTTGTCTCTGTGCCGTCGTTTTGTTCTCGCGCTATAACTATCGTCATGCCATACCAACTAGCCCAAGCTGCCACACTCCTAAGTCAGGTTTAATGTTGCACGCTCGCCCAGGCGACCCGACATCGCCGAGGTCAGGGGGTTTAGGTTACAGTAGTCCACGACGTACAGTTAGCAACTGAAGACAAGCGAGACACCTTCCGCGAACCGAAACCAAGAACGTTCTCGCTCATATCCTCCGATGCACTGCGGTAGGAAAATAAAAAAAGAACTGCCCGGAGAAAGTTCAACGGGAGAGGGGGTGAAGATGGGTGGTCGTAAGGGGGGGGGGGGGGATCACGACACACCGACATACTGACCCGCGATCGGTAGCGCTGCTACCTTCGAACCTCTCGACCCCGCACGCCGCTTCCCTGCTGCTGCCGCTCCTGCAGGGACACCGTGACCCCAGCGGCTCGCTCGTCACCAAACGCACCGCCGAGACCCCTTCGCCGCCTTCTTCCAGTCGCCTTGGCGCAGGCACGGTCGTCATTGACGAGTGCAGAGCAGCGGCAGTCCGCCTGCCCCGGCGGCGTACTTGGGCCCGGAGATCCGCTACAGTCCGCACCTGCCTTCTCCTCCCTGACGAACACTCCGTTCCCGTTCTTCGTCACTGACCGCGATTAAACGACGCACGCGGCAAAACCGCGCTATCCCCTTCCCGTGAACTCAAGCGGGAAGAGATCCAGGAAGCGACGATTCGGGGGGAAAGAAAACTGCCGTCACGACACGGAGGTCAGCCACGAAACGACGAAGGCAATGCAGTAGTTGCGTCGCAGCTGCTGGAGCCGAGGAAATGTTCCGCTGGCGATCCTCCTTTCCCTAAAGCAGCTCCTTCTTTCCCTCTTACTGCGCGGTACCACCACCACCGTCGACTGCGGATCTAACGATTTCCGTCCGCCCCGGCGACTGCTCGCGCACTCCGCGGTGCCCGATTCCCCTTTCTTCCCCACCGTGTTTTCCCCACAACACTCCCCCTCCCCGTTTTCCCCCAGCACTGCAACTCGGGACGTTCCTTCCCAATGCCGCAGCACCCTTCCCTTCGATCACAGCTCCCTCTCATCACCACATATACATTTTTCGTTCGCATCGTGCTTCTGCGGCGTTTCCCCGGCAGCGAACACCCCTTTCCTTCGTTACCTCTCGAGTCACTCTTCCCCATTTCTCGCCACTCTCCGGGACTTTCCTGGGGAATTCCCCTTTTCCTTACATCCGTGAAAGGAGAAGAGTGTGGAGAGAGAGCGAAAAAAATCGATTTCTTCCCGCGAAGGAGCTGCAGCGAGCCGCCGTGCCACCGCCGCCTTCCTTACTCAACTTCGGTTTTTTTTCGTCTCATTTGGGGAAGGAAGAACGCTTTATAGGGAACATTTTTTTTAGCCGGGAAAAGACACCGCGGCCTCTTTCCCCCAGATTCCCAGGCGGACATGTCTTTCCCTTGTTCACCCTCAACAGTTCCTTCTCGAAACAGTCACCGACAGGCACAAGGCAAACGTAACCGAGACTTCAAACAGAAACTATAGAAGAAGAAAGGACCTAACCGATAAAAAAAACGCGCGCACAGCAATCGTCGTTTGACACAAGGGGAGGGAGAAAAAAAAGGAAAATCGGGAGTTTCTCAACAGCCAGCCTATACTGCCGCGCGATTTCTTGGACATTTATTCCCTATCGTCTCGACACTTCTTTCTCTTCGTTCCCCGAGCCGTCTAGACGACAGAAACTGCTTGTGACGAAACGCGCAGGCTATATATTCGTGCGCTTCTCGCAAGAAGCCGACTTGCACGAGTCGCCTCGTGTGTCTCACACAAGCACACAGTCGTAGTGCCTCTTTCCACTTTCGTGAAACAGAGAGAGAGAAAAAAAGGCAATCCCGGAGCACAGTCACATCAACGCGAGTACCGCGAAGTATGACGACAGACACACGTATCGGCGCGATAGAAAAAAACAAACAAAACCCACGCAAAGGCTCCAGCTTATCGCTACAGCAACCGGGTAACAGTGGCCGTAAGCCAGACGCCTTGTTTCGCTGCCAGCGCTGCGCAACTAGCTCATGCATCGTCGGGTGCACTTTATCGTCGGTGCTCGTTTCGTGACTGGAGAGTGACGTCAGCATGGCGTACGTAAACGACCGATATTAAACCGCGCCCTGAAATAACCCTCCTCACCCGAAAAAAAAAGATATATAGATCGGACGTACGGCTTCGGATAGCATGCGGCCTGTTGCTGCGCGCATGCAGGCCACGGGTACGACTCCCGCGCCGCACTGGATGATAACGATGGTCTCTGGTCAGTTCGATGGTGGAGAACACGGACGAGACACCAGCAACGCCAGTTGCTGTTTTTTTCTAGTGAGTAACACTTCACATGCGTTGAGCGTGTTAGCATGAGTGGGCGCAGCCCCGTTATAAGTCTTTTGGATCGTTCGTTGTTTTCGTGTTTAGTTTTTCTGCCTCGCCTTTCCATCTGGCGGCTACGTACATCTACGTATATTGGCGTTACCACACATGAAAGTCTTAATTTAGAAGGGGTGGTGCCATCGAATCTCGAGGCAACAACAAGCATTTTGTGTGTTAGCTCTGTATGCAAAGACACAAAGCACGAAGGGTAAGTCACTAATTCACTTGCAAAAGGTACCTGAATGCTCTTTCTTCCGATCGAGACCCATCGCTAGCGCGTCCAGCAACAAAAGTTGTGACGTCACACCAGATCTCTAGCGACGTGACCTCCGAAGATCCGCAACGTATAACGGCAAAGCATCGGTTAATAAATCACTCACGGCTGCTGCAGCGCCACATGAAATGGTGCCAATTTCTGTCACGCTACGCAAAAACGAATTTCTCCACGCTAATCTTATCAGTCCATGTCATCTGAAATGCAAATTTTACGTGAGTGCTGGTTCAGCTGCAGTTGATAATACTGCCCAGCTGAGTGCCTTCGTTATGTCTCAGCATAATATGGTTGTCCTTTCGTGCAATGAAATTTGACACAGGCGATGTTGGTGTCTTCCTGCTCGTCTGTGTTGCTCTTCGTCAGTATGCATAAATATTCCCATTGACTGCAGTGGGAATTTCCAGGTGGGAGCTGTCGTATGACCAAATGGGAAGATAGGTGCCAATAGGAAAGTTAAAAAAATATATTTCCTTCCTTAAAAAATATGGAATGATAAGATTCGCCATATAGAAAGAGCTGCTCTTGATTTTGATTTAGGTATAAATGTGATTTTAAATTGGACCACCACATGGTGCGAATTGCGTCTCAATATGGACAAAAATGACAGTACTGTGAAATTCGTTAATTATTCTCGTAAAGTTTAGCAGCTTGACAGGTCTACACATAGTTTTTGCTCAAAATATAGCTTCTGGGGAGTAAGTATTCACTACTCAGATATTGATACAACGTGTAGTATTGCAATATAAAAATACAAAAATAACACACTTTGGCTAAATTCTTGGAGGCATATGTGCCATAAAAATTGCACTAATATTACTGAGCTTCAAACACCTTAAACAAGCCCCTTTACTTAATATGCAGACCAAATTCAGTATAGAAAGAAGGAGCGGCACCTTTAAAATAAATTTTTCTGCAAATAACACCCAAACGACATTCCTGGAAGTTCAGAACGCAGCTACGTGACCAAAAATGTTCTTCTCCGAAATATTCTAGCGATTCACTATTTTTAATGCAGTAAATTAGTACAATTTTTTCCAAATACATTTGACATGGTCACCAAAATCGGCGTGGAATGATCCTATACATACTTTATTTTATGAGCCGCTACCATTACCCGGGTCATTTCCCCCTCCATTAACGACTTCCAACGCCTACTAAGTTCGAAGAGTGCTCGCTCCGACCATGATATACGTTTCCCTGTCAATAGGGGAATTTGAGCGCTGTAATTTTCGGCCGTTATCCGAACAAAAAAAGAGAATTGAAGGAAAAAGGAAGCGAGCCGAGACACCGCGCGAAATTTGACTCGATGTACGACTGGTTTTAGAGATCACGAAGCAAACAGACTAATACAATGTCGGAGATGTACGTTACAGTGCGGGGTCGTCGATTACTTTCCCCGCCGAAACGGGTTCTTTTTATAAACATGCGCTCCGCGCGTTTTCTTTTCGAGGACCGCGCCTATCATCAATCAAGCGTCTGAAAAGAGATGGTCTTTTAGACACAAATTAGCAACTCTTTATGCACTTTTCATTTTTTCAGGCAGCCTCATCGATCATAATCTTAAGAACGTCTAAAGAACGTCCAAGAACGTCTAAAAATAGTTTCTTTTACCCACCCTCACAGCTTGCCACGAGCTCTTCCCTTTTGCAGTCTGCGCCTATCTCGGTGGTAGTGCAAACGTCGAAGAAATGTCTCAAATATAAAAAGTGCGTTCCTTTTTCACACGCACTCGATGCTCGTTTTCTATTTGCATTCCGCGCCGATTAGTGATAGTACAGGGGTCTAAAAAGGGTCTATAAACGCCTAAAAAGCTAGACACGTTCATATTGAAGCACGTGCCTTTTCTTTTTGCCCTCAAAGTTTGTAAGCATGGTATTATAAAGTTTACAATACTCGTAACATCTAAAACCGAGCTATAAAAATAGAGACAGTGGCCGCAGAGCCTATTGATGAAACACGTCTGCACTATATTTCGCTACAAATTTGGAGCCATTGTCGAATTCGCCATCTCGTTAAGTTTTGACTGACCCGCAGGACAGTAACAGCCTTTCTGATTGGTACGAAATGTCACCGCTACAAAATTTGACAATATGAAAGACTGACGATGTCTTGTGTGGTCTATTCTTGTAACATCACACCAAAACAGTGCCTCACTTCTTAAAATGCAGTCCTCAGGGACAAGCTCCATGCAGTGGAATCTTGAGTCCCTCTAAAGCTTCAGTGGAGAATGTGGACCGCACGTGCACAAAACCAGAAACCGAATCCGTGGCCTCGCACACCACAACAGAAAGTCATAAACTTGTGACGAGAGTGCACCAATTAAATTACGCAATGGCAGGTGGGGAGATACAAGACATCAAAATCAAAAGGAGAGTAGAAAGGTAAGAAAAGAGCCGCAGCCGAAGTCTATTCTTTTTTTTTCTTCTAGTTAGGTCCTAGACTTGAAGCTTTAGAAAGGACTACCTGGTTGAATGCATTCTACACTGCTGAGTGAGCAGAGAGATAAAGTGCCACAACATTGCAATGCTTTGCTTGCAAATTACAATCTTGTATGTCAGATACACATTCTGGAAATGCAACTCAATCTGATTTGCCGAAAAGCCGTCACATATTACTAATCCGACAAAGATAAAGGTCTTTCAGCCTTTCTTTTAACTGAGATATGCAACAAGCAGCATGCACACAACAGGTGCAAGCTACTCTAGGCAGATTGCCTGAATGCTCCAAATTCAGTAATTGTGCCACTATCGGCTAATCAGAGGCGCCACAGATGCCCCTTAGGTCAGAATTCACAAAACTGAACACTGCAAGACTGCAGACTTCATCAATGACCAGAACAGTACCCCATATCAATCAACAAAGGCAGGGGTGCAGAAACAACCTTGCCTCTTCATGTTTTAGATGAACAACTCGGGGATGAAACATTAACGCAAGTGAATCATTTAACAAAGAAGACAAAACACGATTTCATAGCAGGGTTTGAGCAACAGATACTAGAGTGTGAAAGCAATGCATCGTTTATCAATTCATATGGTGCATATGAGAAGTACTTTTTTGTCGGCTTCTCTCTGCTGTGTTCTTTCTGTGGTGTTTTGACGGATGTGAAATTTTTCCTCGTTTTGGTGCATATGTGCAGTTCCTGTAGCAAACCATATTTATTAATTTTTTTACCATTCTGCAGCCCAGCTGGGGCTATGGCAGAAGTAGTGATCATACATCAAACATGAAGTGCAGGCAAAATGTCGCAACACAGATTTACAAATGCCGCCTGGTAAACAATCAAAGTGATCAGCCTGAGGGGGAAAAACTGTATTTTAACATGCAAGCTCAGGTTGAAACGATGAAAGATTTAGTGAGTCACGAGCTATGAGTATGAAAACAGTCAATAAGCTTAATTTGTCTCAACAATTGAAGCATTACGAGATAATTAGGAGTGCAGAAACTCCTAGTGCGGCGACATGTTGAAGATAGGGTAATGTTAAAGCTAGAAAGGTCATAGAAAGGAAAAGAAAATATCCAGAGCCTCTTTGAACCACGTGTCTCGGTACGCTTACACAATCTTCCCTTTCTTTCACAACCTGTTGACAGCCTATTTGTTTGCCATGCTCCAGACAGACGAGAAAGGGAAGAATGGCTGTGCGGGGAAGGGAAGGATCAATGTCATTTCAGGGATGGTTAGCCTTGACCTATGGTTGACGCAATGTTGTGAACAATTTCACGCGTTGGGAAACGCGCAGTCTCCGTGGCTTGCAAATAAATGCGGCAAATATGAAAAATTAAAAACTGAAACAGAACAGTAAGACTCACTGTACTAAGTTGACCAAAAAGCCACGTGTTTCAGCTTCGATTTTCCAAGCTATGAATGATTAAAAATCTAGAGCATAAGACTAAAATTGGACCACACGCGTTGAGTTTTTTTGTCATAGGGGTGGTAAGACTTGGAGGGCTGACTTCAAGTTCAACAGGTTTTCTTTGAAGAATGCATTCAAGACGCACTACTGAATCTCGCAGCATGCCATGGCTTCCCAGCTTCTAAATAAACAGCACGTACAACACCAGATAAGGAAAAACAACAATGCTTAAAATTTGAAGCAAGGAGAACAAAGTAAGAATTTCAAATATTCAATTTAGCAGGACACCTCAACCTGAAGTGAGAGAACGCTTGCCACTTCACCCTTTTAATGAGGGGTGTTCACACTGATGCAAGCCTTCCACCACACAAATTGACAAATTAGCAAAAGTAACAAATATACTAATGACATACAAAACATGCTTTGCAAAAACACACCCCATTTGATAGCCCATGTGTATAAGAATAAAATGCTAGAGAATTGAACACAGAAAGACGGTCTGCTGCGTCTAGAGCTTAAACTAAATTTCTTAAAATTTTTATGAGTGCTCACACATAGTAGCACTGCACACCTTGTGGTATTCATTTTTAGATGACAGCTGTACATTAGAGCTACACTGTTGAAACTCAAGCTAAAAAAGCAATTAGGATGCTCTAATTATTTTATTAGGCCAGCTGTTGGGCAGTGAAGAGCAGTACCACAAACTCAGTCACACAGCCATTATGTTTGTGCTAACGATATGCGTCCCTCTACGATATGGTTATCCTTCAAGCTAAGCATTCCCTTGGCAAGAAACAGGCACTAAGAGGTTTTCAACAACTATACGAACGCTGTTTCAACAACTAAAATCAGCTTAATATTTTGCTTTTAGTGTCGCTTTTGGAGCACTCTCTAAGCATGATACTTTTTTTCAATACTATTAGTGTGCTTCAATGTTTTTAATTAAGCTCATGACTTTCAATAACACTCCAAATTTCACTTAGAATCATTATATCGCACCTCTTGACATATGCAACCTCGACATGTTTCGTTCCATCTTGCTGCAACAGTCTGTTCCCACATTTATCCTGGCTAGTCTTAGTTTTCCAGAGGTAACATTCAACCAGAACCATTAAAGATAATAAAGAGAGCAACGCTAAGTGCACCATACTCAATCATAAATCAATAAGCAGATCAGGTGGCAGATTTGTAAGTCATGAATGTTCCTAGACGCAGTCCGCCTGTTGCCAACACCTGTGCAAGCATCATTTAGCGCCATGGTTAAGATCTGTTTCAACACAGCTGCAGTTAAGAGAGCCGATTTGTATAATTGCGAAGTGCCACCTTTTCCCAAAACTGTTGCACATTTTGTGGCCTCCCTGAAGTCGGCTGCCTGAACACTTGACAACAAAATGTAAACGGCGTCCCAGAAGAACAATTGTGTCACAGATGTGACCTTCCTTTCAGCCTCACTGAATTGGTGCCAGACAGTGAGCTATAGATTAATTCATTTCGCTAAAATGATACATGTCAGCCATCGCCTCACAACCTAAATTGCTACAGACTTTCTCTTCTCAAATTTGTGCAATGATGATCGATAAGTACTTGCTGTTGGACGAGTCAGTTCATACTGTGTATTGACCATAAAGCAGTGGTCACGTATAACAGGAATCACAGATGTGAAACAATGATTCTTTTTTCTCTCTCCAGAAATTGCTCCAGTTCCCTGCTTTTTCTTTTCGTTGTTGTTGTGCAAAGTGACCATTGTTTTATGGTCAATACACAAGTGGCAAGTTAAACTATTGACAACACACAAGCTATCAAGGACCTCACGGCTAATTGGTCTATTATTGTGGGAGGTATACCAGGAAGGCCAATATCTTGCTGATGAGGGAGTGATTTACTGAATGTGGTCACCAATGAGGCTGCACCCCAGGCCTCTTTGTGCCATTTCTTCATCACTTGGACCTCCTTTTCTTTAATTCGATGGGGTATAGTGCAGCACTAGGATTCGAACTGCGTATCTCTGGCATGCTTAGCTAACGCTCTGCCTCAACATCATTGCTACAGCAGGGTAAACTGGTTCAATGTGATCTCAACTGCAGACCTTAATTTATATCAACCATATGGGCATGACAGCTATAGCATGCCAAGCGACGACTTGCACCATCGCCTCCCGTGGAGCGATATGTCAAAAATAAGTTCGGTGCAATGCAAAACAAGCTTGCTTCATACTGAACAGCGGTGTGCCCTTTCAGTTTGCATCCAGCATGATCAGCTACATTAATGATTACATTAGACGGTTTAGAGGCGAGATGAACGTTATTTGTATGCTGCACAGGAAAGACCCGCCAACAAGGAGAGACCCAACCCAACAGAATTTTTTGTAGCGCTGATGGATAGGATATGCAGAAGCACCTACAGACCTTATTAGAATCACTGTATATGCTACCTTTAGGTAGCAGAGTAGCGCATTTGTTTTCCATTGCCACTAGCAACCATGCACTGCAGAGAAGCTGGTGCACAGGCCGCACTACCGAAAGCGGTTGCCGTCCACCAAGAATCTACCAAGCGACTGTCGTGCACTCTGTAGCATGCTAGCTACGAACCGGTGCTTTCATTTAATTTAGATTGATGTCCTTAAGCTTCAACGGCAATGTACTCGTGTGAATTCGGCACCATCTTCGAAAAACATGGAAACAATCAATGCTGTAAGCTTAGTGGGACGCTGCTTAAATATTGGAGGACCTGTATTTTGTGTTTATGAGTTGTTGCTTATCTTTTACAGCTGGCAGTTGACCGGGTGACAGCAGCGGTACGTGTTATTCAGCACTACGCTACGCCTCTACGGTTTGCATTACCAAACAGACTACAAAATGCTTTCGAACTCCCGTGGCGGAGTCTGAAAAGCAGGTGTTCTTTCTTTATTTTTTTTTTTTTGCCAATCATTGACACGCCAGGCATTACGTCAACTGGCGATCGGCGACAGGCTTAAGAAAGTCGCCTGCAAAAACAGAGAGCAGCTTCACTGCGTAACTAAGGTTGCTAACCAGGCAAGATGGCAGACCCATGCGCTACTCTGCTCCCATAGAGAGGATATACAGTGACTCTAGATCTTATGCAAAATTACTGCCATCAGTCGGTTGTCGTGTACACAGCCGCCATGCAAGTCTCTCAGCGTGGTGCAGTATGCACAGTACACGTGTGTTTACGTATACGCAAGGCGAATTGACACTAACGCGTATTGGCTGATAATCGTAAAGCAGACATATTGCTGTGTCCTTTGCTGCACACAGAGAGGAACTCTAAATGCTGAAGGTAATTTAGGAAAATTATAACTGTGCTAAAGATGAGACACGAGAACGAAGAGGACGATCACAGACTAACAATGGTTTAATGTCTTACCAACTAACCCCCCACACTTCTTGAGCTGAAAAAAATGTTAGCCGTAAACTTTGCCCTATATATTTTCATGCTGGTGATGTTTCCAAAATCTGCTCAGGCTATAATGTGCTCCCGAAACACGTTTTTGTGTTCGCCTTTCTAAGCAAGTAAGACGTGCAATGGCATGTGTACTTTCGTTCCCACAAATTGCTGCATGCCGAAGCAAGGCAGTTTTTGCAATGTTCTTGCCAGCAGCCATTTACCAGAAGCCACCTCCATGCAACGAGCTTTATCGTAGCTAATTGCATGTGCCTGCATTTCGATAAATGTGCCGAGCACATCGAATGCTTGAAAAAAGTGTGCAGTGATGCGCAAGTTATCCCACTTTAAGACAGCTCGTCGCACTCCAGAAGAGAAAACGAAACAACATGAACAAAGATGCTTTAGCACCTTTGCTCCCTTCTCAGAATGAACATATGACGCACACATGCTATAATTCAGCGTGTGGCGTTACCCAAACGTAATAAACAAAACAGCACATTCAAAGAAATGTAGGCACACGCATATAGCTGCGATAAAGCTCATTGTGTAAATGTGGCTTCTGTGTGAGTCTTACGAGTCATCTTCCCTTGGCGAAATGGCTGCTAGCGAATAATGCTGCAAAAGCTGCCTTGCTTCGGCGTACAGCAAGTTGTGACAACATGAGTACAAATGCTGTTGCACGGCTTACTTGCTTAGAAAATAGAACGCAAACGTGTTAGGGGAGCAGTAGCCAGAGCACATGCTGTAAACGTCATCAGCTTGAAAAAATAACAAGGGGCACAGTTTACGGCATTACCTTTTTTTTTGGCATTTGGAGTTACTCTCCGTGTGCAGCAATACGTCGTCATTGCGATTAGCGCAATGCCAACGCGGATACACCTTACATATACGCCTACGCAAACATGCATGAATTGTGCGTACTGCGTTGCACAGTGGCGGCTATGCACACGACAGCCGACAGATGGCAGCAATTTCACATAAGGTCCAGATGACTTTGTTAAGGTCTGTTAGATCATGTCGCATGTGAGCAACAAGTACAGCATTCGATCATTTGCTTATCTGCTCCCGCTGCTAATTGTGGAGGCAGTAAATGAAAGTTTCGGGCACTCTCAAAGCAAATTTCACTTAAGAAAATGAAGGTACCGCTCTAAAAAACCTTGAACTAAAGCGTATGCAGTCTCTCATCAACAGGCTTGAAAGATCACTTACGTGGTTTTCACTTCATATTAGAAGTGGCAGTTCATGACTGAGAAATTAACAATGACAAATTAGCACAAACTTGTAAAGCTCCTAAGAGTAGGTGAAATTTGATGATTGTCAGTGATACTAACATGGTGGTACTGCGTATTAGTACACAATGGTGCCGATAAATAATAATCAACCACGTCTACGTGCTTCGTCTCTTATTACTGTCAACCTCTCCTTTTACTCTTGTACGCAGGTAAAACAAACAAGGTCCTCGAATTCGCACGAAAAGGTCAGAGCGATCGCTGGGCGCAACGTGAAACTCTGACGTCACTATGACGAAAGCTTTAGAAAACAGTTACCTACACCGCCTACGCAGCGAGATACGCTGGTTATCTGGCATGGACGGTCAACTTCTCGCACTTGGCACACGGGGGCTTTTCCGAGGTCACGTACTACGCACCGCGTGTCGCACGAGTCGCTAACGATGCGGGTTTATTACGCAGCGCTCGAATGCTACGTCGCTGTGACATGCGCGCGCAACGAGCGAGTCGGAGCGACCAATGACTAGGCACGAACGAAAAACGTGTTCCTACGGCGCAGCTAACCTGAGGAGGCTCACGAAGCCGTCGGCGAGGGGTGGTGGATGGCAAGCGAGAGCGACGGAACGGGCACACAGCTCACGAATATGGGTCAGAACTCAGAAGCTCGCCCACGCCAAAGCGGCGTGACAGAAAAAAACAAACGAGAGGGACGTGAGAATACAAAAGAAAAAAGGGAGGCCTGCCGAACCGCTAGCCATCCGGTACTGCATGCTGCGGCGTGCGCCCGACCGTTGCTAGCTGGCACCTGCCGCTGGTTGATTGGCGCGACGGTAACAGCGAGAAAGCGGGCACAATGCAAGTGAAAGAGACACAAAAGACGATCTGCGCATGGCAGGCCCAGAAAGACAGGCCAGCAATAGGAAGCGCACCCTAGCAATCGATCCAAGAGGGGAGCGGTCAATGCCCTTCCGCGCCACACGCTACCCCTGGCGCACACCGGCCGGTTACAAAAGCGCCCGTGACATCGCTTGACACGAGTCGTAAAGCGTGTACCATCAAAGTAGCCTCACTGGGGGACGACTCCGCAAACGTCCCACGGGCCGCGACGAAAACTTGCTAGGAGTGGGTCGCGGAAAAAGCGCGAATGAATGGTACGAGGCTTAGGTACGAGCCCGATGCGACGCGGTTTTTGCAACCTTGCGCGCCGTGTCAGCACCCCGAGAGGACACGCGCAGCGGCCCGATGCTTCGGCGTCACTTTCTAGCGAGACGTAACGGGTGTCGAGCCGAGATTTCAGTAGATGAACGGCGTTACAATACTCACACGGTCCTCGGTCAACTCCGCAGGAACGGCTTCACCACCGACGCTCGGCGCAAACAGTTGAGCGAGCGGAAGCCAGTTTCAAAGCCGCAGTTGCGCACATGCCGACGTCCTCGGTGTCTTTTTTATTGTATTTTTCTTTCTCCCCGTAGTGATCCCCACTGCTGCAAGTACGTTCGGTGGGCAGCGGTCACTCTAGACAGCAACATTAGAAAGTAAAACTACAGTGTACTCGCTGCTTGAGCGTCCAAGTGCGCGCTAACACTCGCGGAGCAAGAAAAAAATAATAAAGTCTTGCGCCGCAACAACGACACGGCGCACTCATGGGGGCAGCTGCCTTGCGAGCGTCGTTTCACTATAAAAACCTTGACCCCTCAAAAAAACCATAAATGAAGACACAAATTTTCCGACGATTTCTACGGGTACGTTGAATATAAACACCGATAATCGCAGCCTAACACGCATTTCCCTGTCACTTAGGCCTGAGTTGCGTTCGCGCCGATTGGGTTGACCTCGATTCTAATTTCGCGTCGGCGCACGCTTTGGCGCGATTGCCGACGCTCAAAAAATGTTACACCAGGACTCACCTCACTATGCGTTTCCTTCGATGGTAACCCCGTAGTGTATAAACAACTACGCGACACGTTTCGCACTCAGTAGAACGATGCCGCAGCCGACACTTGGCTTCACCACCTCACGACCTTGCGTTGCAGAAAAGAGACATTCGCAGGAGAGTTGAGCTCAATGCGCACGTCCGCTTTTCCGCAGTAATTTTCCTCCAAGACTGAAAAAAAAAGTAAAAAAGAAATAAAAACCGATAAGGCAAACTGCACGGCCTGCGGCAACTTATAGGCAGTACTTTGAAACTATACGCGAATGTGGCCCCGTCGATTTTCGCAAGTTCTCGGGAGACATCGCGAAAAACGCCAGTCCGTGGGCGCGAGTTTTGAATGCCAAGCGACCCTTCATAGATACTGCGCATACGCCGATATCCTTGCGCGTTAAGTGAGTGCGCACTACATTAGCGATACCGAAACGGAGACAGCTGTTTCTACAAAACGAATTTGTGCGAATGTATGCTCATTTAACGTGAACCTTATTTATTATAACCCAAAGGTACGATATGCGACAAAACTCACAGGATTGAGTCTTTATTCCCCCTTTTATTTAATACTACTTTGAGGTAGACGTTCATACGAATACGCAGACCTTCGAAAAACAAACTACGTTCGCAATTATTGAGACACACACAGTATTTTTTTCTTCACCTTTATTGCATCACTAACTCCTCGCCGTTTTAGTTTTGCTTTCACTCCTTCTGCAACTCTACAAAAAAATAAAACACCCCAGCAGCGGCAACCGGCTTCGAGAGAACAAATTCGGCAAACATCGCGGAGGGGGAACAAAAAGCCAGCGACGTGCACAGCAATCACGCTCGCCCGAGGCATGTCTCGAGCACAGCTCTACCGTATGTAGAGAGCGCACAGGTACGTAAAGACCGCAAGCAACCTGCATGCAGTTTTTTTATCCCCCCATCACCCCATAGGGCACTAAAAAGTCCGGTCACCGTGACGAACAAGCACAAAAGTTTGATCAGATTTCTGAGTTGCACTCTCGAAGTTCCGCCGGAAGGCACTTCGTCGCCTGTACCGCTCACTGCCCCACCCAACTTGACTCCCTAAGGAGCCTATCACTCTGACCGCCAGGGGCCGACACTAGCCTGCCCCCTGGCGGTTGCAAAAGGCAGGGGGTTTACGAATGCAACCACTGCGATCTCCAGCACTCGCACAAACGTGGCGTTTTCGCGCTTCTGTCACTTTTAGCCTACACCAGTTCGTCCCCCTGGCGGCTCCAAGCGGTGAAAGCTGGGGATAATGAGAGAAAGAGACCGCTAGAACCTATGACACAAAAATGTGATGCCTTCGCACTTCTGCCACTCTTAGTCTACACCAGTACGGTGAGTGGGCTGACCGGAGGAAAAAAAAACTGCAAGAAGCGCGTAAAGATTCAGCCGTCATACCACTTCCACGCAAAAGTGTGAAATTCCTGCACCACGAAAAGCTCCACTAAGAAATGCCAGCGTCGTCAATCGAGCCCTACCACACAGACGCTCTTGCAGTGTGCGTGGCTAGGTGCATGACCACCTAGTGAGCGAAACAGAAATCTAGTGAAAGCGATTGACGGGCCATCTAATGAAAACCACAGACGTTTGAGTGTTACAAGTATTTCGTGCTTTTCACAACAATATACATTTCAGCTTTCCTTCTCTCTTGGTGCAATGTAAAAATGACTACTACCCCCCCCACCCTGTACACACATTCCTCGAAGTATACGCTGCCTCGATACTATGTCCATCTCCCCTTGAAAAACGTCTCGTAAAGGCTTTCTTTAGCAGACAAAATGCCCTCCCCTCCCCTATGAGGATGCCTCTGGAGTAGTTCCGAGGGGGCTGGGAGCACAACATATTCTATTTACATGTCCCTACCAAAGTGGCTATGCCCACAAGCAAAGTTCACTTCCAAGATTCGTGCAAGACGCTATCGCACTTGCAACAGCCTGGTTACCCTTGCAAATTAGGCAAAGCAAGAAAAAGAAAAAAAAAACGACACCAAGGCTAGCAGACACCATAGTTATTTTTAGTGGCACATCAAGAACGTACCTGTAGTCACAATGCAATCGCAGACATACTTGAAACTCGCGTGTGCGTGAGAAACGCGCAATCAATGACAGGCGTTCTATAAGAGAAAGCAGCCATCTTCTAACTAAATTGCTCTCAGACAGCGTCTACTTTGAGATAAGAAGCTCCCACACATCGGAGTTTTGCTTGCATAGCCAACTGAATTCAGTGCAGTAACAGATTCGTCCCCTAGGATCTCGACGGGCGCGCTCTTTCTAATGCTGGCTGCCTGAACTGTCGCAGCACGACTCTTGCAGAAGAGTGGGCAACTTTCAACAGCGATGACGACTTTTTCTAAGTAAGCGAGCGCTGAGAATTGTGTGTTGTTCTTCAAGCACAACTTTGACAAATGTAAATTTTTTTTTTTTTGCCATTGATATGGGGAAGGCAAGAAATGATATTTTGCCACCGGCATGTCGACAACTACACATCACTCTTGATGCAAATGTAAGCGATGGTTGATAAAGAACAAATGACACAAGAAACAAATGTCTACGTTGCAAAATAATCCTTTCGAAAGACAAAACGAAATTTTTTACAATCTTGCTGTAAGCTGTGCCCCAGTGTCCAAGTAATGCAAAACACAGAGTCTGATAACCTTTTTCTAATGACCTTTTGAAAAGTAAGACAGTGACAAGTAAAAGAAAAAGCATAACAAGTTTTCAAATGCAGCGTAGTAGCTAGCTTCAAGGAAATGCAGAAAGGTGACGACATTAGAATAGTGACAGACTTGGCGATACCCAATGCACCCTTGCAACGCACTAAAGCGCGTCACGCTTTGGCTCAGATTTGGCCCAAGACACTACGACAAATAGCAAAACCGATAATGTGAACAACTAAGTGACTGAAAGGCTTTAGGACAATCTGTATCCACACGCACTCATAAGAAAACGCTCCCAAACACAAATTAAAAAAAAAAGGTCGCCACTTCTCAAACACGAAGCTAAAGCCGTCCACGTAATCTGGAACGCAATGCACGTCCCGACACACCTGTCATTTCATGCATCGAGGTGAAGTGCCACTAAATATGATTGTTATTCATGCAACCTATGACACAGTATTTTTCGGTTGATGCAAAAAGACGGGCAATTCGAACACCAGCTTGTAAAAACAAAACTCAAAGGTACATATTCGTTTCGAGCTAGCAGTAACCACCCGTGATACTAAAACGACTTTAGCAGACTGCCCGTAGAAGCGGTGATACTGAGACAAACATTTTTTGTTGGATGCTTCCGGGTGTCGCCCGTTCCCTCCCCGATTGCAAGCACAAGAATGGAACCATGCGAGAAGTGACCACTGGAAGCTTAAAGAGAATAAAGAAAAGAGAAAACAAGCATACTTTTAAAGAGTAAGAGATGACATTAACGAAACGATAATCCCTTGAATCGTGCATCACGGATGGCTGGAAAAAATTGGAAAAAGAAAGAAAATTGATGTGTCCTTTTCGTAAACAAGTCCAGAACGCCGCACCATTTTTCCTTCACTCCGGCACATGACACAAGTCCTTTTCTTGGTTTTTTTTTTTTCTTCCAACCTACAGCCGGAGGAATAGGGTAAAAAAAAAAATCTTCATTGAGGCAGCAGAAAAGTTTCACAGAGGTCCATTCTGCACTTGGGGTTGAGTTGGTGGTTCAGGAACTGTCGCCACCGTCGATAGCATTGAGGTTGTAGTCGGGGCAGAAGGGTCGGTGCCGTCGGCCGCACTTGACGCCGGCAGCACCGTCGTCATGGTGGTGGCTGCTGTGATGACCTCGTCTACACTTGTTCCACTACCGTTGGCCTTGCTCGAGTCTTCTAGCCTGCGAGACAAAATAGGAAAATTGTTGGTGGCTTAGAGAAGAGTTCGAGTGTGTAGCTGATAACCCTGTATAAAAAGCCCAATGTGACAAGATTGTGAAGGGAAAGAGCCACTCTTTCAATCAGCAGTGGCATAGCAAAGAGTGGCTTTGTAAAAGATAGAGGAAAAGAAGAGAAAGTACTGGAGCTACTTGAATGCATAAAGTTTATTTTTTACCAGATTTTAGCTACCTAATATTGTGCCTCGCATTACAATTGAACACCGAAATGGTATTTTTAAATCCAAAGCATTTCGTTGAGTACTGCAAGTACTTGCGTCTATCTGCAGCTGTTCGTCTACATTACCAACAAAATCAGCTAGCAGCGAGTGGTGGCTGATAAGAATGGCATAGAATAAGGCAAAAGTCTCCGCTCCAATGTACCGTGCCTCAATCTCGGCGTTGTCGGATACACTTTGACGGCAGACAGCTGCTGGTGTTAACATGTTAATGCGGCTGTTTGGTTCATTCACGAAAGCAGTTGTAGGCCTTGTTTCAGCGTGCTTTTTATCATGGCCTCGCATTGCATGGGCGAGAATCGCGTCGGCTGGGAAAGAATAGGAAGCAGCGGACACTTTTTGAATTTTGAGAATAAACGTTCCTTTGTTTCGCTAGCTCAGATCAGCTATATTTTTTCGACTTCACAACAACGAAATTCTTGTTGCAGCCCGTCAGTTTCGCTGTAGCGGGGTTCGACTGTACAACCGTGCCACAGCATCTCCATGTTAAACCTGCAATTATGGGCAGCGCTTGTTTCGGTTTCAATAGTAAGGCGACGCTCCAACTTTAGATTTCAAATTTCGATAGAGAGTGGTCAACCAATAATCCTGTGAAGACGGTACATCCATTACTTGGCCATAAACTGTCACATCTAAATCTGCGAGTGTTGCGCCAGTCAGCCAAAGCGCCAACAGACTCGTGATGTGTCGAACCGCACTGCCGTTTCGAAGTGACAAAACATGACAGCAACAGCTTGCCTTTGTGTTGATATCTGCGTGGCATTGCAGGTCTTTAGTGGCTCCACGGAGGGCACAGGGCCGTTGGCACAGGTCAACATGGCAACCGGCTTCAACGAGTCACTACTGTCCGTGCAGGCAGGCGTCGAGTCAGCAGGACCCTCAACAGCCTCTGCGATGCTGCGGCAGTTTCAAAAACAAAAACTGTTATGCCTGCCCGTCAACGTGCACAGCACCAACAAAAGCAATATTTCCGCTCGATCTTTGCTGTCATGTCCAACATGCGTAGTATACAGGGCATTTCAAGAAATGTGTCCACCGCTGCAAAATTACAGAGAGGAGGTATCTGCGTGCTACCTGCAGCGTTCTTTTACCGCGGCAGAACATATCTTCAGATATGCACAAACATTCTTTACAACAGTAACCATAGAAAGTAACACAATGTTTCAGCCAGTGTAACTATGCGGTGAAATCCAATAAACGGATTGAAGTACTTCTTGTAAATAGTTCATAGCCCCTTTGAAATCTCTGAAAGACGGCCACTGGTAATCACTGCGGGGCGATGAAACCTGGCTAATTTAGCAGGAGAAAGTGAAATCTATGCACCGATGAGTGCATCTACGGTTCACTTCAAAAACATCCTGAACGACACTGTTTCTCCCACCATTATCAACCGTCAATCTACAGACAACTTTGTGGCATTTACTGCTGGATAGCGGCTTATCGACGCTCTCTTATCCTCCTACCCTGATGCAACCCTATGGGAAATTTTTCATAATTGGCATTTTTACAACCTAACCCAATGCAACCCAACCTAGTGGGGAGCTAACACATGCGACCCTACTAAATATTTAAGGGGAGACGCGGGTCGAAAAGTCGCGTTTTTTTTCCAAATTTCACCTTTTCTGTTTTTTGTTGCTTTATCATCTTTATACATTATATTTTGACATCTGAAAATATCACAGCGAAATAAGCATCAGAAGTCAGTGAAAAACGCGTCTGAGTGAGCGGCAGTGACGCGCGGCATCACGAAATTTACACAAAACGGGCTGCTGTTCGCGTGCTCGCGGGGCCGCGAAGAGAGCTGTCCGCCATATTGCGGCCGCTGGCTCGTGTAGAGTTGTCCTTACTCTCCACGATCCCGGTTCTTGAAGTCTCGTACGTTCACGAAAAATCTAAAAAAAAAGCAACAAAAACAGTCTTTTCCCGCCGTTTCAAACCGCGCGCCACTAACGCAGGGCCGCCATTGGCTGACAGCACCCGTGTTTTCTTGCCGTAGTTCGCTTCACTGTTTTCCGGAGTTATTTTTCGCTGTTTTCGTGCGATGGCAAGCCCGAAAAAGGCCGTTGCCGACCATCGGAAATACAGAAGTAAGAACAAGTTCAGAGGGAAGCGGCGGAGGACGTACAAGAAAGCCACCGCCAACGAAAATGTCCGCGACGGGCCAGCGGCCGGTAGGCCTAACATCGACCACGGCAACGTCGACCATGGCAACTGCGACGACGAGATCAACGCTGCAGTGAATTTTGTGAGTGCATCGCAGAAAAAGATCGCGTTATTCGAAAACGACGTCAGGCCGAATGCCGATCGTGCCGAAAGCGTAGTGCTGTGCGAGTTGGGTGCATTGACGGCCGTCGTCGCAGGCGCGGCATGCCCCGTTTGTCACGAGAGTAAACTCGCAGTTCGGGCACCGAATAAAAAGCGGAAAGGTCTTTCGGCGTTTCTGGAGCTACACTGCGAGAATGCGGAGTGCTCGGAGAGCATCCTTTCGTCCGCGTACTCGTCGAAGCGGGTCGCGTCAGATGGCGGCCGCGGTGCAAGCAGAAGCTACGACAGCGGGAGTTCGCGTGACGCCTTTGCCGTGAACCTGAAAGTGGTGCTTGCAGCGCGTGCCGTCGGTATCGGGCATGAGCAACTTTCACGATTTTGTGCAGTAGTTGGATTGCCAAACCCTATGCACCATAAGACCTTCCATGCTATCGGCAAAAAGATTCACAGTGCGGCAGTGAAGGCTGTCTGTGAAAACATGCAAAGGGCACGCAGCGTCACCAAAGAGGTGGCTGGTAACAGTGACGTGCCAGTCATGTTTGACGGCACATGGCAAAAAAGAGGCCACAAAAGCCACAATGGTGTGGGAACTGTAGTGTCCTTGGACACTGGTTTGTGCCTGGACTATGAAGTGCTTTCCAACTTCTGCCTGGCGTGCAGTTTGCATAACGACATGGGAGGCGATGAAGAAACATGGCAGGCGTTTCATCATCCCGTTTGTGAGAAGAATTGCGACTGTTCTTCGCATGCCATGGAGGCCGAAGCTGCAGTGCGCATTTGGCAGAGGACTGTGGACTATGAGACACCCCTGCGGTTCACCATCTTCCTAAGCGATGGAGACAGCAAGGCCTACAACGGGGTCTGTGATGCCAACGTGTACCCTGACACTCCAATTGAAAAAGAGGAGTGCACCAACCACGTGGCGAAACGTCTGGGCACCGGCCTGCGGAAGCTGCCAACGCCACTTCCACGAGGGGAGAAGCTGAAGGAGACCACCATCCAGAAGCTTCAAACTTACTTTCAGGTGGCCATTGTGAACAATCGGGGAAATGTCCACAAGATGTACACTGCCATATGGGCCTCATGTTTGCACTCGTGCTCAACAGACGGTGCTGGAAGTCACAAGTTCTGTCCTGCAGGCCCAGACTCGTGGTGCAAGCACCGACGTGCTGAGGCGCAGGGCCAGCCTGCACCGTGCCACACCCCCCTCCTGACCAAGGCCCAGGGTTTGGCAGTCCTCCCAATCTACAAGCGTCTCACAGATGCGAAGCTGCTTGCCCGGTGCCTCCACGGCAAGACACAGAACGCGGCCGAGTCCCTGAACAGCAAAATATGGCTGCTGTGTCCAAAGACCCGGTTTGCTTCCCGGACTGCTGTGGAAACAGCCACAGCCATTGCAGTCCTGTGGTTCAACCGGGGCCACGCGAGCTTTGAAAAGGTGCTGGAAGAGCTTGGGGTGCTTCCTTCGGAGGCCCTGGTTACCCTCAGCGACCGCCGAGACAGCATGCGCATGCACAAGATGAATGTGCGTCAGACCGCTGAGGCGAGGGCACACCGTCGCAGTGCAGCCAAGAGGGCCCGGGTGGAAGAGTCCTGCCGCACCAGCCGGGAAGGGAAAACCTACGGTGCTGGAGAGTTTTAGACAACTGATATTCCCTCTGGACATGTGTGTATGTGTTCAGCACAAGTTTCGTGCTACTGCGTTTTTCATTTTTGTAAATACAGACTTTCAAACTTTCAAACGCGTTTTTCTCATTTCGCAATTTTGGCCAATTTGCATTTTTTGCGGGAAGTGTTTCGGGCACTTAGAATGGTCATACGACGACGAAATTTGGCACACACATTGAGGAGAGTGCGTAGGGTGCCGATATCTACTTGAATCAGCACAACCTATCAGCTGTAAATATCTATTAATAAATTTAATGGTGGTCGAGTGGAAAAAAAAGGGTACTTTGCTACACAGATGTTTTTTTCATAGTTTCAAAGTTGGAGCACAATTTCTAGCTAGATATCGGCACTCTATGGCTAATAGGGAGCAAAAGGAGCCATTGAACAACTCTCTGCATGAACATTTAGTATGCGCGAAAGTTCCCGGAAAACTTATCAAGTTTCACCATTACTTGAAACACAACTCCCAAACTATTGCACTTATGTAAAAACTGATTACAGATTTGGAATCAGGAGGAAAAACTGCATCAGTGGTCCAATTTCTGAAGCTCTAAGTTGAATAACAAAAAAAAAGTGCTTTCGAGGAGCGTCTCCCCTTAACACCACTAGCATTTCAGAAGACAAGAGCCGGGAGAACGTAACAAGTAGGAAAAGCATGAATGAGGTTCTAGTGTAGTTTTCTCAACGACGCCTCAGGCCCACCGGTTTTCTTGGATGCTCATGTCTGCCGAAGAGCTGACTTCCGCAGAGTTGAGCTCGATGCAGTTGACGGCCGAGCCAGACGTGGAAGGCTTCGGCGCACTGCTGTTGGGGCATTCAACCTTAGGGATGTCGTCGACCGTCGACTCCACAGTGGGCTTTTGCTCAACTGTGCTTTGCTCACAATGGCCACTTATTGATGGCACGACCGCCGGCGCTATTGCTGAAGCGACTTCTGCGTAAAAACGTGCAAGGCCATCCGTCAGTACCATATTAACAGGCCTGTGCAATTGTTCGAGCACTTCAGATGTCTGAACAAGTATTACAGCATTTTTTAAGACGTGAACAAACCGCGCTGGACACGAGACGAAAGTGCCGAACTAACAACCACTACCTTATTGCTTAAATATGCTATATATATACATATATATATATGTATATATATATATATATATATACAGAAGCCCTGGGCAATGCACAAAGAGAGACAAGTCATCATATCAGATGTGTCCGCAAAACAAGCCGTCACGTTCGAGACACCATGACAGCATTCAAGTTCATTTGAACAAGAATTTAGCCTTTTGGGGTCCAAAACATTTTCTCACCTGTTCCTGTTCGAAACTAAGAGACTCAAAATTCAAGTAAAAGGAGTCTATTTCCTCTTTCACAGATGGCGCATAATGCAGTGAGAGAACATGAGTGTGAATCAACCGAGAAAGAACTTGGCCATTAGTGCCTGATCATGGTCCGCTGAGGCACGGCCAGACTACAAAGCGCAAAAGATTAGTATTTCGAAAGTGTCTCAGTACTTGAAACCCGCTTAAATGCTGGTCTCACTGCAATGGGAAGGGGCATACCCTCACCAGGACATTTAGTCGAATCCGGCTCGTTCGAGGGCTGCGATGACGGAGCTGCAGCACCCTCGAGCGTAGGAGGCGACGGCACCTGGTCCGATGTTTCCATGGCAACTGGCATGGCTGGAGTTGTCGTGTCGGCGGCACTGCACAGTTGAGAAACGCGACACTTCTGTGGGCACTCAAGGACATATCTATGAGGTTATGAGCACAGTATTCCCTATGACTGCAGCACAGTAATCATGCCACACAAAGGCTTATTCACATATTCGACTAGCGTCGGTCAAGCGAGCACTTGTGACAAAACATGCGTCGCTGATGTTCCCACCTGCATGCGAACTGCACCCATCATTACTAAGAATCCATGCACGCTTGCATTGCCAGTACACTAGGGAATAAACCGACAGCCTCTTCCTGCACATTTGACTAGTTCATAGGTTTGAGACTGGAGTTGTGTGATGGAAAACTCAAACAGCGAACGATTGAGCCAAACGGGTCGCTTTGCTACTAACTTGGGCACACGACCAGTAAAGAGTGTTAAGCAACTTGTTTATTTTTCGTGCAATTATGCGAGGAAGTCAAACTACTGCAGCCCTGGTATAGAAGCCACAATTTCTATTCAATGCAACACCAGTACCCATCTGCATTCCTTCCAGTGTACGGTATCACGAAAGCATATTTCTACCGTTGCATTTCCCCCACCTCCACTTACACTACAGGAAGCTCATAAAACGTAAAGACCGAGGCCTTACATAGTAAAGCTAAGAAGACAAAAGGCACTTACGCTTCAAAGTTGGCAGCACCAAAGTTGGCAAAGTTGTCGAACGTGGCCCACCCAGTATCGACATTCGACGTCGCAGCGTTCTCCCACGGACTCGTAGTATCCATGGCAACCGCGGCGTCAACTGCAGTTGGCAGAAAATATTCTCAGCTCATTCTTGCAACAACCATATTACAAAGGCACTTGCCAAATTAAACAACATTTATGCTGGCACAGAGGGCGCTCTAGACATTAGCAAGATTTTTAAGGAATAGCATAGCATGCATTCAACAGAGCAAAAAAAATGCTCTAACAACAAATCACTGCCCTGGTACATGTGACCTGTAACATCTTGTGCATCACTCCAACAAAGCATTGATACTGTTGCCGAATCTCTTCATTCAGATTTCACTGCACGGCAGTCATGATTATGTGCGATGCTTGTCACGTGTGCTAGGCATGTCGCTTTATCCTTCATTATGTGCACACAATCAGACCTTTAAGACACACATCAAAGAAACACTAATCATTGACGATTCGAGCCCTTCAACTTGCCAATCGTGACACCATCAAACAGAATAGTAAAAATAACAATTTCGATTCAAGATGCTGCAGGCTTTGCCAAACGAAAGTCAGGGGGTCACGAGGACCTTGTGGGGATCTGAGGCTCGCCCCGTGACCATTTCGCGGGCATTCCGCCACACGGTTACACCCTTTTGCCTTTTCTGCTATGGTAACGGCGCGTGACGGTAGATGGCGCCACATGCGGGCGCGACACGTAATAATTGCGCGCTGAGGAAGCTCTCTCTCTTCCGTGGTCGGCGCCGGGTAAGCACGTGTTTCCTTCGTCCGCGTCCCCATTGGGAATCGCCAGACTGTAGCCTGTCTGGCGTGGCCTTTGGCACCTCAGCAGGCATGTTTCCTTGAGTGCTAGCTTCGGTACCGTACGCTAAGCCCACAGCGGTGCCTAGTGCTCGAAGTGGTCGTACCACACCGAGCCGCACTTGCCGTAGGCCTACGCATACGAGATTAGCCATAACACTCGCGACCAGGCCCAGTGGCCATCGTGAGAGTTCGCAGCATAGCCGCGAGGGACCTTTTCCCGAACGGCGTGTCAAAGCTCGCCATTGCCAGCTGCGACGTGCTCGCGGTTCCCCCTCATGTGAACGTCCGCATGCGGGTGCCTTTGCTCCCCGCGTTCCGGGAACGAACGTTGTACTGTTGTTCGGGGTGGCGCCAGAGGCAATAAACTGTTGTGTATTTTTGTATTTGAACACTGTCTGTTTTGCCGCGCCGCGCTAAATGCCTTGTTAGTTGACCGCGTGCGGAGCGGTGCGCTACAACCTACTGTACATTGTCTAACGAGCCCTGTAAATCGCAGGAATCCCACCTCTATCTAGAGCACAGTCAGCCACAACGTGCTTACACATAAAAACTGATTTCTCAGCCTCAAAGCACACATGCAAGGTAATTAGTCACTGGAGAATTTACGAGAAAGTAAAACTGACTTCTGTACCACTGCTTATCAAAATGGCAAACCAAATAGTCTGCCAGACATGATAGTTTAGGTAGAGCAGCCATGTGCTACAATGCATGGCAAAACGACAAGATGGAGGCACACTGAGCTGGTAGATGGTTCAGCTACACTGCGATTCAACGAGCCCGCATTGGACGTTACTGGCTAAAATAGGTTCTACACGAAAATGCGTACGTAGTGACAAAGAGATAAGGGGTGCCCACAAAAACATTGAGACAAGCTTTTACACACACAAAAGAAACTCAAGACACCCAGCGCAAGTTCGCAGATGTAGCGAGAATGGTTCAGATACCATATTTACACGATTGTAGGTCAACCAATTTTGTCTAAATTTGAAATCAGAAGTTGAGGGCATCGACTTTACAATCGAAACATGTTTCGATTGTAAAGACTTTCTGAAAATAATCTCCGCGAAGCCAGTTTGCCGGCACAAGCTCTCAAGCACTGCTGTGAAGCCACTTTTGACAAATGACTGTTTGTTTTGGAGACATTAAAAAGAAATTTTCTGGGGGCTCTTCAACGGAAAAATTTTGGTCTGTCGGTCTGTTGGTGTTCAACGATTCACCCACCTGGCAAAAGGTTAAGCTCGTGCTGAAAGCCCACCCATCTTGATCTAGAAGCTGCGTTCATACTTGTGAACATTGTCAATCAACAAGCAAGCATTACGCACACCGTATTTACTCGCATAATGAACGCACTTTTTTTCTCGAAAAATCGGAGCAAAGTTGGGAGGTGCGGCTATTACGCGGGAGAAATTTCAAGAAAACTTTTTCGGCAGAAGCGAAAAATGCGGTAATAAAAAAGAAAAAGTTTGGTCGCTTAGCCTTTCGCAATTGACATATGTGTACACTGTTCGGAAACAGCTCATTTGTTGCACTTTACTCCTCTTCGGTGGTTGATGGCGCTATCTTCTGCAAGCTGTCCCCGGGCCGCCCGGGCACGTCATAAAAGCGTTTTGCGGCTATCTTTTCTCATAATCGTTTATCCGCAACAGTGGTATCTCCTGCGATCTCGAGGGGTGCTCAAAAGTGTGCGCTACGACGCTACATCGTACTTTGCCAACTTCGCAGCAACCTCGCACGACGACCGTGTCGACGCCGTTAACATTGTAGCAAGTAATCAACATTGCACCCCGAAGCATCAAAACAAACCGCCGATAACAAGATTAACGGCAAAATACAGCTGCCGCCTTGCTTCTACATGAGAAGTTCATCCATGCACAGATAACAAGTGAAGCAATGTGTGCTAACGTGTTGCGGAACTTGTCAAAATCTTTTCTGGACGACAAGCGATTTTTTCTGGTTTTCCAGAAAGCTGGGACGTGATAGCGACAACGAATGACCTTTCGCGACAGCAATCCCTGTCGTCCTCGCTTGAAAATCGCGTCCACGTGGTTGGGCTTTTTTCGTATTCGCAAGAAGCGACCCTCGCTCGGTTGGCGCAAGTAGTTTCGTGACCTTTGCTCCCTGTGTTCTTATCAGCTGCAATGTCTCTACACTCACACTGTTCGTAAACCCCGCTGTGGTGCTGTGGTGCACAGGTAAGACGGGGGACATGCCGCGCACAGATAGAAAAAAAAAGCAATAGGCACGCGGCAATGAGCGAAGGGGAGGGGGAAGGAATGGAGCGAGCTGAGGTAGCCAGGGGGAGGGGGTCGACAAAATAATGAAAAACGGAAGAGATCTAGTGGGTGAGGAGGCGGGACTGCAGAGAATGAATGTAGGGGTGCATTTATTAGTTGAGGAAAAAAGAATCAAATTTAGATGACTGAAGTTGAGGGTGCGTTTATTATGGAGTGTGTTCATTAAGCGAGTAAACATGGTATTTGAGGTGCAACATCAATACATAAGTGCGATGAAGTGTCTTTTTTATTTAGAAAATGCATACATACGTAATTCTAAGACAGAAGTGTTTATATTATTACGCTATACTGACAATGCAATGCTATGAATGAAAAAGTAAGCGTTTCCTATGCTTCGATAAATGGTTAAGAGGTTTCAACTGAAACGACCTGATGCTTCCATCTACCAGTGGTTCTGTGTTCTAAATAAAGACTTCCATTTTTTTACATTACTGCCAGATGGCGCCATATCTCACGCAGCGCTTTCAGACAAAAGACTATCTTGTTTCAAAGTCTTTTGCAGCGAAGCATGATTACAGGTAGCAAATTTTTTTTAATGAAATGTGCTCATGCTCCCACCCCCCTTTTGCTACCATGGAATTTCAGGGGGGGGGGGGGGGGGGGACTTAAATTTAAATCGACTTATAATTGTGTAAATATGGTAAATCTTCATATACAACCTAGACGCAAACTTGTGCGTTCACGAGAAAAGATATCAATGAGAGAACACAGCGACGGCATTGCACACTCACTTTCAGCCGACTGGTCAACGTCCATCTTGATCTCTTCGCTGGACGTGGTGACGGCGGAGGGCCGTGGGCCGTTCTCGTCGTCCGAGTCGCTGCTGTACGGCTCCTCACTGTCGTCAGTCAACCTCCTGAGCAGCAGCAAGCGTTGCGCCCTACCCACAATTACTCTCAATTCCACAGACGCTACTCTAAAGAATGTGGCATAATGTTAAACTGACATTATGCACTGACAAATGCAGCTACAGAAGGAAGGAAATTCACTATTGCGTGAAGCACAAGAAAAAAAAATGCAGAACAAAGGACAGTTAGAACGAATTACTTGTGTCTAGGTTTCCTATACATATTACAGTAAGAAACATCAACATTTTGTGATAATTTACTAGAGAGTACCCTTAACTGTTTTCTGAAATTTACATAGTGCCTGTAAAAGCTTCCTCGTTCAGCTGGAGTGATGACAGAGCAGACAAGTTTGCCTAAACTGTCATTCCATATTCGAACATCCTTGCGACTGTGCTAATTGACCGTTTTTCAATGGATTTGTGCATTATAAGTACAAATGTTCAGAGCGGCATCAGGCATGGTGCCCTACCCACAGCTACGCTTGATACATACACGTGACTCTAAAGAGCACGACGCAATGCTGAATGGACTTCGCGTACAAACAGTTGGAACTACAAAAAAGAACAGTCAAAACGAAGCGCTCGGGTCCAGGTTTCCTTGAAAAGTTACTGCAAGGCATCTATATATCAATGTTTCCTAGAAAACTTACTTATTACTCTGTTTCATGCATCAGGTGTAATGCTATGAAAGCAGTGGTTGTATTCCACCCAAGACATCTTTTCAGTTATTTTACCACCCGTGATGCTATTTTTGCATGTAATGCTGGACACTCAGATGCTTTTGCTCCAGTTAGGTTGTGCGATGATGCCTGTTAATTTATTCTTTGCTCAATGGCCAATGCTTCTCGTTAGGCAAACACAAGCCATAGTCAATCTTCACAAATACCTTTAAACCTCATTACAGCTTTTATTTTATGTACATTCAAGCCCATACACTACCAACTACAATAAAGAACACATTAGGAATTAGGTAAGCATAAGCTCGTATCTAAACAATATTTTGAGACAGGTTAGATCAGTTCAACTAGTTACTAGCAACCGACGACAGCGAAGGCATAAAAAGCACGAAAATTCACACTGAAGCTGGAGCCATGGGTGTTGCCATGATCAACAAGGCTAATGTAAACATTACAAACATTAACCTTGCCAAATATCATACATTAACACGAAATACGAACTTGGGAATCTCGATAACTTTTGGAGCATGCGTAAAGGGCGCTATTTGTTTAGATGCACAATACATTCAGTTACAAATGCTATTCTAAAACAGTTTGCTTCACATTAAACAGATTGGAGGTGCAAAGTAAAACAAAAGGGACTGCATGTCTTACATGAATGAACGAAGCGGGTGCTTCCATCTAGTGATTAAAGAAATATGATCATTCGTTTTAGTCTGCCCCATTACAGGCATTATGAGCGCTCCAAGTCTCCCAGACACTGAAGATAAACAATGGCTTAGTTATACCTAGCAACTATTAATTCAAAGCTGTATTCACCAATACTGTGGTCAGCAATGATTTAACAGAAAAAGCAAACATTAAGGCCTGATGCTTCCCCCCCCCCCCAAAAAAAAGTGTCCGATTTCTCATACACTAACACACTCAAACCTTGTTCTAACAAAGTTGCATCTGCCACAAAAATATCAAGAGACCTGAAGATTGCTTGAATACTCATGACAAAGGCCTGGTTGCCTTTCCTGACAGCATTACAGCCGCTATTTCTTTTCAGCACCAGCACAAAAAATTCAAGAATGTTCTCTGTGCACACTAGGAAGATAAAATTGACTTCGCGCGTCACATGACCTCCCTCAAATTACTGTCACACACGAGGGGGCAAAAATCTTATATTCGCAAAATCGCAACAAACTCTACCCAACGCAATAGGCAAGTTAACTCCTGCTCTATAGCTTGACGACGTGAATGCTCACGAGGAAGTCATTGAAAGGCAGTCATTTTTTTTTTTACATTGTGGAGACTGGTATGAGAACAAGCACACAACAGTACAGTACATACTTTGCTTTCATGCCCTGGCTATTCCAAGCATGCTCTTGGTTTAAGCATTGCTTTGCTAGCAAAAAGAAACAGACAAATCATGCAGATAAGTCAAGCAAGAGTTAATACTTACTTCAAAAGAAGCCTACCAACATAAAACAGGAAACAGTGTGAGACAATCATAATAAACCCAGTGATGCTACTGGCTTAGGCTGCTTTGCAGCAGCTTTTGAAGCCGGCAAAAATGCGTTGTGGAGCAGTCAAACTGGCTCTCAGAGTAGCTATTGCTGGAAGAAAATTTAAGACGCGTACTGCGTTTACGACAGACGACCGCTAAGAGCATAGTGTGCTGCACACTAAGCATAATAAAACTATAGAATTATCAATAACACCTGTGGCTGGCCTGACGGTATTTAGTGCACAAAGCCAACGATGAAATAGAGAACCACAGCACTTCATTATTAAGTTACTGACGATGATATGGTTATCACAGATGAGTTCATCCTCCATAGTTGTATGCTAGACATGACAGAAACCTCAGTGACTGTACATATGTTATAGAAGGTGCTTCATCTATACCAATAGAAAAAAAAACAGCTGGCTTGTTGAACTCAATGACCAAACGATTTTTAAAATGCTGCCCGTGACCATAAGATACTGTTTAGTACATTTTGCATGAGTATCGCTTGGCCGTTTCAAAGTCTGAACATTTTCGGATACGGGGCAGTTGGTGTATCAACCCAAAAGTAAAGAATGCCCTCAAGCATGACCCCATGCACAAATATAGTCGCTACATTTGCCATACGGTGACCAAGCGGAACATTTCTGGACAGGGTTTAAGCTCGTTTAGATGATGAAAATTCAAGGGTTTTTAAGAACTTAATGTCGATGAGAATGACCCTTTCAATACAGTCAAGAATTTTCACCACAGTACCAAGCGGAAGTGGCGCGTTGACCCTGTTAAGCGCAGCTATTTTTGTTTTTTTGACCAGTGTTGCCAGAACACGAAGTGTTTTATGGAGTTGTGAACCCCGAGCTTCGAGGTACAGTTCCGGGCCACACAACGAGCTGCGAAGGTGACAGTTAGGCACGGCCTGATTGCATTCCCTCTGTGAAAAATACTCTTTATCACTTCAATAGAGTTGTTTCTCTCTTGGCTCGGCTCGAATAACGTTGTACGCAATGCACCAAGATGGCGCTTTCAATAAGAGAACCTGTAGTAGTTAACTTTGTTTTGAAGGTCGGCATACACCATTTGGTGCAGGTTGGGTGCACACTCCTTTGAAGAAGTGTAGCAGCCAGTGCACTTGGTCGCAGTTGGCGCAGCAAAAGCGGGTCAGCAGCCGAGTACCTTAACCACTAGACCACCACAGCGGGGCTTGTGGTAGGAATCGCTACGAGCATGCACCTGTGAATAGCATATAAATGTTCCTCCGTACGAGTGTATACCTGTCAAGAATAAGTTCATAATGTAATCTTGCCCGCGTCACCATCACAGAAAACTTAGCAAGCTTACATTTAAAGGGATAGGCATGCAGAATTGATAGACAGTCATGTTACCATGACCCCTACATGATTAAAATGCGAGAATAACTGCACCATCGACCTCTTGACTTTTACAGTGCCATGGTAATTCCATGGCATCAGGTGCGCAGAGATGGATCTACATTGGACACGAGACGTGCATCTATACCTTGCACCGGGCATACGTCTACACCTAGCACCAGACTTGCACCTGCACTTGGCACTAGACGTGCATCCTCATCCGCCACCAGATGTGCATCTACACCTGACACCAGAGGTGCATCTATAACTGGCACCAGACGTGCATCTAAACATGACACCAGACATGCATCTACAGCTAGCACCAAACGCACACCCAACCTGGCAATGTCGTGTCGGAAATACATTTTAAGCAGCGGTCATCCTAAGAAATCAGCAGAGAACCACGTCCATTTGCGGGGTAATCAGCAGAGGAACCATTTGCAGGGGTAATCAAGCAAGAACGAGGAGAAATTTTCTAAAATCTTTCGATGGCACTGAAACAATCACAGTACCTGCGTCCACGTGTTTCTGGTGAAACGACAACCTCCTTGTCGTCCCAGATGTCGTCGTCGCTGTCCGCGTCGTCCAACGTCTGAGCCTTTTCTCGGCAGATGCGCTCAAAGAGGTCAGCTTGGCTTTGCTTCAAGAGAGATACAGAAAAAAAAACAACAATTCTATATATCCAATTTGAGTAAGTATCTGTGAAGCTCGCCTGCTTCTAACCGCTGGAATCTGTTGCAATAAGGAATTCAATTTAAGACTGTTCAAACTGCTATCTGTTTGCATAAACAAGCTAAAGTCACTATAAGTTGGTAGGGCATAAGCTAGAGATGCTAAACTTAAAGCAACCACTCAACTCATTAAGCATATAGATAACCAGGTTAAAAATTATCTGGCTTGTTCCTCCTCAATGGTAGCATTCAGCATTTATTCTTATTTGCTTGGTCCTACCTCCTACCCATGCTGCTGCAGTTTAAATTGAAAAACCTCTTGCACTAAAATTTTTTCAGGTGGTCTTGAATATGAAGGAACAAATATGAGGAGACATTCCAACAATAAAATTGTATGTTCTGAACTGCTACTCCGATAAGGCAATTTGCATGATTAATGGAAGACACAGTCATCACGGCACATCGCATCGGTTATGCCTGCAAAAACAGCTGTTCGTAGACACAACAATAACACAACAATGTTATTATTAACAATGTCACTTTCATGTCATATATGTTCCAATACAGCTCTACATTAACTCTAGTACTTTCGCTGAGGAGACCACAGAGACCTCTAAAAAAGCACATTGCTTACCATGTTGACCTCGGGTGGAAGCTGAAAGTTTGCCCTAGCCAATTGATCGAGCTGGCCACTGTAAATGAGACAAACGGGGCAAACGTGAAGCCTATGATGCGACCACAGGATCATTTTTTTTCTTCATAACACTGTATTAGAGTACTGACACTACAGTAGACTTCCATTAAACAAACCTCTTTAAATGGAACAACTGCCACTAATATGTTTGGTTTCGTACTTGAATATTGCACCCCTGTTTATCTCTCAGTAAACAAAACTCCTCTTAAAGAAAACATTTTCCTGGTCCCTTCAGCGCCCCTCCGCAATAGTCTAGTAGCTAAGGTACTCTGCTGCTAACCCGCAGGTCACGAGCTGCATTTTCGATGGAGGCGAAAATGTTGTAGGCTTGTGCGCTCAAATTTGGGTGCACGTTAAAGAACCCCAGGTGGTTCACTACAGCGTTCACTACATCATAATCATATGGTGGTTTTGGGACATTAAACCCCACATATCAATGAATCAATCTGGTCACTTCAGGTTTCATTTAAAAGGAGTCTACTGTATTTTGAGGCACACCATAAGGGACATACTTTATTTCCATGATGTACACCATCAACTGTCTGCATAAACCGGAGCCACACAATACATACAAACTATTTTACTTTGATTATAAAGTTCGTCTCACAACCATGTTCAAGCCCGTCCCAGTGCAATAGACATTATCACGACAATCCAACACAGTTCTCTGGGTTTGCGAAATTTGAGTCCTGCATGCTGCCTAAATCGCAGAAATGGCAGTCAGAGTCTCTAGATGACAATTAAGTCATCATTGTTTACGTTAACCATGTGTGAGTGACAGCAAACAGGCGGCGGTTGCCAGTATGTTGAGAGTTAAGTTTTCCCCGCGATGCCAGACCTCTGTTGACACATCACTGTGTAGCCACCCTCTCGATTCCGAAACGAAAAATGTTGTTTTAAGGCAGTGGTGATCAAAATATAATCAACGCATTCCAAAGCACTACTACGCTCATTTTAGAGTTCTCTGCGTCCGTGTTTTTATTAAAGCAACAACTCGAAAATATTTAAAACTTGTGACAGCACTCTTTTAAGGCTTTTTTCAAGCTTTTGCGCATGAATTGTACAGATCAAGCCTAGACACCACACCTTAATCGGCTTCACACCTGTGAAGCCGATTAAAAAAGCCCTGAGATGCAAATCAAGCGTGTTGTTTTCGTCACTTCTAAAAATATGGAATGCACCACTGATTGATATGTGGGGTTTAACGTCCCAAAACCACTATATGATTATGAGAGACGCCGTAGTGGAGGGCTCCGGAAATTTAGACCACCTGGGGTTCTTTAACGTGCACCCAAATCTGAGCACACGGGCCTACAACATTTCCGCCTCCATCGGAAATGCAGCTGCCGCAGCCGGGATTCGAACCCGCGCCCTGCGGGTCAGCAGCCGAGTACCTTAGCCACTAGACCACCGCGGCGGGGGTGGAATGCACCACTATTGTCAATCGAGTGGCAATGCCAAATGCAAAGCTGTTATGGGTTTATTTCTATGAAGAAACCACACTGTTCTCAGGCTGGAGCGAGGCTATTTTTGTGATCAGAACACAATGACCAAGCACGAATGAAATGATATGTATCGGCATCGGAAAAGGCATCGTTTCGCACATCTGTGTGAAAAAAACCATGAACTGAGTGACTGAGCTTCAGCTTCGGATCGTCTACGACTCAAAAGCAAGCCAGTGGCAAAAGCAGGGCCAACACCTCCTCTAGAAAGATGCCTGCGACTTGAGCCGAAAAGCTGGTTCCCGGCCATTTCGTGTTCTCTCATCCTCCGCTGCTCAAACAGTGTCGGCGTTGAGCGCTCGCTGCGGCAGCCGTTTTAAACATTGCCGCCTCTGAGATTAAAGCAATGTCTACTGCAGTCTCGAAGGCAACACGGTCATGTTTTTGTGACTGCGTCACTTCCGAATCGAGCGGAAGTAGTAGTGTCGGCTGCGAGTGCTCTTTGCGGAGAAAGTGCAGAACTATGAGGAACTTCCCGTCCCCATAGGAAAAACGTGCGATGCCGCAGGCATCTTTCTAAAAGTGTTGGCAGAGCAGTCTCATTGCCATCGCTATCGAGCTGCCCCCATCACAAAGTGAGTGCCTGCGCGCGCACGAGCGACTGTGTCTTGTAGGACAAGGCACGTATTGAGGAGTGGGGTGCCGAGAGCACCCTTAGCGCCTTCTTTATGATGATGCAGAGAACACGCTGATATCCCCCCACCCCTGCGATCACCATGCCGCCAGTGGTAAATGGTGTACATAAACAGAACGCCATTAGTATGCTGAAGGATGTGCGCTGTTGTGGTTGAACGGATAATGCGGCACGCTGTGAAGCAAGAGGTCGCTCATTCGCTTCAGAAAACATTTTACTGAATTATTGTTCTTAGCGATGACGGATATGCTGAAAAAAAATTAGAAAAAAGTTATGGTATGTTGAACATTCACAAGTTATGTTCTAGCTTTAAATTTACTCCCTCACAAATGTTCAACAAATAACCTTTGTTCAAGCGGGTTTAGAACTTTTTTTTCATTGCACACACTTCTGATTCTAGATTATTGCGATACACTGATTAATTTTTTTAAAGAAACATTTAGTTTCTTACAAGGCAAAAGAAATATTTTATATTTGAAAATATAATACAGACTACACTAGAAAAATAATTGCATACTTGAAATTAGAATACAAATATACATGAACTCTATTTTTTCATCAAAATCAATTGCAAACAGAGGAAAGTTTATTAAGAGCGATGGCATTCCTTCGAACCGGTGCCATCTTTAGTCTAATTCCTTGATACAAAAAAAAAGAAGCTTGCTTTCATTTTTTTTTTGCTGTTTACTAATGATTGTACTCCACATTTCTTACGTGCTTTTCAGCATTAATTCTGGTATGACGAGAATAATGACAGTGGAGAGGGAAACCACCACTTAAAGAATAAAAAACAAGAAACAAAAAAACACTAGCTTTGGGACCAGCCTTGGTGTCTCTCGTAATCATATGATGGTTTTGGAACGTTAAACCCCACATATCAATCAATCAATTGGGACCAGCCGAACAGTCACCCCCTGAAGAAGATACTGAAGTGGTCTCGAAACATAGGGCCAGTTTTTAGTTTTAATCTTAAAAACTACACACTAAACACGGCAGGACAGTTCGTTCGTATAACTTTACACAGCCGGACATATCTCCGTGAAATGTGTTCAACTTTAAATTCAGCAGAGTTGTAGCACGTCACGAACAGTGCTACAACACTGCCATTAACCGAGAGACAAGCGGGAAAATGTTCAGGCACTTACACAAGGTTTTCATCAGCCTCGACGAACTCGTCGTCGTTGAAGCCGAACTGCTCGACGAAGTTGCTGGTCACCTGCTCCATCTGGTAATCAGAAAAGGCCTACGGCCATGTTCGCACCGACGTCACAAGGTCACGCACCACATTCACACGCGAGACAAGCACAAGGAGCACACCGCCACAGTTCGACTACCACACAACTACCGGGAGGGATGACTGCTAAGGGACGAGTGCAGCAAGCTAGGCAAGAACAAAAGCAGCGTGAAAGAATAATAATGGTAAAAACCTAACTTAACAAGGAGCAGAAAGGTTAGAATAAAGTGTCACAATGCGACAGCTCAGTCACACATGCGGGTACATGCGGTATGTCTTATAGAGTGCACATAGGTGAGTCACGTGATGGCCTGGACATTTATCTTTTTCATGAAATGACATAGCCTAGCTATGATACTATTCTATTCACTCTATTCTATTACATTGTTACTAGTTACTCTTCAGAACTGGTTGATGCAAATACCTCCTTTTTTTTTCCGAACAATGTAGAGAGTTGTGACCGTGGTTGCCCAGCAACAGTGGCCCTGCCGCAAGCTGCCATCGAGCCACATACCACATGCGGCAGGTTTACAGATAAATTACTCCCAGCAAGAACCGTGAAGAGACCGCTTCGATCTCACTTGGGCATTTGGCCATCAGGTTGTCTTCAATTCATCTTGCACACCAGTTTATGATATCTGGCCTTCAGATTTACCGACAGTCTAGGACTTGGCCACCGATTTGTTTTAAGACTCATGGTCCCATCTTCAGTCACACAATTCATGACGAATTTTTTCACTGCATAATAAGACGCCAAAATTTGCAATGATAGATCGATGGGCAAGGCTCACAAAGTGCCAGCCATGACACATTTTCACTGCACGCAATGGCTTGCAGTGTTTGCAGTACGCAAAGGCACGGTGTAAGCAAAATAATTTAGGTGTGGACACTCTCCGCCCACCGCAACGGAGACCATGTCTAGGCTTTAGCACATGCAATGACTGCAGTATCATGCCACTGGAGTGAAGGGGCACTGCGACATCCTTGTCTATAGTAATTACAGCAGGAAATGCATGCTGCATTTTTCGCGATGAAAAAATTCTACGTGCGGCGAACGCTACCGCTGCCTTCACCGTATGGTGGCTAGATCCACGGTGTTCTCCCTTACACTCGTACATGACGCCTTTGCAGATGCTGCATACGTAACTCGCAATCTATAGTACACGTGCCGGACGCAATTACAAGGGGAAGCTCTGCAACATGGAGGCATGGAGGAACAGAAAGTGCCATGCATTTTCTAGGAACGGGAGGGAGCAGGGTGTCTACACGTATATTATTTTTTCTTACACCGTTGCAGATCAGGCTTTTGAGATCAGCACCCATTTCTCTAAACCAGTTGCCCACTGCTATTGCAGTATGAAAAGTAAAGCTTATGGGAGTCCCTCTCAGTCTTAGGAGGCCACCACTATTAAGTGTCAAGAGGATGAACAGTTACCCACGATATGACAAATTTTTGGCAATACAAAACATGGTACTACAAAGATACTACTGATCTGGTGCAATATGGAACTGAACAAAGAGAAATACATAGAAAAGTTCCACTTAGAAATAAAATTTGCAGACAATGCAGTAACATGCTGTGCCAGTTTGAAAAGCATTCCTCAACATGCCCCATTCAGTGCGGGTATTATTAGCCAAGATAATCCGGTACACAATGACAGCTGCCCAGTCACAGTCACAAATGAATGATTGACACAATTCACAACGTGCAGCACGGACAACAGTAAAATCGGAACAAGGGAAAAAAAAAAAAAGATGCCAGGTGAGGTGGGCAGACAGACAATCATCAGGCACAGAGTTTCACACAAAAATTACTAGAAGGAAGTCTGGTGCCAATACAAATTCAAAAACCTGCATTGCTGCTGTAACGTTGAAGCAATGTCTGGAACATCAAGGAGACAAAACCCCAATGTTTCTTTTACAAGTGATGCTACTAGGAAAATGTACAGCTGTGAAGGTGGTGTGAAAATATTGCGAAAGCTATGGCAGAAACGTGGAAGTGTAATATTAAACTTGGCTTTGATGCTGTGGTATATCAATAAATCTATAAATAACAATTTATTGGCTTCGTTGAAGTAAGCGTAAGGTCCAGTTGTTTGTCCTTAGTTTAAGGAGTATTCTAGTTCTCATAACAAACCCTAAAACAATATTGTTTATGCTAAGCGAATGTTCGCTGACAACTAAAGATAACATACTGGAAGCATGAAGTTTTGCTAAGTTATATTAACGCTGCAGGCAACAAAAAATTTATTTTTACAAGCACATACTGAATACATGTCGATTGATGTCATACATATTTGCTCTCGAAATGTTTAGGTCATATCAAAAAATTCATAGCGTATATGTACATTATGTCTATTTTATTATCTCTATGCACCCAAAGTCTAAAGTAAAAAAAATGTCGCAAATGCTTTAGCTGTCTAAACATTTGCACAAAGTTTATGCGTGCCAATGAAACAATTTGACAAAATGTTAACCCAGTGGCTAAGACAGGATCTTAATACATATAATGGTCAAATCACAAATGATAGCAGAAGCTCATGCTATCGCCTTAGTGCTAACAGATGACCTTGCTTGGTTCTGTTCTTCGAAACAGAACACTGCCTACAGAACCATAGGGCTCCACTTAACCATCCCACATTCTAATGGCGAAATTCCTTAGGATTGGAAAAAGAAATAATGCTTGAGACAGTTTAAAGAATTAATTTTTTCAGAAGCAAATAGCCCTTTAGCACATGGCATACTGTGCAACCAAACCGAATGGTTAATGGCGCATCATCTCACATCGCCCAATTTGTAAAGACCATGAAGATTTTCTCACAAGCTTATTCACTTTTAGAGCTGTGCAGATTTGTCTAGCAAGGGGTGCAATTAAGGCCACACTAATTAAGACTGTGCTAATAAAGAAAACAATAAGACCAATCTGATTAAGATCTTGCTAATTATAGATATGCTAACTGTAACCTTGGTAATTAGGGCACTGCTCATAGGGACCTTGCTCTTCCTTTTGGTAGTGTCTGTTTCACTCTGGTGGCACTAGTGCAAACCTGCCTCAATTTTTCGTGAATGTGTACACGTTTGAAGAATCGTAAAATAAGTTCAAATTCCAAAACATTAAAACTTCGTGTGACCTTGCAGGTATGCTGCACTGATTCAGTGTTTTCGTTTAGGAACAAAAAACAACTGCTAAACTACTTCATGCCATGGTACACGTGCGAAAGCTTTTTCTGCTTCCCAGTATCTTTCTGTTCAATGCCATAGCGAGTTGCACAACCCCACATGCATACTACCACAACCTTTACCAAGCTGTCATCATGTGAGTGATGGCAAAAAGTCTTTGTTGGAGTCTAGCAATCCTGAAAAACTTCAGTGCACAGGCAATGCACCTGTAGGCCTTGACAGACAAAGTAACCCTATCATTTGCATGGTGGTTTGACAGTCTCTGCACCAGAGCACCCTCTAGTAGTCTCCATAAGAAACTCCGGTTGTAGAAAGAGCCAGAGAGGAGAGATGGATGAGAGGAAAGAAAGAGAGAAAGGAGGCCTATCTCACCTGCTGCACAGACCTCGGGAAAACCTGCATTGTGGGAAGTGAGGAAGAAGGAGGGTTAGCAAACAGAATCATGAACCCCTCGTGGGGGAAAAATAAAGCACCCATAGCCCTTAGTGAGAGGTGAAGGTTGTCTGTAATGGGCAAACAAAGCCAGTTGAGTCGCATGACATAACTAAGGCTAGTCACAAAATGAGAGCAAAGCACAGACACCGTAGAGCTAAAAGAGAGAAACCAACCTAAGAGCCCTAAGGACAAGACACATGACACAACTTGTGATGAAAAAAAATATCTGCATTATTCTAGAAGTTCTGTCACGACAAAAAAAAAAAAAACTATGTTTACACACCTGGAAAGATCTCCTGCAAAAATTCTAAAATGTTGCAGCACAAAGAAAGGCACGAGACCTCCGGTCACATGTGACAGAAATTTACTTTCCTTAAGCACCTGTGACACACCTTAAGATGTCGTGTCACAGGTACTAGTCACACCCACGTCCAGTTGCATACAAGTTGCATACTGGAGCCCAAGGTGATGGTGTAGGTGTAAGTTGTATCAAGTCACACAGACACTCTCATTACTTTAGAAATTGTGTCAGGGGACCTGTCACGCCCATTCGAAAAGATTTTATACGGGTGAAAAAAAGTTGTGTCACAAGTGACAGAGAAACTCTTGTTTCTTGCAGATGTCACATGCAAGTCTCTAGTGTTGCTAACACCCAATGAGAGTGACAAGGAAAACGGGAGAAAGACCGAGAACTTGACAACGGAAAGTCTTGAGTAAACATTCTCTAAGTCCCGCAAACTTTCAGACTTGTCACGTACAGGTCAATCAACATCCCAAAATCGCTCAAAAGAAAAAAGAAAGAGGAGAAGCGAGGCTTGGTCACGGATGAAAAAGTGCCCCTCAAATGACTGGTACTTAAACATGTTGATGATTCATTAGATGGTTGCAATCGCATTTTAATGTTACAATGAAGTTGTCACAGCAGCGATTGTAAGCGAGGATGAAAGAAATGCTTTACCACACAGAAAAACCCTGAGAGCATAAGAGCACTAATGTTCATTAAAGGATGAATGTTAACTAAACAGTTTTTTTTTTATCTTGGAAAGGCCCATTCACATAAAGCGAAGCGTGGAAGCATCAAATAAGATATGTGCTGGATTTAATGAAAGAAGCAAAGCCGCAGCAAACAGTTTCGGTCCTCAAAAGCTTAAAATGTGTTTCCACCTTGAATGACAGATTTACGCTGTCATACTGCTACCAGCTGAAGATGCATTCGATGTGCTCACCAGTAAGCTGTCACACAACACACTTTCTTTTCCTCAATAATGCCATTCTGTCACGGCATAACTGTTAATAGTTTTCACAAGATAGTATACACTCAGTGCAATTAATTACACAAGACAGTACTGAGCAGAGGGGATAAAACTGCCCCTTCTTTGCAGCTGTGCCATTCCTGGTAAAATGAAAAGCTTTCCTTTCTTTAAAAATATTAGGTTCACTCCTCTCTCGAGAATTCCTTTTAAATTACAGGTAAACAATAGATAATAACTACCAAGAAATCTTTTTTTCTTGCTATTTAAAAACTGCAGAATTTCTTTATCTCAGACCATATAGATGTGTTTGCTGTAATAAGGTTTGCTGAAATAACTATAGGTCCACATTGACATTCCCTTTCTTGCAAAGATCATTCTAGAAAGATATGCCTAGAATGGTCCATTTCGACAGGACAAACCCTACAGATGCACTCTGCATTCACAACTTTGTCAGAATCACTAGGCTGTAATACCTTTCCCAACAGTTGTATAACTTGTTGGTTACCTTACACTGTGCCAGAAACCTTTGAATGGAAACAAAATGTGACTTAAGAGGTTGGATAACGAATAGAGTCGCTCAGACAAGTTGACCTACGTTTTGATAGGTGGACCTACCTTTGTCAACGGTGTCTTGTCATCCTTGGCATGTTAGTTAGGTTAGTCGTTGATGTCACACCATGCGGTGTCATTCAATCGGGGCCTTGCATGACATCATCAAGTAAACTTTTTGAGAGCTAGCACAGCAAGCATAAGTCCACCTAACTGAATCTTGCCCAGTCTGTCTACTCCAGTTGCTTTGCAGCATCTGACACTAGGGTTACACACAACTGAAGTCTAATAAAATGTAGACAGGCTGGTTCCTCTTTCACCCTATCAAGAGTTCACATTTTTAGATTAGAGCCAATAGCTAATCGTGCCGTGCAAATTCCAAATACATTATAGAAGTTAATGCAGGAGCTGTAGAAGAGCGGCACCGCATGCCAAAAGTCCACAGCTTTAATCACAGATACCTGACGGCGGGTTGGTGCTGGCAGACAGTCGCGGCGACTGAACCATTCAGTGCACTTCCTACAACACAGCCAACAGGACTGCGCCCCTCGGGGTCGGAGATGGCGATCGGAATACGATCCCCGGCTGAAACAAATCTCTACGCACCTGCTGGAGTGCCGCCTCTTGGTGGAAGCTGACGTCGCGAAGGTCAATGCATTCATCTTCGTCGGTGCTGGACACATTGGGCATTCCGCCGGCCTGGAACAACGCCATCAAGGATCGTTATTCCCTTTCCATGCTGATTATCACTCAAGTTTTACACTTCAAAGCCACAATACAATTAAAAGGGCAAGCCATAGTAGGAGACTAAGAATCCATTTCATCCCACTTCGAGTGTTTCAAGGTGCACCTAAATTTAGAGGTTTTGATTAATAAATTATACTTTGAAAACACTAATGTCGTTAAACTCACCAGTGTACAATATAGGTTTATTAATAAAGGAAAGCAAGGTTGTTGCACTCTTAGACTTGTGTACGAAACTTGCGTACGTTAAGCCTATGGTCCTCTTAGAGGACACTGTAGTTCATTTTTACTGCTTACTAGACACCATAATTTTTACTGCTACTGGACACCATCGAAATCTGTGTCGTCAAGACGTCTGGTGTGCGAATTTTTAAGTGGCGTCACCACCGAATTTTTCTAGCGGAAATTAGGAAAAAAAAAAAAGATTTCATAATTATGGCTATCAAACACCAGTCTAATTTGATGGTCACGGAAAAATCCAATATGCTGGATTGTCATGCAGCTTGAAAATGAGAATACGTATTCAATCTCCCGACGCAGCTTCAAAGCCATCAAGTACAGCTGATGCACATCAATGCACAGTAATAAGTCTGGCGATTTGAAAACAGACGCTGTTGAACAGAGAGAGCGTGCCCATCATGTTAGGTTAAGCATAAGCATCACACTGTCAGATGAAAGCAACATCAGCCAACGTGCATCCAATTTCATCCAACTTACCAAGGATACGGCGTTTTTCTTGTTTACTTCCACAAGAGCTTCCGTTGTAAAGGTTTTCCAGCGCCCCTGCAAGTCCTCGGGAAGGTCTGAAGGGGAACAAGCAGACATCTGTGGTGGCACTAATTCTACAACTACCCGAGCACTCGCAACAAAACAAAACGCGAAAATTCTTTGGCACAGCTAGAATGGAACCACTGAGCTGCTGTTAACAGTGCTAGACCAACATACGCCTTTTTTTACTGCCATAAAACTCTCGTTGATTCGATCACATCTGACTGCAACACAGTCAATTCGAACGATTCTCGGACGTTCCGAGCGCACAGCACTGCAAACGTGCAACGCAAAGAACATAAAATGATGTGTCCGCGGACAGCCGAAATGGTCATGGGCCTTCAGATAGCAGGGTTGTTGTAAACGCATTGTTGGTACATCATGCAATGAGGGTACCGTGGACACAGGGGTCCTAAGCCATGTTTAAATTGTGAGCGGCATTGCAAATAATGAAAATGGCAGCTTTTGCATGGCTCCTATGCAAAATAATTACTGGTTTTACGTATCCCTCTAGAAGATGAAAGTGCAGAAATGTAAAAGACCTTTATATATCGTTTCCTTCATACGTTCGAAAAATCAGCATTCAGCTAATTCAGACAGTTTTCCCGCTCCCGTGACAACCAAATTAATTAGCTTTTATTGTAGTATTGTAGATTTATTGTAGAGCTTTGAAAGAGCAGCACTTCTGGAGCTGGGACATTTGACACACTATTGGACGTTGCTGTCCTGCCAATGCAATTCTGTTGGCACTAATAATAATTGTTGGGGTTTGAATGTCCTCCAAACCACTAGATGATTACGAGAGACTGCGCTGTGGAAAGCTCCGAAAATTTCAACCACTTGGGGTTCTTTAACGTGACCTAACACAATGTAGTCACTATAGAGCTGACCCTCGGTAAAAGGGAGTTCCTGAAACAGAACTGCTGCACGGAATAAATGGCTCTAATATGATTGGTTTCGTACTTAGATTCAGCACCTCTGCTTACATCTAGGTGAACAGAAATACTCTAAACGAAAAATATTGCACTGGTTCCTTCATGTCAAATTTAACGAGAACCTACTGTAATAAAAAGCACAGCACAGTCACAGGGAAAGCTGGACGAGTGGCCTTTCAGAGCCTTTTCTAGACACTCTTTGGGTAACTGCTGCAAGCACACCCACTACACCATAAAGAATCAATTTTTGTGTAGTAGGCCGACGTTCCCTTTGCTATCTTTCATCATTCTTCGGAGAAGCATGGTGTTCGCTACGCACTTGCGAGAAATTTTTTGGCGAAAATTGTGCCTGAAGTGGGTATGTGCCACACCTAATAGGTGATCAAGAACGAACTTTTGTAAAGGCTTGGAGCACTGGACGACCCACTCGTTACGCAATTCGCATTGTGTGATGCCTGGTTGTCACTTTGCTGTTCTAAAATGCTCAATTACTCATCTTAATGCGATTCCTTTCCCGAATCCTGGACGACGCACTCGTTACACAATTCGCATTGTGTGACGCCTGGTTGTCGCTCTGCTGTTCTAAAGCACTTAATTACACATCTCAATGCGATTCGTTTCCCGAATCCAAGTCTGCCTAAGGTAAGTTTGCAACGGCTCTGTGGTAGAATGGCGGGGGTCGGCTTCGAATCCCGCTGTTTCAGTGATGTTTTTATTCACCAAGCTTCTTTTTTTTTCTTATTTCCTGCGACAGTGGTTACAAACACCGGCGGCGGACAACTACGGCGCCACACGCGACCCTTGTTGTAGTCTGGGAACAGCTTTCGCTGTAATATTCGAATGTATAACTCGAACCCAGAGAAGCGAAAAGCACTGCTGCCGACTGATGTCCCGATTTGGGGAACTTTCACAATCAATTTCTTCTCTGCTTCTTAGAAAGCGCACCTTTTAACCTCTCTCGGACGATCTCGGAGTTGTTCCCGCTGTCTGCTGCGGCAACGATGTCATTGACTATTTTCGTCAGGTGACCCATGTATCCGCGCCGATGTTTACCGGGTTCCGATCTGGACAAAAAAAGAATGGGCGTAACTAAGTTTCAATATTGCCATCTCAGATGCCGACATAGACTGAAGAGCTGAGGGCAAACCCCCAAAATCACGTGTATGTCAGAAAACTTTCTAGATACAGTAAAACCTCGGTGATACGAATCTCGCAGGGTCACCAAAAAATATTCGTATCATCCCAAAATTGCATCACCAGAAAACGCTGAAAATTAGTATGCAACAAAATAAAGCTGCCATAATTTTTTATTTATCGTTTCCTAGGGCCACACCAGTGCGACTGCAATGTCACCTCTGAATGATTGCCGGTAAAGATTTTTGATGGCAGCTATCATACTAGTGCATGTGAATAACGGCACGTGTAATTAATGAACCAGATGCGTTGCAATCCGTGACGTCAGTCCCTACCTAATCTTAGAAGCTTTCTCTGCACAACACCAGAGTATTGCGCAAATAAGACTTGACAATTTTAATGCCTTAATTATGAAACTCCTCAAAAAAATAGAAATTGTTTTCACTTTTCAGCTTTAATTAATAACACCTAAATCACTCCACAGCAAAATTATTTAAAGTGCACCTTTAGTGCATACTTTTGTGTATGTCGGGAATACTCCACATGCCACAGAAGCAAGGGCCTTGCAATAAAAAGTACTTAAGTACTACGCAACATGTCGTGTGCCACGTCTTGAGCACGTACACACCAAATAAACAAAATTATTGAAGGTAGAACTCGCGTCAGCGGGCGAGAAAGAACAAAGAAGTGATTGCTTTTGCACAGGCTTCGCGCTCACCGCCATCAGCTACAAAACAATCGGTTCTAGCATAAAATACATTACACGATAGCACTGCATTTTTCATGCTGAAAGCTACGTTCGTCGTATTCATATAGTTGTGAACATTGTCAATCAAAAAGCTTATATTATGCATATTTCAGACGCAACATCAGCACGCAAGCATTAGGCAGTGTCTTTTTATTTAAAATATGTATAGAAACGTATTTCTAAAGACCCAAGTGGTTATTTACGCTGCACTGACAATGAGACGCTACGAGCAAAAAACGAGGTGTTTCCTATGCTTCACTAAAGAATTCGGGGGCTTTAACTAAAACAACCCGGTGCTGCGACCCACCAGTGGCTCTGCAATCTAAAAATGCATTTGTTTCTTCTTCGCGCTCACCGCCATCAGCTACAAAACAATCGGTTCTAGCATAAAATACATTACACGATAGCACTGCATTTTTCATGCTGAAAGCTACGTTCGTCGTATTCATATAGTTGTGAACATTGTCAATCAAAAAGCTTATATTATGCATATTTCAGACGCAACATCAGCACGCAAGCATTAGGCAGTGTCTTTTTATTTAAAATATGTATAGAAACGTATTTCTAAAGACCCAAGTGGTTATTTACGCTGCACTGACAATGAGACGCTACGAGCAAAAAAACGAGGTGTTTCCTATGCTTCACTAAAGAATTCGGGGGCTTTAACTAAAACAACCCGGTGCTGCGACCCACCAGTGGCTCTGCAATCTAAAAATGCATTTGTTTCTTCACATTACTGCCATGGCACCATATCTCAAGCAGCGCTTCCAGACAAAAGACTATCTAATCTTTCGAAGACCTTTGCAACGAAGCCTGAAAATACGCGGTCCAATTTTTCGTCTGTTATATCAAGTGTTTCTAATAATCTGGGTACAAAGTATGCATTTTCTTATCAACTCTTTTTTTCAATGTAGGTCCACTGGCGTTTCTTAAACCCATTTGCCTCTTACATCGGTGCCTCTTTTAAAGGAGTTTGACTGTATGTAGTGGGGTCTGCAAACACAAAAACCAACATGAAAACCCCATGCCCATGCTGTTGGTTTTCAGGCTCCCGTGTCACTTTTGTTTCGCCCCAATCGAATGAACAATGCAACGAACGAAGTAGTTGGCGTGCACGACTCAACTGTTCGAGGTTGTTGGCATCCCAGGCGTCCAGGCATCTCTGCACCAGCGCGCAGCTTCCCAGCAGCTGGTCCAGCAGCGGATGCACCTTGTTTCCTTCCTGGTCGAGCGAGTGTGCCGAACTAAGCACCGCGCTCACCAAATGTGCCACTTGCGTGTGCAGGAAGCTGTTCCACGAGTACTCGAAAAACAGGTCCTGCGTAAAGTCCCAAACAGCTCTTCGAGTAGCGAAGCTAACTGGTCATGTTGGTGAATCAATCAGTTGGTAGGAACAACGCGAACGTAAAAGTGCGGGACGGAGAAGGAACACAGGATGACACGAGTGCTGGCTAACAACTGTTTATTTCCAGTATTTGCCACATATGAATTTATATGAACCATCAGCAAGAAATGAGAGACGAACAGACGACATTGACAAAGCATCTTATCCTTGTGCTGATTGCGAACGATCTAAAAGCACAAGCTTTTCGCATGGCGATGCCAAAAATGCCACACTCTCACACTTGTTACCCGCACGTGCGATGTTGATAGCTTCGATGATTTCCCTGACCTAGACTTGTCTGTGTGACGTCTTTGAGGCTATGAACCTTCCATGTGTGAGGAACAGGTCTGCGAGAGTAGCATCCCTGGAATTCTCAAGCGAAGAGCTCGTGCTATTAGATCACTGGCAATCAGCACAAGGATGAGATGCTTTGCGAATATCGCCTATTCTCCCCTCCTTTTCTATTTCTTGCCAATGGTTCATGTATATTAATAAGAAGGCAAACGCAGAAAATAAACAGTTGTTAGCCAGCTATCGTGTCATATGTGTTCCTTCTTGATCCCGTGATTTACATTTGCCTGTCAATACCAACTACGTGAGACCCGCGTGCCACTAGGAAATTTAGGCAGACTATACTCGGCGACAACTTTCTCTGGCAGCACAGCCAAAGCTGCGGGGGCGGAGCTTTTGCACATGTGTTACTACGCCAAGTAGTCCGTTTTCGTGCAACTTTGATTTCGGTTTCGCAAGTGCATCCAACGTGTACTTATTCGCACGACCACCATGCAATAAATCTTACATTTATATAGGAGAACATAAATAAAATGTTCATTTCTTTAAAAAGAAAGAACATGAAGCTTCCTTAAAGCGGTGAGATTTATTTCAGAAGAAAAAACGTATGGCCGAGCAGGTACTGGGCGATTGGAACAACGCTAAACCAAGAAACCTTTTTCTAAATTTCAGTGCAAACTTAATCGGCATCATTGTTTCCTTCTTTTAGAGACGCAAGAGCTTTTTGGAGACGCTCATGCTATTTTTTTATGGGGAGCGAAGGCAACAATGGGAAGCAGAAATCTTGGCACCAATCAATCATGAGCGGGCGTCCGACGTTCGTAGATCCAAGTGGGTGAAACGCAATCTTCACTCGGCCGAAAACCTGGTTTTTTGCACAGTCAACAGGGTAACATTTATGGACGCATCCGTTACCCAGTCAAAGTGCAAGCAACGACTCCTTCCGTAGACGCCGATGGGAGCGGTGTTACGGTACGCGATATTCAGCGTTATCGTATCAACAATGTTAGAAAGCCGAAGCACCGACCACGCATGCAACGCAATTTAGGAAAAGGGTCATTAGTTTTACGCACAGTTTCCAATCGCACTTTTTCTTCCAAGCAGCTGGTGTTGCTTAAGACTGGCCGGTCGCTGGTGTCATTTTCAAGGTGGCGATAGCGATTAAAGTCCCACCTTTGCTGATGATATCTCTCGCACACAAATTTTCGGCGATTGCACATGCCCAAAACAAAACAATTCACGACGCACCGCTGTTTCCGTTTCTCCCTGCTCGATGAATACAAATCACCTAGTGAACAAGCCTCATGCTCGCTCACATGCTTCGATGTGAACTTGCTGCAATCGAGTGACGCCATCATTGTTTACCGGAGCAGGGAAAATGCGAAATGACACCAGACCACCAGAAAACTAGAAACATCAAAGAACGAAAAACCTACACGAGTGATCCTAATGATAATGCGAACAATCTTGAACATATTATTTACATATTTTTATATTTTCCATTATGCTACGCAGCATACAAAAGTTAGTGCTTCTGGACTACATGCAGAATCGTAGTAAGAAAGGGCATGCTTGGGCTTCGTAGCCTTGGCTGTGCTGCCACAGAAAGTTGTCGCCGAGTGTAGTTCTCGGTCAAGTACCAACTCCAGTGAGTACCTAAATATAAGCACGTTGTAGGACTGCCTCCATTGCATCTCTGTATGCATATGCAAAAACTGTTTTTCGCAAAGAGTGCGCGACAGGTTTTACGCACATACATGCTCCATGCAAAATGTAGCATTCTTATGCATTGTATGCAGTACTAATACTCGCTATTAATCGTGTGAATTCAAAATGACACAGTGTCATCATCGTCATTCAGCATTGTTAAAACAGAAATATCATGATTACGTAGCACTATCATTGTCATTCCATTTTATTTACTTTAATTAATCCTCCTCATGCGAGAATTTCATGACACCTGCTACTACAGTTGATCCCCGTTATAAGACACATACACCAGGCAGCACTTTTTTTTTATGAGTTGTCACTTATAAGCACAGGCACACGTATGCCTTTTCTTATGAACCCGTATTTCAATGTAGGCCCACTGGCGTTTCCCGTACCCGTTTGTCAATCTCACATCAGTGTATCATACAAAGTGCTCCGACTACTACGATGGCCCAGTGCAGACTGATATGGCTTCTTTGAAAAGGGGGGGAAAAAAAGCTCACGAGAATTGTTGGCAGGGCTCCTAGTTCTGCCAGCTTCTTGTTCACATCGTCGTCGTTGGAGTTGACGAGGGCATTCACCAGGTGGCACACCTCCAGCCGCGTCTGTCCAAGCGGCGGGTCAAGCACCCCGAATGTCGTCGTCCAGCCCGATTTCTGCCACGCAGAGAGGAGACAGGCGTTTGTCACAGACTTCTTCTACAGCGGATTGAGTACATTTTAATAAGAAACCTACTGAATGATAACTTTCAAATGATCTTTATTTTAAAAGAATAGCTTATTCAATTATTTATTAATTCACAGTCAAATCCCGCTATTACAAAGTCCACCACAACGAATAATTTTCATTTCCTCGTCATCCTCTTTAGAAAACAATGTGAAAAATGTGTTATCACAATGAATACTTTTCCTGAATGTTTCCGTTTCAAAGAAGTTTTCGCAAGTACTATCCGGTAAAGAAAATGAGCTTTCCCAAGATTTCTGCGAAATTCCGCTATGAACTCTGCCATTTCTTGGCGGCTCCAGAGTGCACGGTTGCATCGCAGCAACCTTGTCTTTATCGGAGACATGCTTTCCGTCTTCACACGCACACCCCGCCAAATTTATCGTCATTGAGATGCTCGAAGACAGATCGTCCACCCACCGTGATGATGCTGGTGGGTTTGATGCACATGCGGCCAGTGGCAGAATCGCGATCTGTAAGAAATTCTGCCACATGTTTTTGACGTCGCACTAAAGAAAAAACTAGCGCTCGTCATTACTGGTTTAGTTTTCGTGAATGACAACCACGGCCTGATGAACGCCTCGAAAACAATGAAAGCCTCGTAGATTAACGTTTCTGCTACCGGCCGCATGACACGTTTCACAGCTAGAGTGGCAGAACAACATGTTTGAACTAGGAATACGAATTTTTATCTGCTTTGACTCGCGTCATTAAATCAACTGCTAAAAATCTGTGCCACCAGTTTCCTGCCCATAACTGTTTATTATTTGGAAAGAAGGCACATGCTGTCATGGTGTGAGCAATCTTCTGATGCAATGAACAACTATCTATATAAAAAATTGTTCAGTGATTATTTGTAATTAAGAAGTGCTTAATTACGACAATGACAGCTTGAACACAATGCAAGTGTGTAATCATTTCAATACATGGCCTTCAATTACAATCTTTTCAGTCATGCCTTTCACACCCTTCCCTCATACGAAAAACTTGGTGTGAAATCCATACATTTTCTTCACAGATCAAAAAAAGGGCCTTATAAAAAAAATTAAAAAAGGCAACAAAAACACACCAAGAGAGGCCACATGTTGGAGAAGTCAAATATCACAAGACAAGCCAGAGATCACAATTTTTAGGCGTGTCAGAGACGTCAAGACAAGGTGACAATTTAAAAGTTTTCTCAATACCGTATTTTCGACATTATGCCTAGCTTGTGGAGGATATATCTTGGCAACCACTCCAGAGATTTCGATACCGCTTGTTTTGTAATGCTCCTTGAACTGTGCTTCAGGGGGCTGCGATCTTATTTCTTTTCATTTTACTCCTTGAAGAACTTTTCGTGGGGCTTCTTGTTTGTAGTGCAAGTGTGCTCATTGCAGTGTCACTGGAGAAAGTTTTAGTGTTCTAAAACAATTATTTTGACAATGCAGCCCCCTTCAGCATATATATGGCTGTTGTACAATATTTACCAACTATTTAGGTCATCTTATAAATCCTCCAGCCCCTCCTGGAGGTTCAAGGAAGAAATAAATTGCCTCCCATCAAGTTTTTGTGATATCACCTCAAAACTTTATGGAAGGACTGCAAGGCCAAATCTTAGTGTCTGTGCCAACTTTCATTAACCCTTTCAGACACCAACTATTAAGAAATGTCCGTAATTGTGTCAACCCACTGCGACGTTACTTCAAGGGTTTCAATATTCTATTGCAACAAAAATAACGAGATAATTGTTGAATCTATGTGTGACACAGTAACTCGTTCTAATTAAGTTACAATTAAATATCTTTTTATCCTGAAGTCATTGATGCTTACTTTCGGCATAAATGAAATCTATTCTCAGGCTAGAAATACAGTGCAAATTTATTTTTGATTATGTCAATTGTGAGCAAGAAAAATTTCTGCTTTTCACATTGCTTGCAAGAAGTGGCACATCGCACAACTCGTTAAACGTGGTGGTGCCTTCAGAAAAGTAAACATATGTATCAATACACAGCAAAACGAGGTTAAATGAAGACAAATTAATCATGCAGGAGGTTCAATTAATCTAGTGTACGATACATCCTGCTCTTTCTTGGCCTCTACTTGATGCAAATAACAAAAACGAGTGGTGTGCACAAGTGCGTAAAAAGCATTTGAAAGGGTAATATCCAACCAGAAACGGCAGAGTTGGTTCCCAAAGAAACGTCCCCGAGCATGCCGCGAGAACACCCAATCTGCCCGTAACAAATCGCAACGAGACAAAAGAAATGTTTCTTGCAGTTGGGAACCACCCACCTTCGGTGGGTCCGTGAGAAGCTTGAGGAAGTCGCCCAGGCGTGGAAGCACCGCGGCCAGCACTTTGTCGACACCAGCTCTCAAACGCTCGACGTCGAGTGCCGTCATCTGCTCCGCGTTCTCCGAGCGGAAGAAGAGGGACGCGAAGCAGGCGGTCTCGTTCTGCATCATGCCGGCGCCTCCGCTGCTGCCGCCTCCTAGACTACCGCCGTTGGGGCTGTCGGCGTTATTGCTGTTCTGCTGCTGCTGCTGTTGTTGCCCAGCGAGCCTGAAAACGACGAAGAAAATGATCGCAGCAGCCACACTTTTGAGGGAGAGGGAAAAAAAAAAAAGCCAGGCTTGCACGAACACGCAGCACAGTCGCGGCGAAAACTAGAAGAGCGGCCTTTCTAAAGCCCGTTTATAATATACTCACTTGGGGCAACTACTAGAAGCACACTTACAAGATGGCCACTACGGCAGAAGTACATTGAAACCCCGATATAACAACTTGAATACATTACATCTTACTATAACAAAGTTACATCTTACACAAAAGTAAAAGTAAATTCGTTATGTCTGAAAACTCGTTATAAACATTTATTACTAACAGCCCCGCCGCGGTGGTCTAGTGGCTAAGGTACTCGGCTGCTGACCCGCAGGTCGCGGGTTCGAATCCCGGCTGCGGCGGCTGCATTTCCGATGGAGGCGGAAATGTTGTAGGCCCGTGTGCTCAGATTTGGGTGCACGTTAAAGAACCCCAGGTGGTCTAAATTTCTGGAGCCCTCCACTACGGCGTCTCTCATAATCATATGGTGGTTTTGGGACGTTAAACCCCACATATCAATCATCAACATTTATTACTAACACTATATGTATCGCAAGGCTATTTTTCTTTTACTTCGCTATAACCGACATTTCTTTATATCCAGGTTCGTATATCGAGGTCTGACTTATAACAAAGTATTCATTATAATGAAGTAAGTGACTAATAGCTCTGCCATAAATACAGTGTTACAAATAATTTACACTAATACAGTGTTACAAATGAATTTTCGGATATAAGAAAGTATTTTCGTGGCAGATAAGAGTTTGTTATAATGAGGTCTGATAATTTTTGTAAAGTAGGCAAGAACACACTACATATTTTATTAGTCACTAGTCTGCGGAGAAGCGCGTTACCTGCTAAAGGTCTGCTACGGCACTAAATGTGCTTCGTTGACGCTGTGGCTGATAAGAAATTTATGGCTGAGTGTTCTGTAATGAAAGGCAAGCCTTAGACTATCCTCACGTTGAGCAATTCACATGTAATGACTGGTTGTGATTTTATTGTTCTACTATTTTATATACTATATGTAAACATGATTCATAGTCCAATATGACACTTCTACTGTCTTTTTGTGAAGGAGTTTCAAGCACCGCTGCAGCTAAGCGATAAAATAAGACTGCCCCACAGAGGGCCTTGATTGAATTCCTGCTCTACCATTTTTTTTTTCCCCTCAGGAAACCACGTCCAAGCCTGTAGAAAATATTCACATTTTTTCTGCCTCCTGTACATGCCACCACCATCGCCGCTTGTGAGTTCATTTCATTTTGCCTGTTTCCAGAGCCCTAAAATATTACTGTGTTCTAGTTATGCTAACGAACCACTGAAAAGAAACAGTCTACACCTTTTCAAACATTGTTTCGGGATATAGGCCAGCAGAAACAACACAAGCGGACACACCAGCAGCTTCAGCCGGCAGCACAAAAGCGGGACATATTATGGAGTACCGTATTGCTGCTGCAGCACATTTTTTTACTTCCGGTGTTCTCGGCGATCGTAATCCAAACCAGGCTTTTGATGAACGCCTCCTCATAAAGGCCATGAGCTTCGACGTGCTGCACGGGTAGTCTGCGACAGCGGCGACACGATCCACCGCCAACGCCTTTGCCGCCATGCTGAATTTGCAGCTAGTTGTTTACGTCACATGGTTTGAGAGCTAGTGCAGCCAGTGAAACCAAAGCCGTAAAGCGAAAAAAAAAAAAAACTATAATCTATCAAGTGGCAGAAAAATTGGTATCATTAATTTTTACCCCAACCTCGCAACGTTGTTTTCCGGCCACTTTGGTGGCGAAGCGAGGAATATTCCGGTGTGTTTTGCCACCTTCACACCCTTTGAGGCCAAATATAAACGATAGTTCCTCCCGCAGACAATATGGGTTGTGCTGCGCATGCAAACGGCACTCCCGAATATCAATTGCACGTTCGTATCGTCTGCAGTGGCTGGGGAAACTGTATAACACTGCATCATGGCGTATTTTATATAATGTAGTCCATTTGAAACAATCTTAAAATTTGTATCGTCGTGAAATCCACATCAACGGTAATCCTATCATTTAAATTCTACTGTACACTGCAAACAGTTGGCCAACCGAATATTTATTAGTCGTTTGAATTAAACAAAGGTTTCAATATCGGGAGTCTACTATAAAAGTATTAACACACAAGTTTGCTTTCGACACAATGAAACAGGCCCTCACCCTTGCTTTCTAAACTCGAGCAATGAGAGTAGTACGGAGATGCCATTGACAAAGACGGATTCACATGTTCGGTCCCCGGAGAACATGTGCTCCAGGAGTGCCGCAACCGTCTCGGTCCTGAAAAAGCAGAAAGAACAAATTATTGCCTCACGAATTGATTGCCACAAAATTTTTGGAATCTGTCAAACAGAGTACAGGACATAAGCACTTTCTCTCTCCTTTCATTCTAGCAAGGGTGGCAAAAGCCATGCAGGGGGCAAGAAGCTGTCTGTTCATCAGCCCATGTCATTACCTTTAGCACTTTACTGTTTTTCTTTAAGCACGCAGCTTACTTTCAGCGTCACAAGGAGCGTGCAGGCGTAGCTCTATGGTGTATGCCCTTCTAGCAGCACAGATTGCAGACCGAGCACAGCAGGGCGTCACACGGCGACCAAGGCAACTATGCAGCTTGAAATACTCAAATCAGCCAACCGCTGTGGACTTTTGGATTTAGGACATGGTCATCTTGAACTATGGCATCATTTGTCAAGGGAAGAGGAAGCGCTTTCTAGCCAATTTTAAAAATTAATTGTAAATTCCAGGTCACATGCTGAGCTGTATTGTTTGGCCCCTGTCTTCCAGGGAGCCTCGACTAGGAACAGGCCACATTTTCTGCCCATGCTCGGTAAGTATCGTCAGGGCCTCTTCAACTCCTGCAAAGCACACCGCAATACACTCGAACCACATGGTAACAAAGTTGCATCCTACATAAAAGGTTGTTATATCCAGACATTCGTTATAAAGATGTCTTTACACTATATCTATTGCAAGAATACTTTTTCATTTACTTCATTATAACCAACATTTCGTTATATCCAAGTCTGAAGGTATTCAGTGTGGTGAACTTTAAAACTGCAGCGGTTTCGTCCCATCTTTTCCTGCACTGATATGAACTGTGAATGCCTTCCCACAATGCATGGCCGACTCACGATTCGAGTGACTCCAAAAGTGGGTCTGCCGGTGCCTTCTCCTGCAGAAGGGACATCTGTTCGCGGGTCAACTTGATCATCTCACAGAGCGCCTCCGCGGCATTGCTGTGTTTCTCCTCAGAGCAGCCGGGGTCAATCAGCGCAACCAACTCCTGCACCACCTGCGCTTTGTCCAGCCACTGGCGAGGAGAAAAAGAAACGAACGCACTCAAACTCTTCCCACTCTCATACGCTCGCGTTAGCGCGCACAGTCCAACTGGTGCCACCTTAATATTCCTGCACCAAACAACGTGATGTAAGAAATTTCTAAGACATCTACTGGGTCCTACATAGCTTCCAATCGATAAAAATGAACTGCACTGTAATTTGTGGGTGCCATAGACTTAGCATATGAAGTTTCAGAAGATGTCATTGTGCCCATGCCTGGAATTTGAAAATGAAACTTCGACTTTAATTTTCTCCGCTAATAATGAACTTATCAAAGGGAAACGTGGCATTAGGGTTCTAAGAGTGCAGTTCCTTGATCTAAACCAAGTCACTGTTCCTATTTAGTGTCTATTCAACCTGCCAAACCACAATAATTATTAGAAGAGACACACATATGGGGGGGGACACCGTGAACTTAGACCATCGAATTTTCTTTGACGCGCACCTAAACTTAGGAACACGGGCCTCGAGCCTTCTAGTCTCGGTCAAAAATGCAGCCGCAGCAACGTTGCAAAAACTATTTCTCACCTGCGTGATGGAAGCACGCAACGCTTCGCTGTCGGTGCACGCAACAAACTTTAGGAGCAAGTCCATGATGGCTGAAGTCTCGATGTGTTTCAGCAGAAGGAGAACAAAGTTCTCCTTCTGCATGCACAAGTGAAACATCTGGAAAAGAGGAACATAATTCAAGGATGTGCGTGACAACTTCAATATATGAATGCAGTAAAACACCTCATATACTTGAAAACAAGAGGTTGCGCAAAAAAAAAAGACATAAGCAAGGCACAGGGACAAGCGCAATGTGCACAAGTGAGGCATAGGAACATTGCGATTGTCTCTGTGCCCCACTTATGAACGCGTCTTATTTTCGCGCAACCTTTTGATTTCAAGAATGTTGAAAACATACTAAGCCAAGAACGAGTTTCACTACCATATATACCCCTCCCACATGTTTTCCCCAAGACCGTGAAGAAAAGTGCACAAACTGAAAAAAATCGTATAATGTAAACATGCTATTAAAAGTGCTAAAGAGTGTCTAATAGTCATAGGCATTCACCGGATTTTGATTCGAGGGGGGGGGGGGGCATGCAAACCTGTGTTGCATTGCAACTGATGGAGGGGTGTTGGTGTGGCTCAAGGGGGCAGTTGTCCCTTTTGCACCCCACTGCCAATGCAATGCGCACAGCTTGACCTCATATTTAATTCCATCACATTGAGGCTTGAAGAAGTCACTGATCACTGCTGGCACTTAAAACAGTTGCGTGCAGAAGTTCAGAACCAACGGTAGGACGTAGCAAACTGTATCTAATATTCTAGCGCCAAACAAGGTACGGGCCATAGACTTACCACAGCAGGGCATTGGTTTATAACTTTCTATACATTTCAGGGTGGCTATAGGGTGACCATTGGGGGTCATTGCACAGTGCTTACCGAGTCCGCCTTTCGTGCGATGAGCATTGCAGCCGTCTTGGTGAAGAAGCTGGCCAGCAACGGGTTGAGAGGTGGATCGTTGTCGAGAAAGCCAAGCAACTTGGCCATCAGCGTCTCGCTCCTAACAAGTGTGTCGTTGATCTGCTGCACGTCGGACGTGAGGATCTCGCATGCTATGTTGGGGTACCTGCCAGGTTAAGAAGTGCCATAATACTGCAAGTTTTGACACTACATATTCATGTATCCTGAAAAACGCAACAGAAACTGCCTACTGTAAAACCCAAAGCAAGCACCCCTATTTGAGCAAGTGCCCTTACCCCTGCTACTACCATCTTTGTACCTATTCACTGCAAAATCCTGCCACAGCAGCTCATATGAGCCCAAGTTCTGACAGTCTTCAGATATATACGAGATTTCTTAGCACAGTAGACTCTCTTAAATGGAACTGCTGCTTAAATGCAACAAGTGCTACTGACAACCTTGGTTTTGTACTTAAATTACGCACTCTTGTTCAACTCTCCGTAAACGAAATGCCTGTTAAATAGAAAAAAATTATTCTAATCCCTTCATGTTCCATTTAACGAGAATCTACTATACTTTTTACAATGCGGTGCCTATGGGTTGCATTCAGATTTGTCACCAATGGTTGAAATGTTTGAAGAACGTATCCCACCCCCCTTTCATAATACAAATTTTACACGAGAATTGTATACTGTTCAGCAAGAACAGTAATCACGTGTGTATTCAATGCAGCATTTCATTAGATGCAAAGTGTGCATTCTTCTTACAGGCTCTTCCGCCGCCGCCTGGAATTTCGGTCTGCAACTGAACAAGGTCCCCCCCACCCCTAAATACTGCCCAATTATCCTTCATTGTACGGGGAGGGTGCTTGACCATGACTTTACGGTACAATGACAGATTTAATTTTTTTCTTTATTTCTACATCACTCAAGACAAGGGTCAGCCCTCTCCTGGTACTGAATACTGTCGAAAATTGAAACATGAATGGCAATGAACAGCAAGAAGAGTCTTTTACGAGTAACTGCATGGAATCGCAAGGTGAAATCCATGCATAACAAGCCTCTGCGCATGTGTCAGTCTTAATCCATCGCGGTCCATTGTTGGACCCCATCCAGCTTCACAACAAGGCCACAGCAGTTCATGTCGCTCATGGTCGATTCACAGGCACGTTTTCCCATTACATCCACCATCACATATACCATTACACCGCTCCATGTAGGAAAGGTACGTGAAAATTTCGAACTGCAAAAAGTTAAACATACAATTCGTACACAGTTTGACGAAAAGAATGAAGAAAGACATCACAAGTGCCGTTTAAAAGTTTCAATTTCAGTTTTCAAACATTATCGTGTATAAAAACTTTTATCTTTGTTTCAAACATTCTTAATGAGCATAAAAAAATATTTCAATACGACTGCAGGCGAACCTGTATACACCAAACTCGCATAAAGAATTACTGTGTACATTGAATAGTTGTAAAATCTCCTTGACCGCGTATTTGATACACAAGATATTTTCTATATCAAATTACCACTACATAAAGAACCGTTTTGTGGTCCTTTTCGGATTCACCATATCCGGCGGCTAAGTCGACTAAGAAAACTTGACGGTGAGAGCCACATTCTTTTTCTCATCAGTCGACATACCGATTCTACCCAGCCACATTTGAAAGCTTTTGGCAACTTACATGGGTTTGCATGGCCTGAAAGATTGGAGGCATTGCACGCTTTTAGCCCCCTACCACAAGACCACTGCCAAGCCATCACGAACCAACTAGCCGTTTTCGTTGCAACTTAAACCCCACTATAAGAAAGTCACACCTGCAACGAAAATGCTTCGCTACATCAGAAAATTTGTTACAAACGCATATTTGTACCACTGTATCTGTGACAGAGTTATTCTTCATTTACTTCGTCATAACCGATAATTCATTCTATCGGGGTTCGTTATACCGCGGTTTTGAGTGCATTACTGACCTCACCTATAATTTTATGTTGCTTCCATGACCAGCCAACCCATGACCAAGCGACAGGGTCACGTGATGTTATGTCATGCTACGTGATCAATTTTTGCCATCTGTGACATGATTTCCTGCATCGTGTTGACACCAAGGAAAGCCAACGATCAATTTTCCCATCTGACGAGGCCTCTATGGCTTCCGCCTCAGTGATAGCAGTGACATCATTCCTAGAGGTGACAATTCTACGCAGACAAGCTTTGTCGAACTGCCAGGGAGGCCCAAATGTGGAGAAACGAAGGCACTCACTTGTATCTCATCGTTTCGTCAATATCCTCGGGCGGCTCGTGGGTGATTAGGTCAACCAGCTCTTCCATGACTTCTGGCTTCACGAGGCTGTTTAGCGAAACAGTGCGAGTAAGCAAGTAAATATATTGGTCAGAACTCTGGCCATTTTACAAACACATTCAACTTAATAAATTGCAATAATTACATGATGTGTATATACAGAAGGAAGTCTCATAGTTAGAAACTGAAATGGGACTTCCATTCCATGATAAGAATTATTGTAACATAAAAAGATGGCAATGTGTAAACCATATTGAAAACCATATTTAACCATATTGAAAAATCATAAGACATGGCATAAGTGAAGAGAAAAACAACAGTTACATGATTAATAGTGTCATCCATTGGCAGATTCGGAGCACTTCTGGCGATACTTTTTCTGCTCCATACGGAGCAAGTCTATTTCATAGAAAGATTGAGAGTGCTCCATGTATGTTTCATTGGCAGATCTGAAGCAGCCCCTTCTCGAGAGATCCACTCCACGGAGCAAATTCCTCTGAACTGCGAAAATCTGCAGACTCGACCGTACGTCGCAGGCGCCCCGTGCCTTGAAACGGCGCCAACTTTGGGCACGCCAACGGATGCCGCTCGCACTGGTGGCGCGTCGCGTCGGAGCTGACGTTTTGCTAGCGTAGCATCGCTGTGCGCAGCCTGCCCACTCAAGAAAGAAGAGAGACGCGCGCATCGCGTTCCATTCCGACCCTACCATTTTCTCCAGAGGGAGCATGTATGCTTCATTGGTAGATTCCCTCATGTTGCTCTCCGCCAGAGTGGAGTGCTCTGGTGCAGAGTTCGCTGGCCACTCCGAATCTGCCAATCGAAGTCACCATAAGCATTACAATAATTTCTGGGGTTTTACATTCAAAAACCAGGATATGGTTATGGGCGACACCATAGTGGAGGGGTACTGAAATCTTTAACATGTGCCCAAATTAAAGTACACGGGCCCCTGACATTTTGTACCCATCTAAATATCGCCGCAGCAGCTGGTATTTGATCTCATGACTTCCTGGTACGTACATAAACTAAAACGCATAAGCCTAAGCTGTAATAGTGAAAGCTACAAAGATAACATTTTTTAAATAAACAAATAGAAAGGTACATAAGCGGTTAAAAAATAACACAAAAGAAACATATCAAAGTAGTGAGGGGAAGTACGAAGTTAAAAGAAAGTTCATAAGCTCAATATTAAACATGTGAGCTTTCAGCAGTTTTAAATTTAAAAGTGATGCGTTCCAGGTAGCAATGCCGAAAAATGTAAGACTTTCAGATGTGGTCGGTGTGAATGCAAGGTAAAATGAGGTTAGAAGGCCAGTAAACAACACCGAGGTCCGAAAATTGGTGTAAAAAGAAATATGCGCACTTTTGCTTTGCGATCATGCTTCATATATTGAAGAATTTTGCGAAAACGTGCTACTATAATGGAGTTACAGGGGTTGAAACATCCGTTTCAGCTAGCTTCAAATTTTTGCACGGCCTTGCTACCCTTCAACCTCAAAGGGAGCTTGAAGGCGTAGCCCATCGTTGTGACTGGTTTAGACCGATCGACGAGCTGCACGCTACGTCAAGTCGCTGACCGCAACTTTTCGTCACTGCACGTGAAAGGAGGATTGGTCAGGCGTAGGAAAGGAGCGTGAGAATAGTTTTTCAAAATCAAGGCTCAGTGCGGCGCGTGGCGCTGTAATATTTGAAAAATGTGATCACTGTGGTAGACTACAAATTGCCGAGCTTCTTTGCGGGCGTAAAAAGAAAAAAAAGTCTGAGCCTGTTAACTGGCCCCTTAACAGCACAGCTTTGTTGGTACTTTTAAATACCTATGGGTGGCAGCACTGAAACTATGAGCGGATAGCATGTACACAATCTCTTGCGAGCCTTTAATTACTCATATCTCTGATATACTTAATCTTAAACAAAACCCTCATTACTTTCTACTGAGTTTTTCAAAGAAGTTAACAATTTTCCACCTTATACAAAAATACAGTAGCATCTTCTTAAATGTATCTTCAAGAAATCAGGACACTATGTTTCATTTAATAGGAGTTTGCTTTGCCAGCAAAGATTAGTAAACAGAAGTAGAGTGGTTGTTACGCTAAAAGAAGTCCCGACAAAAAAATTTTGCACCTTTTTTTTTTTTTGCAATAGGTAGCTTATGACCCACTTATCACGGCTAGAAGCCTCGTTTGCAAAAGAGCACAACGCTTATTTATTTAGAGATGTTTTTAAAGCGCCCCAGTCGAAATTTCTGTTTCAAAGAACACCAAGCTCGACAGGAGCTGTTCATGGTAAACACAGCAGTTCATGTTCATGAGAACTGCTTGGCAAGTTCCCTCATGGTTGATACATGTGTGGTCACGTGACTGCGCAAAACTACGACACAGGTGACGCGCGCAAGAGTGTGCATGAGTGGGCGCTGCACCGACAGCCAGCAAAGCCAGCACACGTAAAGCCACAGACACTGAGGAAGAAATTACAGGTAGTGCAAGCGTAAGGTGCACACCAAGTAAACAGCCAACACAAACTCACGAAGTAGGTTTGTTTACACTCCCATCGCGTTGATGTCGGCGTTACGAGAGGCACCGCATTTCGTTCAGTCGCACGGCATGCACATTAAAACTAATTTCAATATGTTCAAGGCTATATTTGCTCTTGATAAGCTGTAGTAGTGTGTGTTCCTAGATAAACTTATCTGACTCATTATCTCACCTTAAAAAGTTTGTGTCTGTGCTTCCTCAAGGGGCAATTTTTGAAGCATTTTATTTTGCCACATTACAACCACCCTACACTTTTTTTTTACTCTATTCAACTATTATAACTGCTCTTGTAGGTCACATAAATTTTTTTTAAATATCTAACGCACCTTAGTTCACAACAAGTTTGGCACCTTGCATGTATGCCTGAACTGTACTGCATGAATTTTTTTGTCTTTGTTTGTGTTAATGCATAACATGATGTAAATGTTATTGTGCAGTGCCACTCATGTCTTTTCTCAATATACAGTGTTATATCAATTGTATTATGATGGTTTAAGTATTCTATTGAATCCAGTTTGTTCCCTTTTGGTGGTAAATGTAATTTCTTACACTATTTCTAATGTCTGCTCTATTACTTCTGATAACAATAATAACTGGTAGGATTTAACACCTTAAAACCACGATATGGTTATGAGAAATGCCATAGTAGAATGCTCCAAAGGTTTCGATCACCTGGGCTTTCTTAAAGGGCCACTCACCAAGTTTGACAATTTTGAGCTGACAAGCACAATTCGTAGATGAGGCGTTTATGATCATATCTGCCAAAATTTGCAACGCTACACACGGCGGAAATGGGTCAAATTTCAAGATGAACGCTGCTCCCCCTTCCTTTTGTGGGCGGGCACCCAGAGAATGAGGGCATTACGTGCGCGTATGAATGGCCCTACAAACACGGCAATGTAGTGACGGTGGTCGTCTACGTAGACGACTATGCTCTGACGTTGCCAACAGTGGCACGTGATTGGCGAAAATTATTTAACACAACATGCATAGTTTATGCATTTGTTCCTTGAAGAGATCAATAAATCTCTAGAAAAATAATGAGACGCAATAGCATAATGTGAGCGTTTTTTTTTTTTTTCATTTTTTCCCCCATGAATTGCAACGAGATGCGGGGCTAATGTGCCAGCGCATCGCATGCGTTCGTGTCCCCGCGATTTTCGCGGTCAGCGCATCGAGCAGACGACAGCCGTGGAACGCTCCTACGCGTTTGCGCACTCATTGTGCTCATCTCACGACGTCCTCGTCTATTGTACCGCGTCTAAACCAGAGTTTCCAAACCATCCCGCAGAAACAGGCAGTAGACATCAAAACAACGCTGGTCAACAACAACAACAACAACAACAACAACAACAACAACAACAACAACAACAACAACAACAACAACAAAAGACGCTCGCGTGCCCGAGGGTTGGGGTTGTTCTGGCACGTCATGCGCACGTGACCTCTTGGTCCAATGCCTGAAAGAGCAGGGAAGAGATTTGGCTTGCGAAGGCTAAGAAGAGGAGCGGCAAGGGTGTCAAGCTCGCCTCCTCTCATCCTCATTGTTGAAAATCATGTAGAAGACGAGGAGTGGTAATATCAGCATTAAGATCACTGTTAGAAATAAAGAGGAGGTCGACGGGTGGGCTTCGCCATGGGCACGGCGGCTCGTCTTTTTCTCTACACTAATTTCGCACCGCTTAAAAAAAAAAAACAGTTTTCTCAGCTCATTAGCAACCGATCCAAAAGTTTTTGTGGCACGATGTTCCTCACCGGACACCCAACAACTTCCATGGTCTAACTGAAGCTTGGCATGAGGCCTGGTGAGTGGCCCTTTAACGCGCACCTAAATCTAAGTACAAAGGCCTCAAGCATTTTTGCCTGCTTCAAAAATAAGACCGCCGCGGCTAGGATTCAATCGCGAGACCTGCGGGTCAGCTGTCGAGTTATGAATTATGAGAGCACTAATTATAGGAGATTCCCCATTTGCCTCGACAGGTTCTTTTACAAGAACTATGGCGGCATCCCAATGACTTGGGTGACATAGAAAGCCGATTGCACGAGTACAATGAACAATAAATTGGAACACAGAAACTAGTAACACAGGTAAAAAAAATTAGACCCACACGAAATGCAAACTTACAACTCGATGAGGCGTTTCGTCTGTGCCTTGCATTCCTGCAGAATGTCTTCTTCGTCCATCAACTCCTTTAGCGTCACATTCTGAAAAGAACAGAAAGCAAAAATAGCCACAGTTGCTAGATCTGAACTTAATGTCCCAAAACGACCATTGAAGGATCCTGGAAATTTCAACAATATGAGGTTCTTTAACGTGACACTAAACTGAAGCAATAAACAAGCTTGTTACACTCTGAAAATTTGTAGTTTTCATAATTTTCAGTACCATAGATTTAATATTATATGACCAAATCAATTTCGAAAGTATTCATTTTGATATTTCCCACCAACGGCGATACCACAGATTTCAAAGCGCTTCTTTGTATACTGGACAAATTGCCTTAACTAAATTTGCCAAAACACTGCACTGTTATGTACCTGGCTACCCCAGAAGAAAATGCATTTCACTTTTACCAATCATGAACTACACAGGCCTCAGTAGAAGCCAGCGAAGTCCATGACATCGCGACGACTAGTGTGGGAACTTTGTGGTGGTATATGGTAAGGAGAACTTTATTCAAGTCCTGAGGACCAGTCCAAGACTGATGCTGGCTGCTTTCACGTCGGGACAGAGAGACCAAGCCCCTCTGCTGCCACACGGGCCCTCCGGATAACCCTGAGTTGGTCTGCCAGCGCGTCACTGTGCAGCATTCACTGCCACCACTATTCACCATGAGAAGCCGCACAAACCATTGCCCTTGTCACCACCCACATTCCTCTTTCGTGTGTTATCTTGCTGGCGCAAGTGTGACGATAATAAGAACATCTGGGGTTCACCGTCCCAAAACCACGACACGATCATTAGAGGTGGTGTGGTGCAGAGCTCCAGAACATTCGACCAAGTGAGGATCTTTAACGTGCACCTGAATCTAAGTACATGGGCCTCAAACATTTCCACCGCCATCGAAAATGCAGCCGCCGCAGCCAGGATTCGATCCCGAGACCTCTGGGTTGGCAGTCGAGTGCCATAACCACTGGTCCGCCGCGGCAGAGCTCGCAGACGAAGTGTGACATTTTTGGTATCGCGAAAGAGCAATTCAATATTACGAGAAAAATCCCTTTAAAGTTCGTAAATGTTCCGTGTTCCTTAAAGGAAGGAGTACCGACCTAAATTCTAAATACTTTCAGGTCGTTGCTCTAAATACAAACATGGGTGTCAAGAAACCTAAAATTAGAGTCGCAGTGCTTGGGAATGCATTGAATATATTTTTGATGCCGCTACGTTGAAACGGCAATTTCAGCTTTGGTATGGACAGGGCAGCTTTGCAGAGACGTGTCGACACATGTCGGACCTCACTGGAAGACTGCAACTGTCGACATACTAGCAAAAGCTGTCAGTTTGAGGTCAGTTACACGTGGTTCACGTAAACAAGCGAATTGTCCTCCAGAGACTACCAACAATGATTTCCGCAATTGAGACAGCACACAGAACGCACATTTCACAAACTCGGAGAACTGTGTGGAAGTGTTGTGATAGCATTCAATGTGGTGGAGCTAGCCAGCAGATGCTGGGCGACGAAAACATCAAAATAAAATTGAAATGTTTCATACGTATTGTCTGGCTCTCTTGTTTGTGGAGGATGTTTATGGCCCACACCTTGGAAATGAAAAATGTCCCTGTTGGGGTGCCTCAAAATTGTGTCAATACTCCTTTAAATGCTTACCCCAACTGCACGCAAGTACACACACACATGCATGTGCACACACACAAAATTTGTTAGCAATGATTACTTTTGGAAGCAGCAGCGAAACAACAAGCAATATGTTGATTTTCCACATTTTCAGGGACTTGGCTGTGGCCATTTGTGCAAGTTTCCTTCCCCCATATTCAGAGCCCCCCCCCCCCCTCAAACTTGATTTTATATGTAGCACAAACATGTCTTGAACGCAGTCTTTAGGCAGTGCCAAGGAAGCACACATGTATTTAAAATGCGCTGCCTTGAAGCGGTGGCAAGGAAAGTTCATCAAGGAGCATTTCTATATATGGGGGTTAAATTGTCCAATTAAATTTGACTGTCTGAGAAGCAACTACAGCATTTCATGAAGACATGACCTTCGAGGGTAGGATATGGGGCAACTGAAACTTGCATGAACACTGTTGTTTTTGTCGTGAAACAGTTAACCATTAATAAGGCTGCAGATTGAACAAAAATGTATGAAAACGCCTACCAGCTACCCTTATCTCAAGTTTGAATGCCACAAAGCTCATTAAAAAAAAAGATGCCATAAAATTTCTGCAACCTTCTCACTATGGGCAGTTGTTACTTGGCATGGAAGACTATTCTCTGTCTCACTGATTCAGAACCACTGTGTGTTCTCTGTATAAGAACATGTTGCCACGGGCATTATATTTTTTTCGAAGCCCTCACTTTCTCTCTCAGTAAAGCTGGCTTAATGTACGGCGTCCACGTCACGATAGACCTCTCTGGTTGGCGTAAATGAAAACAGAACAAATGAATGCACCAAATCACCAAACAGCTGCCCCGAGAAATGCTACAATATCTCTCCTATGATGGCATGATTCATGGCAGCAGCCCGACACAAATTTTAAGTTCTGGGGTATTACATGCCAAAACTACCCGATAATTAAGAGGCCTGCGGCAGCAGGTGAATGCAGACCAATTACAACCACCTGGGGTTCAATAACGTGCAATCAAATATAAGTGCACGGATGATGTTCCACTTCGCTCTAATTGAAATGTGGCTGCAGACGACAAGAATCAAAAACATTTTCGAGCTTACCAGTGTAATACCTTAACTTAGCTTAACCAAGCTGGGTAAACACTGCACCAAAAAGGACGAAGGCATAAGGACAAGTACGCAAGATGAGTGCCGAACTTTTGTGGCAGGCAGTCGGCATTTAGACCCATGCATGATGGGTGCCAGACTCGAAAACATAAACAGCTGATTACCTACGTTTTGGCAAAACATTAATGACAAGGAACGTATAGGGGATGTTGTTATAGGTAACAGTAAGCAAATGTGAAGAAAGAATGATATGTAGAGTTTATTGTCCCGAAACCACCATATGATTATGAAAGACACCGTAGTGAAGGACTCCGCAAATTTAGACTACCTGGGGTTCTTTAATGTGCATCCAAATCTGAGCACGCAGGCCTACAACATTTTTGCCTTTATCGAAAAGGCAGCCACCGCAGCTGAGATTCGATGGCACGACCTGTGGGTCAGCAGCCGAGTAGCTTAGCTACTAGACCTCCGCGGCGGGGCAATGTGAAGAAAGAAAAGTGGACGAAAAGATAGCTTCCCGCCAACTGGAACCGAACCTGCGACCTCCGAATAATGCGTCAGACGCTCTACCATTTAGCTACGGCTGCGGTCATCCCTCCGTATATTTTATAGAGTATATATGTGCATCGAAATGTTGAGCATAAATCAGCACTGCCAGTAGCCGTAATGGCGACTGTAGAACCAATTTTTTATTGTCTGTTGGCGTCACGTAGCGCCCGACCGTAATACGAGCTGGCAGCTGACCAATAGTCCCCCGTATACAACCTGAAGGCGCCAAGTCTGGTAGAACTAGAACCTTGTTATAAATGGTCAGCTGCCAGCTCGTAATATGATCACATGCTACATCACGCCAACAGGCAAAAAACATGTTTCCGCACTTTTCATAATGGCCGCTGGCGGCGCTGCTCTCATGTTTAAATTACGGATAGATGGCGTCAGCAGCCGTCCGATCTAAAGGGTACAGTCACATCAATCCATCCATCCATCTATCCAATACACATATATGCCTATAAAGTGGACGGAGGGGTGAGCACTACTGTAGCTTAATGGTAGAGCGCCCGAAGCGATACTCGAAGGTAGCAGGTTCTGTCCCCCTGCCAAGGGCGTTATCTTTTCATCCACTTTTCTTTCCCATTTGCATAACAGTTACTTGTTACAACATGCCCTACACCTTCGTCTGCCTCATTGCCTGTTAATTCATCAATTTCATGCTACACCTCTTTCTTTCACCTTCAAAGGCGTAGAAAAGAGTAACGCAAAAGTAGTAGCCTTTAAAGTTGCACCTCTTTCCTTCGCTGCTTCGGCAGGCAGCATTGAAAAGGGTACTCACAGGACCTTGAGACATCGCAAAGGGACTAGTTTTCCTATCTTGGCAAGCAGTTTTAACGGCCTCCCCACACCATAGACAGAAAACAGCTATCAAATATTTTAGCTTGGTTTTTAAAATTTGACTAAACGAGCATCTACCAGCTGTTTCCACCGCAATGGATATTATCCCGACAAGTCGACACAGTCCCGCAGCGTTTGCGAACTCTGCATCATACATGCCCTGTAAATCGAAGAAATCACAGTCGGTGTCGCAAGCGACGATTCACTCATCTTTTTTGATGTGCATCTCAAGCAGATGACAGATCTGCCGCCAGCATTTCGCAAGCTGCTGTCTCACCGCAACAGCACACTGCCATGACTCGTCAAGGAAAAGCAACCCCCTCAGTATCGAAATCAAAAGTCTTTTTTTAGGCGGTGTTAAAAATATATTCGAATCATTCCCAGGCAGTGAAGTACCCTTCTTAGGGGCTCAACACCAGTGTTTTTCTTTAAAGCAACAATCCGAGCATACTAGATTTCTTTTTACGCTTGTTAAGTTCATCTGCTTTTACGCCACACTATGGGGCACAATGGGGTTTTTCTGAAGCTGCTGTATGTCAGTTTAACCCTTGCGTCCGTTCTATCCTTATGCATTCTGAAGAGAAACAAAGATCTCATTTCATGTTTAAAGCTCGTGCCTCGCCGCGGTGGTCTAGTGGCTAAGGCACTCGACTGCTGACCCGCAGGTTGCGATATCGAATCCCAGCTGCGGCCGCTGCATTTTCGATGGAGGCAAAAATGCTGTAGGCCCATGTGCTCAGATTTGGGCGCACGTCAATGAACCCAAGGTGGTCGAAATTCCCAGAGACTTCCACTACGGCGTCTTTCATAATCATACGGTGGTTTTGGGATGTTAAACCCCACATATCAATCAATCAATGTTTTAAGCTCGTGCCAGTACTCCTTTAATTTAGATTTCCAGCATGACCTACAACATTCTTACATGTACTGTGTAGTTTGGGCAAAACAAGTCATAAATTACCAGAAAATTTGAAGTTTCCTTATACCTATGGGTCTGTAAACTTGTAGTGTGGACTTTACAGTGTGACCAAATGGAAATGCGACACTTTACACCTACGTTGCACACATAGTTTTACTTCAACAGTCTTTGCTTTGCATCATACTTTTATAATTCCGATTAACACTTGAATCACAGGCAACATCAACTTTAGTAAAATCTATAACAACATACTGCAGTTATTTCAAGCGATTACAGATGCCAATCATAATATGAAAAAGACTGTGAGCACTGTAGATCATGTGTGCATTATACAGATTCCAAGACAAGTATGCAGCGTGTGAAAACATTACTGTCGATAGGCCGTTTCTAGCCACATACCCTTGGTGACATGCAACTGTGTGCCAAGACAGCTTTGCCATTATAATCAAAATATTTGTACCAGTGCATCACAATGTTCATTAACATAGGCAATTAAGAATGGTTAAACTCAACAGTCGTTTAAATTGCTCAACCACAGTTAATGCCAGCTTCAGGGCCAGAGGTACACAGGTTAACTACACGACATCCCATGCGATAATTTGTGTTCACACTTCATTATGTGCATTACGACTCATTACCTTCTCGTGTTATTTTTTTGGCAATAGTACCACGGACTTCAAAGGGCTTACGATGCACTCAGGTGACAAACATTCCACTATTCTTTACCCACTAGGAAAGTAAAGTTAGTGGTCAACCACAATTGGCGTACTAACTGTTGCTTGGCCTATTGTGCAACCTCACGAAACATGTTTAACGATAACAGTTAACTTTGATTAGGATTGCCCATTTAACGAGAAATGTCACATGTGCACACACAAACACTACTGGTTTTTCAAAAGCAAAGCTAGCAGACAACAACAAAAGACATACACAAAACTTCACTGTTGTCCCTGCAGAGAGATCTTCCATACAGCAAGTGCATCATGAAAGCATCACACCACGTTAACCCTTTTACTGTCAAAAAAGGTTTTTAAAGAAAATATTCAGCTAGAACATTAGAAAAAGTGAACACAAACCTCTTTGCTGAGCAGCGTTTCCACATGGGATGTGGTGATCAGGTTGAACTTCCAGAACATGGTGACGGCTTCAACATGCAAGCGAAGAAGATGAAACCAAAATGTCCATGTTGGTCACATCGTTTCAACTGGGTGCGTCACCTAACCATAAGGGCACAGCCTTTCCTCAACAAGTTAAATATGCCTACTGTCGCAGGACTCCGCAAGGTCCGATAAGGCATGTCTGGCATTGGTCCAAATTATCCGTGGTAGTTTGCGGCTAGGTATTCAAGCACAGTTTTGCGCGACAGTAATCGATGCACATTGGGAACACAATTTCAGCCATTCGTGACACTCTGTAGGGGCATTCATTTTGACACCGGTGTCCCCCAGTTCTCTTAATCCAACAAGAGGTAATTTACCAACAGCATATGCAAAGGTATCATTCATTGAGTATGGTATTGTAGAATTTGCTTTGTATTATAAAATTTTGGCCTTGTTTGCCGAGTTTTGGGTCAGTGTTCGTCACAGCAACGCATGCGTTGCACGCTATCCTTATGTGTACCAATGCTGAGCGACAAGAATTGCACGCACATCCAACAAAAGCTACCATAGTGTACCCTATTCTAAAACTGCCCATCTTCATAAAGTATGTACACAAGGGGATATCATTTGACACTTGTGCAGTGGCAACAAATCACTGAAGTAATGATCCGTGTAATCTAATGACAGCATGGCTAACGAAAAATGCGCCCCTGAAAACCAAAACAAGTCGCCAGCGCGGGCCGAGGCGGCTGACTTCGTAGAATCATTCATCCGGACCGAAAGAAACCACAACTCCTCCTGTCAACCCACCTCTAGCCACAGACGGGCAGGAGCTTTGAAGTTCGTTGGTCACTAGAGCAGCGGCCGCCTTCCACATTCTAGGCACGACGTTTCCACGACAGCGTCTCTCCCAAATCGAAGCGAATTGGGGGCGGTGCGCTGCCCATTTTACGTTGCGCTACGCTAACGCCGATAAGAAATGCGGGCCCAACGCGCGTTAACGAGAACTGGTTGGCGAAGGCGTTAACCACGCTGCCCGGCAATAAAACCAGGCTCGGCAAATTCAGCTTTGAATACGCAACGTTTGGAGGGTGTCACCGATGATGTCATTTCGTCAGCCACCGGGGGCAAGAAACAACAGCGACTGAAGCCGTGGTTTAGAGGGGAGGTCTCTTGCGACAGCACCGAAAGTTGGCATACCGCGATAAGATTACGGGGGTGGGAAGAAGGGCAAGATAAGAGGACTCACGCGCGGGGCACACGTTTTAGTAGCGTTGTAATGAGAAGGAAAGAAGGTAAAAAAAAACGGTCGCGGGCTTACCTGTCTTTGGGAAAAGGTTGCTTCCGTAATACCTGCCGAGGATCGGAGGGGTTCTACACCGCGCGCACTCTTCTTCTACTGACTCTCCTTTCGGTCTGTGAAGGCTGTCGCTTCGATTTTTATTTTTATTTTCTTCTTTCAACCCCAAGGCGAAGGACCGATCGCGTTTCGACGCATCGCGAGAGACGGTCCAGGTTCAAGCGCGCTTGACGATTTAGCACCAAAAGCGTCAGACCTGTCCGAGCAAGTTCGGAGGAAACAGCGTGCTCTTCTTTTCGAAACGTTTCTTTGGCAGCGTTCTCACCGAGAGTTCACGAAACACATCATCCCCACAGTCACAAAAGTACTCGAGTAGGTGCACCGCTGGGGCTCGGAAAGCCACGAGACGTCAAAAAAACACACTGCCACCGCCACTTCCTCAGCGCACCCTGTCTTTTTCTGCTTATAGTTTTTAGGCCTACAAAAACAGCCGTTCACACTCGACCGAACGAGACAAGACTAAGAAATGGGCGCAATTGGAAGAAGCAGAAGAAGAAGAAAAAAATCACAAACACTAACGCACGCACAGAACAGCGGTGTTCGCTGGTCACTTCAGTCCACTGTGGTCACCACGTTTCTTTTTGAAATGACGGCTCTCCGATGCTGCAGCTTTCAAAAGACAACGGTGGATGGTGATTAAGCGATTAGTTGAGTTTTGACAGGCCTACGGCGATTCAGCGTGCGAGAGTCACTTCTGAACTGTGCCTTGCATCCGAACAGCGGCGGTTGACTTCTTTTTTTTTCTCAACCTGCTTACAAGGTTTAGGGGGGGTTCCTAAAAACGTTACAGTCGTAGGGCGCCGACAGCGAGGCTTTGATGGGACGAGCTCTTGGGCGAGCGTTGTGGGCACGCTGAATTAACGGTCCGTTCGCAGCCGAACATCATGTCAGGCTGTCTTGGCGTTGAAAGCGGAGCACCACAGATGCTCCAAGATGGCAGCCAGCAGCAGCGAATGTCGCTCGCACAATGTTTTTGGCACAAAATTGGTTCACGGGAACATGACCTACTACACTCCTGACCTGCCCAGAGAGCACCTCTTCCAGCGCCCACGTTCTAGTTCATACCTTCTGCCGCTAGGGCCGTAACCTACGAGCGGCGTGGCGCTAGTCAGCACCTGCTCGCTGACGTCATCTTCACTCTTTGTGGTCAAATTTTGACCAACAAAGCACTCGTAGTGCGTATTTATGATCCAAAATTTAGAATTATTCAGAAATAATAATACTAAAAGACATTCAGAATTTTTTTGCAATAAAATGCACGCGACCACGCATAGGCTGCCCTACATCGTGTAAATCTACGGGTTCCCACGTTTGTCAACCAGTGTGCTATAAATACTCAAGCGCTCTGAACACCTTGCTTAACCAGCAATGTATGGGAAGAAATAGTCACATATATGCCGCCAGTTCACTGCAGAATGCAGGCATTCTTATACCAGCGCCTACAAAACAACCGTAAAGAAACAGACGAACAGGTTATAGGTAGCGCCACCTACGGCGAGCGATTGAACGAGAGCGGGGACACGCGCTCCCATAGGAACCCCGCTATCTGAACAGGTCAGGAGTGTAGTAGGTCATGCACGGGAACACAGAAGGTTATGACAGGAATGAAACTTTCGTCTTTTATTTTTCCGTTCTTTCGCACGCTTCTTCTAGTACCACATACACGTCGAGGTTTCGTTCAACGCCGGGAAAAAAAATGGCGGGTAAAGTTTTGGCGCGAATCGTACTCTGATGAGATAATGTTGTTGTTTGTCTCGTGTATTTTACAATAAGACATATATGACAATGGCATGTAATAAGCTATGAGTGCTCTGTTCAACAGAACACGTACTCGTTCATCTGCAATTGCACAAAATGAGAGGGTTTTGTCACTGATATTTATGCAATCATTACAGGATTGAATTTGGGAGCCGAGTTCTACACGTAATGTTGATTTTGGTCTCTGCACAGATGCCCGCATATATTACCCCTTGTCCATCCTCCTAGTTCCTCCGCGTCACCCTCTGTTCTATTGCCCCCTTGACAAAAGAAAAATAAAGTTGTTCATTCATACATTCACTCAACTTGACATTCACCGTGTCCAGTTGGTTCAGTCAACCTATTCACAATGGCCAAACTACGTAGATGCTGTCGTTATCGACATGGGACGATCATACTGAAACCCGTATAACATAATTACACACAAACATTGACTTAATTCTTTCACTCCACTGAAGCATACGTGCAGTATTCTAGCCACGGTGAGCTTGCGAAAAACCACCCCAAGCATGGATGCCCCCAAGTATGGGGGTTGCCAACCCCTTTGCACAACCAAAAGTTGTCCGTACTCTTCGCGCCGTATCGATAGCGTAATCATCTTGTGGGCAAGGCAAGCAAGAGCTCGTCCCTGTGAGTCACATATCGCGCAACTTATACTGCGTTTTTTTAAGCTGAACTGAAGCTGTCACGACGCAGCAATCGTTTTGTGCGAACGTCCTCAGACATCAGATCACGTTAAGCTAAGAGCCGGAGGTGCAAAGTCGTTCGTCGACCATGCGTATTGCCCGCATTACTTCTTGTTCGGCTTTCGTGACAGCAGTACAACTTTCACGCCGTTATGCGCTGGTTATTTAGTTTTATTAGCGTGGGCGGATTGCGGGGTAATACTTTAGCAATACCTTGAGCACTCTTCCTCATTCTACATGTACGAATGGTTGTTTTTTTTTTGTGTGCACTGGAAACTAAGGAGACGCAGGTTTCGTATTGTTAAAACACTTTCAGAGCTGAATGTGCTACCGAGGTTTCCAAGTTAGAAATGCAAATTCCCGTGGCGCTAATCATCGCCGTATTACTCGAAAGTGTTGGCAAATGTATCTTGATGCTAAACGACTGGAGTGTCTCTAGAGCCGTCAGATCTGTGTTGCATTCATCATTGGAACTTAACATCCTGTCATTTACGATTTTTTTTTTTGCAGTTTAAAAAGAAAACATGGAGTGGCTTTTTGGTCGCAAGAAGTCGCCAGAGGAGATGCTTCGGCAAAACCAGCGGGCTCTCAATAAAGCCATGCGTGACCTGGACAGAGAGCGCGTAAAAATGGAACAGCAGGAAAAGAAGATCATCATGGACATTAAGAAAATGGCCAAGGACAATCAGATGGTGGGCAGCCTTTGAGAAGTTTTGAAGATCGATGCATTATACCTGCTTACCATTACATCGCGTGCAACTTTCACACAAAGTTTCACTTCGTTGATCCTGTTCGCCGTAAGGCAGTTTCTTCAGCATATTGCTGCAGTGAATGTGCTTTCAGCACTCAATTTTGTGGGCCACAAAGGAACAGTGCCTTGCCTTTGTGCTTTTTCCTGTTTAGTTGAATTTTCACCAGTACTATGTTTATATGAGTGCCACACACCAACAGGCATGGCAACGTACCTTGTTATTCCATTCGGCATGCTTCGTGCGCTGATGCTAAAATGCCTTGCATAGTCTAGCCTTGTAAATGATAGTGAATTAACCAGTTATAATAATGAAGGCCATCTCGTACTGCATGGCAAAAGACACGAAACAAAGGTTCAAAAACTAGAAAGATGAGCAATATTCTATTGTTAGAAGGCAAAGATATGAACATCACAAAACTACATCACACAGTTATAGATGCTACTTATTGGATGATGCCATATGCAGATGACTAACATATTTGCATCATTGTTATCCACGCTTTTTTCTCTAGACGTTGCCCTCCAATTTGTGTGTGCCCTATATTTGGGCTCAAACACAAAATAAGAATGAAGAGGCTTTTTCATTTTTCGTAATGCAAAATTACCACAGCGTCACAACAAAAAGGGAGTTATAATCATGCAATTACAGCACATAGTCTCAAAAGCAGTTCGCATTCTTGGCTTTTTTTGTTGTTGTTGTTTTACACTACAGACATTAGAACTTGACTCCACAAGTAAGCTACGCCTACACAACTGCCGACTTCAATTGTGTTCAATGCTAGTAAGGGCAGCACTGGTCACTCGAAACGGTTCATTTCGTGCAGGACGCCGTGAAGATCATGGCGCGGGATTTGGTTCGGACACGGCGGCAAGTGAAAAAGTTCATCCTGATGCGGGCCAACATCCAGGCGGTCTCGCTGAAGATCCAGACACTTCGCTCGCAGAATGCCATGGCACAAGCCATGCGAGGCGTCACGCGTGCCATGCAGAGCATGAACAAACAGGTCAGTTTGTGCATGTCAGTCGCATGACTTTAACACGGTAATTCTGTGAAAGTAATGCATTCTGGGACTCATGCTTAAAAGGTCTATGTTTAATATGGTGAGTGTCTTCTATGTCCAACGAGTGGAAAAGTACAGTTTTGACAAAACAAATAGTACCACAATTACATCGCATGACATCATGCTGTGAAGTCATCAATGATGTGGGGTCATGTGATGTCATTGCTTGGCACCCTGAAACACTCAAAACTTCGGGAGGGGGCACAATGCAATCAACTGAGAACATCCGAGTAATTTAATGACTGTCTGTTGACAACCTAGGGTCGTGCTCTCCTACGTGTTGCCAAAAAGAGCTGTCAATATCGTGTGCTATCAGAAACAATTTGTGTCTATAGTTGGGTGCGAATTCGTATTTCTTTTCCAGCGTAACTTTGAAGTGGTGATTAAGAAGGGTTATCGTATGGATGCTCATGATCATTAATAAAAATACCTTTATTCATATGCCAGTCAGCATGGTAACAACAGATTTCTTCTTTTAAGTAAAAAGAATCAACATTCTAGCATGCCATTCTAGTTCTTCGCTAACCCCTATGCAACTGCCTGGAGAATGTGACGGCATCAGTAATGAAGCATTTTTTGATTAGATACAAAAGGAGCAATGATGTTTTAATCAAGTTCTTCAGGTTCTCAGTGTGCTGCGGGTCATTCACTTTGTGATCAGAGAAAGATGTGACTTTCGTTACATTTGCCACTTGTGACGGGTATTGCAGCGACCTTTGTGATGAATGGGTGGTGTGACTCGAGTTACGCTTTTCTGTGTCCGCAGCTGAACCTGCCACAAATACAGAAGATAATGCAGGAGTTCGAGAAGCAGTCTGAAATTATGGACATGAAAGAGGAGATGATGAACGATGCCATCGACGACGCAATGGGCGATGACGAAGATGAGGAGGAGAGGCAAGTGACTGGTTGCATGTCTTTTTGTGCTTGTAATGTGCTGTAATGCGTAGAGTTCTATAAAATTACCTAAAGGGGACTCTGGCGCTGTGATCGTTCAGCGACCTTGGGAATTTTGGGTATGACATTGATTCCCCTAGTCTTCGTTCTTGTGGACGGCGAATCACACTTGTGGCTTCATTTATTGTTGTGTTTCGAATGAAAGAATGAATCCTTTTAAACTGCATGACCCAATTTTAAGTGGTAAGTTTAAAAGATTAAGGAGGCCCTGAAACACTTTTTTGAATAACCATGGAATTGATTCACTGGAAAAGTGTATTACCTCACAAATTGAACGCCACGAAAATTTTAAGAATCCGCCCAGTGCGAGTGGAGTTACAAAGATTTGTCACACGCTGCAATCACATTCTCTCTTCTCTCGTCTCGACGAAAGCTCTGGAAGCTGAGCAGGGGGGGGGGGGGGGACAAAAAACGTCACTTGTGCCTTGCGACCTTGATAATTTTTTTCCTTTTTTTTTATTCGAATGCGCTGCTTTTTCAGTGTGATCGCGCGCGCGTGGACAAGTGACGGTTTCTTGCGGCGATCTTTGTAATAACCAAGCTGGCCATGTTCGAATTAGCCAATGGCTGATAGATGGACTTACTGGGCTTATTTTCTGTGATTTGTCGAGAGAAGAGAAAGCTATTTTAGCGGACTTTGATAATTTATTGTGAATTCCAGGCCACCTGCTGTGCTATTTGGCTCGTGTGTTGTCGTGAGCCTCTTCTACCGATCGGCAGCGTTTTCTGATCATGCTCAAAAAGTGTTGCAGGGCCCCTTTAAGGTGGTGCAGCGTAACTGCCGAAGATTTGTCAATTGTTTCGGGAGAAAGCAGCTTCAAGCCACACTAGGTCAGAACGAATGTAAAGTACGAAGACTAGGCAAATCCATATCATACCCATAATACCCATGATCGCTGAAGCGCCATGCTTTGCAGCTTCCATAGACACTAGCGCCAGAGTTCCCTCTAATGAATATTCAGAAAACTCCATGTCTCTTCTAGCCTTGAGGAAGACAAGTCCGCTTGTAGAAACATCGGCGCGCCACAGCCCCTTTTACAGATTTTTCATCGCAAGCTGCTATCTTCCCTTTTATACTGTTTTTTATCTTTTCTAGACAATACAGGATTTTCTAATATTTTATGCAGCAGGTGGCGTTACTAAAAGTTCTTGGGCTCAATTACTCGAAGTGATAGATTTTACACAAGCAAAAGATTGAATTAATAATTGGCTGATTTAATTAAAGCTGTCCACCGCGGTGGACCAGTGGCGGCGATGCTCGGCTGCTGGCCCAAAGGTTGGGGGTTCGATCCGAGTCACAGCGGTTGCATTTCGGTGGAGGTGAAATGGTAGAGACCGGTGTACCGCGAGATGTCAGTGCACATTAAAGAACACCAGATGGTCAAAAGTTCTGGAGGCCTTCATTGCAGCGTCTCTCATAATCAAATCATATTGTGGTTTCGGGATGTAGAACCCTGGACATTGTTAATAATGTAATTAAAATTTATTGCTCGTAACCTCAACAAAAGTTGCTTGTCTTGTGGTAAACGTATTGCAGTTGACGATTTCAGGCTAAAAATTTTCCAGACATACCCACTTAATTTGAAGCCCGAGAGTGGCGAAAGTTCTGAGGTGTGCACCATCAAACTGTCAGTAAAAATTTCCTGTTGTTTCAGTTCCTTACAAGAAATGCCATTTGTGTGCATTTAACAAATGTGATGCCCGTGTATTTCATTGCACGCTTTGGGAATGAACATTTCAAAATCAGCATCGCCCTGAAACTTCCTTCAAAGGTGGCACGTCTTGCAGTTTACCTAGCTACAATTAGCAAACTGTCTTTAGCAAATAATCAGTTAGTTTTAATGCGGTTTGGATCTTATGAACCAAATGGCTGCTGTATGAGGTAATTTTCTCGAGGATGGTCACAAGTGAGGTCTCTGACACGTTTGCCTATGAACTATCTTTCGAAATTTTGTGTTCGCTCATAAGATTTTATTGCTTTACGACACAGTAGGATGACTGTGCCGATTCACATGCAAGTCGGGATTGCTACCGCCATCCAAATCTTGCTTTTTGGTGAACATAAACTTCAGTAAATGGTAAGCTGCATAAACAATGAACAATTCCATATTTTTTCTAGTGATGCCATTGTGAACGAGGTCTTGGACGAACTGGGTCTCCAGCTTTCCGAAAAGCTGACAGATCTTCCAGAAGCCAGCGGATCGCTGAGTGCGGCCGCGCAAAAGGGCAAGGCGGCCACACCTGCTGCCGTCAGCGACGCCGATGCTGATCTCCAGGCTAGACTCGAAAACTTGCGAAGAGAATAGACGCTGCGCCTGACTTTGGCTAGAGGGAACTGCGCAAAATGTGTTTTTTAATTCTTGTATAAAAAAGTTACGTTTGTTTGTCGAGGATGCTGTTGTGATCTTCAAACAAAGAAACAAAAGAAGCTCACTTCGACCTTAATGCCTCTAGTAAGAGAGAGCATAATTCTGGTCTATGACTGCTTGCCTGATCTTTAGTAATAGTCAGCCAGTGTTCAAGCTTCGAAGCTGAGAAGAAAAATCAGTGGGGGAACGGTGCTACTGGCTGCAAAAATCACACTTTACGTTTCTATGTTATGTTATTGTAAGAAATAGGACCTCACAAAATTTCATGAGTTAGGTGTTGCAGTGCGCAAGCTCTGAAAGTGAAAGTATGGGCACTGCGAGTTCTTATGTACATTTTCTAAATTTCTTACTATGCTAACTGATAGAAATTCGGCAGAACTGTTACTACTGCATGAAGACAAAAATTATTATTAAAACGGTGTTCTTTGAACAGTATTGCATTGTAAACTAGCCATATTCCAGTTAATAAGCTTATACTGGTGCAGCAATTAGGTGGCTGCCTGTGGCATCCACAAGCTTTTTCAATTCAGTTTTACAAGATGAATCTGGCTACAAGCGAGCATGAGCTTCAAAACATAGCCTTTGGTACACATGTTGAGCTGACCTGCCACACCTTGTTTTCAACATCGAAAAAAAAAAAAAGCACAGATGTACCACTAGTAAGCTCACTAACAGCAATGATTAAAATGTAATGCATCCTCCACAGTTGTTTTGCAATCGCTTGCATAATTGCTGTAATATATAATAAAAACTGCTTTATCCAAGTTTTGCACGAAGGTATCATGTGTACTTAAAAAAAAAAAAAATTCGCAGCTTTGTCGCAAAGGCGAAGCAATGAATGCGATAGCAACAAATGGGAAGGTCACGCTGACAATGGCAAGCATATCGAAATGTGCCCGGCGTATCTCACGCACAAATGACGCATGAAAGGCACTCGGAGGCGCAGATGAACGCGAATAGGCGTCTCAGTTATTACTTTTATGTGTCTGAAAAGCGTGCCATTTCGCAAATGGAGACTGTGCAACAAAGGCAGTGACCTCTGTGAGCCCGGTAACTTCAACAGAATCGTTCTACTGAAAGCCCAAGGTGTACGATTCTACCCACCACCAGATGAGCGCGCGCACGCATGAGCATCCACCCCCACCCCTTCGCGGGGCAGCAAAGTACGCGTGGGAGATAGACGCATCAGCGTGCATCGCTGCGTCGTGCCGATCTGGCGTCATGTGATAGTTGCACACACATCCCGCTGGTAATGCTGAAAACATGATAGTTCCCCCGAGATTGCCAGCTGTAAGTGGCAAATGTAAATAGCTTGCCGTTTCAACGTTGAAGGAGGTGCTCCTTCGTGGCTCAGTGGCTAACGCTTAGCACTGACAAGCAAGAGGTCAGGCCTTTGATTCCGCGCGCCGGAGTGTTTTTTTTTTTCAAATTATTTTTTGTGTTTTCATGAATACACATATGGTGAATGGCGGCGATGCCGGCAGCAATATTCAGCCGTGAGTGTCCATATAATCGCTATTGCAATAAAACTTCGGAGGTGCGAGAGTTTTGTATCGCCAATAAGAATGTCCCTAGCTCTGTTCATACTTATGACTGCAGACCCCACTTACTGTGGGAACCTGCACATGCAATGCATTGCAAAACCGCAGAGCAAAACGACCCATCGTAACTAAGAGGGCACAGCGGTCTTGGTGCAATGAATGCAACCCATAAATCTCTTGTTCTGGATAAGGCAGTGCCAAAGGACTCGCTAAGCACAAAGGTAAGTTGTACACTGAAACGTACATAACCTGGATATAACAAATTATTGTATATAATGATGTCAATAAAAAAATGCAGGACCCTCAAGTTTCGCCTTTAAAGCTCAACGCAACGTCATCCTGTCCCTAGTGCGTACTCCGAACACTAGGTGCATGAAATCTTTTCGAACTTGCTATGCATCAACCACGTGGCCTTAAGAAAATAGGTGCAGTAACATGTGTGCCTCTTTTGAAGTCGTCATAATAATTACATGTTCCAACACCTGATGGAAATGTACGCTTGTACCATGCAATATTACTGCAATATCTCGTGGTGTACTGTGAATCGGGTAAAAAGGCACGTATGTAAAGTATGAGTTACATTCACTGCATTTCCAAGCAGAGGAAGTTATTTTCACTGTATTCACAAGCAGATGCATGGCTGTGTAGTAGAACATCCACTTGCCACGCAATTGACCCAGGTTAGAACCCTATTCTGACCCAGATTTTTTTATTTTATTTGCATTGTACTAAATTTGTCGGCCACCCATTAGATGATTTTTCGTTCACAATCGACTACGCCGGAATTTCTGCAAAACAAGCTCTTTAACGCTATCGTGTTAAAAAGCTTGTTAAAAAGCTCTGTCATAGATACAGTGCCACAATTATGTGTTTATAACACATTTTTGGATCTAACAAAGTATTTTCATGGCAGGTGTGACTGTTATAATAAGGTTGGAGTGTATTCGCTGGTGGTATTTGGACCGAAAGACATGTTGGCAAAGTCGGACGGAAGGATTTGTGGCGCAGTGCCACCAAAAATGTCATGCGGTGTAGCTGCATATCAAGTTTGTCACAAATGAGACTGAAACTTTGCAGCTGCTGTGCAAGATGCCATGACAAGTGCCTCTATTAGCATTGCCAATCCACATCTCTCGCACAGAGACCAGCTACAAAAGCAATCTCGCCAAAATGCATTTAAAAAGCATGTGCTACATGGTAAATAAGAAGGTAACAATGCACCAAAGAAAAGATTTATTTACAAGGAGCTCAGCAAGAGAAGCATGGACCGAGTTGCAAAAATTTTCGCAACCTCAGCACTCTATCTGGTGTTGCGCCACCACTTCCACCATGTTGAATAAAATGGTTGTCGAATGCTACAATGCGTAATAAAACATGATAACAAATGATTGCTGCTTTTATGTACACGGATCTCTTGCAGTCGCAGGCATCAAATGTCTTTTGTAGCACCTTTTCAACTGATAAGAGCGAATTTCCACCAGCATGTTCTAAATAACTCGGGGCGGTTCAGTAAAACCCCTGCTGATAACAGCACAACCATAGTTCATTAGTAAGAAGGCAATCGTAACCCTCAATATCGCCACAATACACCATGTAAATGGGTCTTGCACTGTGCAAGGCCTGTATTGAGAGCAAAGTGATCACGTAACTAAAATTGCTGGTACACGTCACACATTCATGTATACCACCAGTACGTTGCCTAGTCGATGTTTGAAATAAGGCTTTCCAGCAGTGAGTTTGACAAGACTGATATTCCTCGTCTTTCGTGTCATGCATACACAAAGTGCGCCACAAGTGAAAAAAATAAAATTAAGCAGTACGTGTGGTTTACTCAAACCTGATTTATTACAAAGAGCTTTGAAAGTTCATTAAAAGTAATGTGTGAGCCAAATTGTGATAATGTATAACCAGGTTAGTGTCTCATACACGGATTTTTCGGTAAAAGTGGATTTTGTGAGAATAACAACATCACGCAGGTACTGTCACAAGAACGTTCCAGGTTGTTCAAAACAAATGACTGTACCTTTCCATTCATCTTCAATTGAATAATAATGTGGCATGATGAAATGTGCACTAAAACAACTTTCAACTTCAGTGCTTCAGGAAAAACAGGCGTTTAACATGCCGAAACCACCATAATCATATAGTGCTTTTGGGATGTGAAACTGCACATACTATCAATCGACCGAAAACAGGCGTGATGATAGAACCTACCGCCACGAGCATTTAAAAACCTCGTCACGCACAACACCCAATGCGGGGGTCATCATGACGATATTGATGAGCTTAACTCAACCAAATAACCGCAGTGGGAGACTAAGCGAATGCTGCCACCATTCCCAATATTCGTATTTATCCTGGTGGAACCTATACAAGAACCGGACTTATGTCCCTGGTCGTTGCGAGCGCGCCGTCTTTTTGGTGTTGGCACCAGCTGCAATGCTGATCTTGGTGGGCATACTGTTACGGAATGAAAGCTAGCAACGAAGAATTCGATCCAGGGCTATTCATTGCTCCAACACAACGTCACGACAGTGACGCAAGGGGCTGCATGAGAGGGTCAACCCGCCATGTCCAGCAGGGACTGGAGGGAAGTGGGCACCCACGTCTTGCCGTTGAAGACAAAGATGACATTTCGATCGAGGTACAGCATAACATGGCCGAGTCGGTAGACCTGTTTGCCCTCTTGGAATCGGTGTGCCATTGGAACAAACAGAAGGTTCTTCTCTTGGGCCTGCAAGTGCCAAGAACAAGCACGCGAACTTTCATCTCGCTCATGACAACAGCTAGAGGATGCCGCCCAATTTATTAAAAAGAGAAAGACATCAGAAGCTGTGCGGATGCACTATTGAACTATTCTACTTAAACAAGAAAACAGCCAAAGATTGTTTACAATAGATTCAGCCTGCACGTGAACGATGGGCAATTCACAGATGTGACTAAGCTTTGTCTTGGGTTTTATTGACCTTTTGGCAAATGTTTCTCATTCACCCTCACCACAAAGACCTCGTAGCTAAAATGCTTATTTGCTCCTAACGCACAACTTGTGTTCTCATCAAATGCTTCGTAATGTGTAAGAGATGACAGAAATTCTTCAATATACTATATGTAGTTCACTAGGCTGGATTTGAAAACCATTTTATTTGGTAATCAAAACGTCCGCTTCTCATATGAAAATGAATCAATAACTATACGATTAAGTGTTGAAAACAACGATTGGTATATCCTAGACAGTGTGACACAGTGTAAGATGCGACCAGAGAAACGTAGACTCACTCTTTGCTCGATAAGCTCTTTGAAGGTCATCTGCGCATTGGCTGGAGTGGTAGAAGTTCGTATCGTCTGCATGTGCTGCAAAGCAACAAGGAGGTCAGTGTTGAGCACGTCAGACCACATGGGTAATTGATTCTACAGTTTCCTTTTTTTAAAAAGAAGTTCACCTCACATTAATTTGAAATACCCTGAAGTATGCATTAAATATAGAGCACAGCACACCTTAATAATGACACACCATGAAGACCATTGTCACAACCACCCTCAATGTCACAATCACGTGACAAAATATGCATTCGCCTTATAACTTACAAAGTGTACCAAAGGGCAGGATACAAGAACGAACAGGACACCAATCAACGTGTAAATACATGAGCGCACAAGGTAGAAGGAAGGAAAGCACTTGACAGGAAAGACGCTCAAATGTAAAATCTAGTTTCTCACAAATGTCAGTGGCAGCCAGCCACCTAAGAAACATTCACTGTATTCGAGTCCTGCAACCAAATGTTGTCACAGGCTGTGACAAGGTAAAGTGAGAAGTTTATTCGACGTCCATTTGGAACACCTAGCCATGCACGGCTTACCTCGGTATGCGTCATATACAGTGCACGGGAAACCTTGCCAATGACATGCTGTCACCACTACCTTTACAGTCACAACCATGTGAAAGTATGCATTCATCTTCAAATTCAGCAAGTGCAACAAAGGACGTGATAGGACACAGTACTTTGCTATGCTTGAGAGGCTTTGAGCAGTAGTTTTACACAGACGGTAGTGGCAGCAAGCTACACACAGAACACGTACTGCATTTTAGTCCCACATATAGAACACTTACACTGTACTCCGGTCGTCCGCCAGCAGCTTCCTGAGGCATGTGCTGTGGTGCTGGCGGTGCTGGCCTGTATCCCAAGAGCCCTGGTGGTGCTTGCGGCCCACCTCCGGGAATGGGTGGCACTACTGGCAGGCCCGACACAGCACGATTCATCATGTCTAGTGCCACCTTGAATTGCTCTGCGTAAAACAGTAGCCAGACGAAAAAGGCTCTCAGAATTTTGGGGAGAAGATCGTCAACTTCTTGCACCTGGAGAAATCACTTAATCGTTACCAATACTGTGGCAAAATAAACGAAAGCCAAAGCAGTAACAGCAGCGATTTTAGTGTCACTAAGTTCACCTGGGTTCAGTATGGGGCCAGCTGAAAGTGTCAGAGAATTGAACCTTCCAACTATTCGTGCAAAGTTCTACAAAGCTGAACAATGACGCTTGTGCACTAATGCTTTATGCATAGAAAAAGGTAGTCTTGTGCTTGAAAACCCTAAATCTTCCAATCCTACAGTATGAATCTAAGCAGAAATATGTGACGTGCTTCCATTAATATGCATGAGAATAAAGGATTCGAACGAGAAAAGGGTAAACTTCTTCCATGGAGCTCGTTATTATGTTAGACATCACCAAATGAGTTCAACAGGCAATTAGGCCAGGGATAGCATAGATGACAATTAGAGTAATCTTTAACTGTAGTGCACTAATTAGGGCATAAATTGAAATTAATTAAAATGAACCAAACATTTTTCATCCAATTCAACTCATTTCGATTTCCATCATCCTACCTAGATTTGCAACCTGTTAAAATAAAAATAATCGCCAGACTGACCGCGCACGCAGGTCTGCTGTAGCAGGGCATCGGAGAAGAGGGACTTCCAGCCCGTGTACCACTTGGAGATCTCCTGGTAGTTTGGGTTGTGCTGCAGCCATCCCGCCAGCACCTGCAGCCACTGGGGGAAGAAAGTCTTCTCCAGCAGAGTGGCCATGCTGGACGCTGGGCAGAGGTCCTCCCACGCCATCACCCACTGCCAGACGTCTGCGCAACAAGACCGGTTGTGAAACGATGGGACGGTGGGAGTGACCGATTGACTGAATCACACAAGACAGGAGTTTACGGGAGAACGGAGGCTTGAATTGACGAAGAACCGCCAAAAAAAGAAATGTCAATGGAGCCAACTTTTCGGCAGTGGGACCCTTGTTTGTTTTCACCACCCCCACAGCTTCGCCGCATTGACCCCATGGTTATGGTGCCCGAATTCTGATCGAAAGATTGCGGAATTGTATCCTAAATCCAACGGCTGCACTTTGATGGAGATGGATAGGCTAGAGGACGGCATGCTTAGATTTAGATGCACGTTAAAGAACCCCAGGCAGTCAAACCTTCTAAAGTTCTTCGCTATGGTGTCTCTCATAACCATATCATGGTTTTGGGACATAAAACTCCAGCAATTGCTGTTATTTGTCAGCCCATGATGAAGGCAAGCCCCTACACCGAAAAATGGCTCCAGCAACATTCCATGTTCAATGACTTCAGTGCACCGGTTGAATGATGTACTTTTGCAGCTGTCCTAATGAGCGCTGATATCCTAATAATCAGTGAAAATAAGCACTGTAAAATCGCTGAGTGACACAAAACACATAACAAGAAAGAAACAATGCAGACTACATAGACATCTCCAGATAACGTTCAATTGCCTGGGACGGCTAAAGAAACACCGCTGCATACTTTTGAAGTCGCAGAACATCCACCACATGCTCCTTGAACGTAAAAGAATAATGCTTGGCAAGCAAGAGTGTTAAGAGTGCTCATGTTATGTGAGATGCTAAAGTCACATCAAAATGCCAGACCAGACCTGTAAAACCGTGCGGAGAGCACGTGTGCCTATATCCTTCATCGCACCAAGCGGATACAACTAACTGTACATTGGGGACTACATAGGCAGTAGGTGTTTATATTTTTTGTGGCATATAATGCCACACTGAAGTCCTTTCGAAATGACCAACCCGACAGCAAAAGTATTTCTTTAACACTTAATAAAAAAAGAAAGCTAGGACTATTACAAGAAATCAATGAAATTCATGTGCATATTTGACTATGACAACTGCGCAAATGTCTTTTCATAAAAACAATATTCGCAGCATGCACATAGACCGCAGCTTTCAGCCCTTATCCCAAACAGTTAATTCCATACCATGCTGGCACTTATCCATAAACGGATAGGGACTTACTTCTTAGGCCACGCGGATCTGTGAACAGTTCGTTAACAAGGTCATTAGAAGTAACATCAATAATACCCACAAGCATCACAGAAAAAAGAAGTATCAAATATTTATTGCCCCTTGTGGGGTCAGTAACTGACTCAATGAATAAAGTGAAATAAAAGAACATATTGCTTGCATGTCGCAAGAGCAACCAGAAATTACTCTAATGCTGCGCACTTTGTCACCGAAAAAGAATTTGTGCAAGCTCACAATTTCGTTCCACCAAGATTTGTTAGATTGGCTCAAATTAAATTGATTCGTAATCGAAGTCAAAGGAACTAAAAATGAGTTGAAGTGCATGCAACAAGCATTCTAATGTCGTACCTGGAAGCATATCATTAGGCTTCAAAGAAAAAAAAAAACATCACCATTGCATTCTGCCAACATTAACATAGAAGATGAAAGCATATGAAAAGACAAAGTCAAAGTAGGCCAGCTAAAAAGCAGTCACATTTGTGATTTCATGTCACGTCAGAAACGTCACATGATTAACGTCATGTCATGAATCCGCTATCAAAAAACTGAGCAACATGACGAAGTGTGATGAAACGAGGTTGTGATGTCACAAAGCAATGAGTAGTGCGGCACAAAAGTAGATGCGATGGTGTACTCGACACATTGTCGACAAGTACTGAATGTCACAAAATGTGAACACGGTCGTGACATAAAAGGGTAAGCAACATGATACAATGTGATTATGCGATGTTGCAGTAGTGACAAAAATTAAGGGCAATGAATATGATGGAATGAGCAAACGAGTCAGGACAAAATGTGCTCTACTGATGTCCACATCAACATCCACTTGCAGCATTTCGAGGACAAGGAAAGGGTGAACAAATGAGAGAACAGAACCGTGACATCACACAGAAATTAAAAATAAGACAACATGAGATGATATGGATGTGACATGATTTGGAAGTGAATGCCATGAAATGAGAGAAAAGAGCTGTAATGTAATTGGGAAATAAAAGTGATGCAACTGGATTATGTGATGCTGCTGTTACGTCACAGAGAAATGAAGAGCATGACAAAATGAGACATGGCTGTACTGTCACCTGAAAGTGAAGAATGTGATGAAATAATCAAACAAGGTCGTGACATAAAAGGGAAACCAAGAATGTGATGAGATAAAGAAACAAGGTCACAATGCAATGGAGAGGCAACGAACGAGATGAAATTAGTAAACACAGTTGTGACAGAACCAGAGAGACACAGAATGTGACAAACAGCGACAAAGAGGACAGATCCTGCTTGCACTCACCCAAGTGCTGTTGGTGTGGGTTGATCGGCATGGTCTGTAGGACAAGTGCCAGTTTGGGCAGAATGTTGGCAACAACAAATGCCTCCAGTGTGCCCTGTGAAAAGACCCCTCGCCATGGTTCCAGAATAAGCTTGGCTGAGCCGTCGCTCGGGTGCCATGCGCTTAGGGCATTGGCCAGCTTCAGTCTGATGGGTGGGTAAAGAGGCTCCAGTCGCATTCCTGCGTTTGACGAACAAGAAACGTGATGAGATACCCGTATGCAGTTGGGCGTAGCTTGAAACAAAATGCGATTTTTCTCACGTGCACATATCAGTTGCTCAAGATTACAAAAGACCAAAGTACAATCAAATTCAGTTATAACAAATTTGTGTCTTACACAAATTGAGTTCATTGTAAACGAGAATTCATCTAAAAGGTACATTCCTAACACCACATCTATTGCAAGACTGTTGTTCAACTACTTCGTTATAACCAATATTTCATTACATCTGGGTTTATTATATCGAGGTTTGAGTGTATAACAACTTTAATTGACAATGCAGCATAACAAACTTGTCAAATTTCAATTAAGAATGCCTCAGGTGTTTTAGATTCTAAAACTTTCTTTTGATAAATGCACCTTACGCCCTTCAGGAACATCAACCCTTTCCCTGTTTCAGACGAGCGCAGCTCGTCCTAGCGCAACTGTCCCCAAACCAATTTGCATGAGTGAAGCTCTTCCTATTGAAATAGAACGCTTTCCATCAACAAAACGACTAAAGTTATCGAATGATTCATATTTTCAGAATACACAACTTCCCAACAGCACTGTTTTTTTTTTTGCTATTAACAAGCAGGGAGCTGCCCTTTTTCATGACATGACCACCATATGATTATGAGAGACGCCGTAGTGGAGGGCTCCGGAAATTTTGACCCCCTGGGGTTCTTTAACGTGCACCCAAATCTGAGCACACGGGCCTACAACATTTCCGCCTCCATCGGAAATGCAGCCGCCGCAGCCGGGATTCGAACCCGCGACCTGCGGTTCAGCAGCCGAGTACCTTAGCCACTAGACCACCACGGGGGGCTTCCATCTAATGGGCTAAAAGGGTTGATTAGCAGAGAGAAAATGTAGGCATAGCCCAATTTTTCCATGAAAACATGAGCACTTGCACACTGGAGACCTCTCAGGTCAACCACAGGTTTACCACACCACAGCTTATCAATCTCGTGTATCAGATTGCATTGTGGCTTTTTGACTTAGTCCAACGAAGAGTTCCCTCATCACTAGACTTACTTTCCGGGTTATTTGCAACGTGATCTGATTCTTCTTCAAGAATGAGCATTCAAACTGTGGCAGCTGGTTTCAAAGCCAGGACATCACAAAAACTGCGCAAGGAAATACTGGTGTTGTGCCACCAGAGGTATTTAATTTTCCCGTGTTTCTTGAAGAATCAGAAATGCTTCTGTTTTCCAATGCAATAGTTTAGGGTCCTTGAGGCGAAAAGCTGCACTACACAGCTTGAACGTGCCTGAAAGCTCTCACACGGCAGCAGCAACACTAAATGTTGGCTTACTGAGCACCACCTTGTTGCAACAATGACGAAATTGCTATTGCAGAAGTGCAATTTCCTAGTACAACTCAACAAGATCTGGCACAAATCACAGAAGCGTCAGGCGGGTCCAGGCGCCCTTGTGTTCAGGCTGATAGAAGGACACCGCACAACAGGACCCCCCTTGAGATTTATGTTTTAAAAATCTTTCTTAAATTGCTTGACAATAAAGCACACTCTGCATAAAAACAACTCTGAAATCTGAAGCTTTCTGAAGCTTTCCAAAGAGCCAAAACGAAGTACAAAAACGAAAGCTACTTTTTGCTTCAAAAGGCACCGCAGAGCACAGGCTTTCTTAAATATTACCAGTTGACGTGCCACACAAATGTTTTATTATGCCAGGCATTAAAATGTGAAGTAAATAAAAGATGCCCTATTATCTACTATTATTTATTTATGTTGATGATTTTGAAGAAGTTGTTGACAATGAGGTATGAACTTGATGGCCTGACTATGATTGTGTAATTAAAGAATAATAATACTAGATTCTAAAAACTTTCAAAGTGCAATTTCAATTTTTACACTAGTGGAAATAAACCATATATTTATTGAAACGAAATGGCAGCCATAGCAGGATGTGTCCTCCATTGATTTTTCTCCGATTTACATTACTGTCAACAAGACATCTCTCCTTAGTGTTGCTTCACTTGTTTTTCTATCAAGCTTGTTCACATCACACGCACACAAAAAGCACCTTGTAGTAGTGGTGCAAGGCTGGAATGACAGCAGAGCTTTTGGCCGACCTAAATTTTTAGCAAAAGCTTTACAGTGCAACATTAATTAGTATAATGGTCATTATATAATTATTAATTAGCACAGTCATAACTTTCTTGATTCTAATTAGCACAGCCATTTTGTTCCTGTCTGTTTTTCTTAGTGATTGTTTCTTTCTTTTCTCTGTCTATTGCTTATCCTGTGCTCCTCCTCTGTTTGGTTCAGTAGGCCCACGAACCGAAAAAATGCTTACATTGCACATCCACCCTAATCTGCCAAATTACAATGCAATACAGAAAAATGTAGTATAACTATCCTCTCTCCTTGAATATAAGTCGCCAAGCTCAAACTGTACTTACACTCAATCCTAAGATGAACAGAACGAAAAGAGCATGCGACGGCTGAGCAAAAGCATAGCATGCACTATGTGCTACTCAAGTCACGGTAGAATGAAACTCTTGAACAAATCTGCTGTTAAACACATTATGATAGCCTGGGAAGAATGCGGTTCCTGACAACTGCCTTATTGTCGCGGTAATACAACTCTACAGAGTGTCACCATTGTGATGCTTTTGTGACTTACCCATCAGAGGAAGCCATGGATGCAGCCACGAGTGGATTGGCATGGTGTCAGTCAGTGGATTCCATGCTTCCACCTCGGTTTGAAGCTTCATCAGCACAAACTGGTCCAGGATGTTTTCCAACATCCATCGAGGCAGCAGGGGCATCCACGTCTCAAGCAACTCAATCAGCGGATCACATTCTCGTGGTGACCAATCCCTGCTTGCCAAAAAGAAAAATCGAAAAACAGTCTCGCGTCACGATCGGCAACAACAGAATTTTTTCTGTGTTGTAAGGAGCGAGTTGTTGTCAAAGTAAACACAACAATAAAAAAATATGAATGAAAATTTGCGCACTCTGGCTGCACAGGCTTCTTGCATTAGATGTGTATGCACAAGGAAATAGTTCCTCCATGTGTTTCAAACCGACAATGTCATTTTTTTCACTTTTATGCAGAGCAATAGAATATTTTGTGGCTTAGAGATAAACAATGCTGTCATACAGCTGTGAATATGTTCTAAATCTCCTAGTGTTTAACCGTCTTCATTTCCTTCTTTTTCATTTGAAGCACCGCAATGCCTGTGCTCTTGCTCTGCTAGCACGAGCCCTTATAATGATGCAATGCGGCTATGAGGCACGCGAAGTTGTGCTTGACTATGGCGGAGCTAAAAACGGAAGATAAAAACTGACGTCACATGTATCGGGAAAGAAACATACCATCTATTCTTCATTGAAACTCCTTCACAGACTTTGTCACCATCACATCAATGCATCTGCCATGGTGGTTCAGCAACTGGGTTAAGGCAATTGCTCACCGAAAATTCGTGGCACTGAATAAAGGCTGCGGCAGCTGAATTTCGATAGACGCGACATGTTGTGGGCCCGTGCACTTACATCTAGATGCACATTAAAGAGCTATGAATATTTGAAGTTTCCGGGCTCTTCCATATATATTCTCCCATATACGTATCATAGTTTGGGTACATAAAACCATCAACGATTATCTATGACGTCACTGAGACAAAGTGCCGAAAGAACCAAACGAGAGACCAAATGGTCGGCAAAGGTGGCTGGACTCACAGTATCGCTTGCCGCACTGGCGGCATCCAGGTCTCCCAGACCAAGTAGTGGTAGGGGTCGTCCTCGGGCGCGTTACGGTGGTCGTGGGTTCTGCTGCCATATATCTCAAGCAGGTCCCGCCACCTGCAGAACAGGCTGACGTGGGCGTCCCGCTCCTTCAAGGGTGACCAAGACTCCAGCTCCTTTTTCACCTGCAGAAGAGTGCCACAGCTTTCTCGTTTACCGAAAGGAGAATATTAATACACTCAAACCTCTATATAACGAACACGGATTTAATGAAATACTGGTTATAACAAAGTAAATGAAAAATAGTTTTGCAATGGGTACAGTGTTAGGAATAACCTTTATAATGAAGTTTTGGATATACTAATAAACTTACTTTCATGTACGATGCAGCTTTGTTATAATGAAGTTTGCATGTTGTTCGAAATTTATCAATTCAAGCTGATGGGTAATTCGAACTGCAAGCTCAAGCATGTAAAGATGGCAGAAATCTCATAATTCAAAATGATTGGTGATTTGCACTGCCAGCAGGGGCATTCAAAGATGGCATTGTTCATAGCTCTGTTTAGTTCAATCTGCGTAGTATTCAAACAAATATGTGATCTCTCTAAACTCTAAATTACTGTGGTTCTATTTACGAATTGTGCACCAAGATTTATTAATACACTAAAAGCTCCTTAGCTTGACACCAGTTAATTTGTAAAATCAGACAGTTAGGACACATTTTCTGGTCCCAGCAAATCTGTGTATAGTTCCCTGTAATGCCCAGTGTATCATATTTGATACATTGAATATAATACCTCAATAAAGCTACTAAAAGCCACTAAAGGCATCAAGATAGGCAGCTATTGTAGATTTGACATGTTATGAAGGAGGTACGATGACTTACCTGTTTTATAATAATAATTCATTTCCAGTTATTAATAATTAAGTTATGCTTCAAACTAAATTTCATTCATATTTTTCTTAAAATGAACTGTACAAAAAGAATAAAAACAGTCAGCGATTTCACGCAATTTTTCTAAAGGCACAACTGTTTGGTCGCAACCCGTTTAAGGAACAAAAAACATCTAGAAAATCAAGTTTTTGCAGACCATCTCTTTACATTCCTGACGTAATTGCACACCAATTTGTAAGGTTTCATAACTGAATACCATCAACTTCATTATTATCCTACACTAAAAAACCAAAACCCATGCTTCCAGCTGTTTAAATTGAGGGCGAAGAGCAAATGATTTTTGATGCCCTTCCTGTGATGGAGAAGCAATATTTTTGTTCTACTTGAGTTATAACAAATAATTCTTTTGTTGCTGAGGTAAGCAGATTCGTGCGTCGTAAGGTAAATTTCGCCATGATACTAACATGAGAAAGTGTTCTAAATTAGAGCATCTGTTTAAGTTTTAATGAGGGCATTTTCTATATCTGGTTCAGCAGCCCACAACATTGCTAGGAAATAGCCTCAAGCAATGAATTTTCACTTCAGGACACATTAAAACATCTTTAATGAATCCTGTGGGTTTTACATTGCTTCGTAGGTTGGGATTAATTAGCTAATTAAACCTTAAACAATGAAATAGCTGCGTGTTACATTTCGGAAACTACTTGTAATAGAAAAAAAATTGAATATGTGAAATCAGCTTACAAACATACCTAAACTCAGCAAATTCTATCAAAATCAATAGAGACGATAAAAAAAGTTTTCAATAACCACGTCTTCCCGTCTTTGTCATTCATACACGAGTTCACACAATCATATTGTTTCGGGCGGGATTCGCGCAAAGATGTTTTCTGCGAATGCAGCCGTAAGTGTGCTCTTCAATTCGAATAATTTTCAGAGTGCGCCAATCACATAGTGCTTTGCAGCGCAATGCTAGACGACCAAAACAGTGTTTGCAGCCAGCCGAAATGACATGGCACTGTCTACATTCTCTATCGCCCTCAGCACGAATCATATGCGACAACGGTGTTTCGCATTAATTTTGGGTTAGCACATTTCAGATTATGGGAGTTCTTGAGCCGTGGTCCCATTGTGAACAAAGTCACGAGTGGCGAAAACTGCGGCTTTTGCAATGCTCATATGCAAAGTAAGAAAGGAAATAAAAGTGTATTGACATATTATGAATTCGTTTATCGTATTCTTGATACTTCTGATAATTTGAAATTCGGTTAATTTGAACATGTATTACTGTCTTGTGAAAGCCAAACTAACGAGCTTTTATTGTATTGCGTGATTACAGTAACTGGTTGGGCTGTTGCTGCTTTTATTTTTTAAAATGCTCGACTGTGACCTTTTCTTTAAAACTATGTTCAGGTGATGCCGCTGGCCACGAGACAGGACCGGCAGGGATTATAGTGAAAATGACAAATTTTTATGATAGAGCTGACCATCGGGCATATGACGGTGATGGCCAAGTCCGAGAGTCCGTACATCTTGTACTCTTCGTAGAATTCGTCTTGCAATGTGTGGAACATGGTCGCGCACTCTTCTAACGTCAAGGGTTCCGCATGATCCTCTTGGCTGCGATCAACCATCCTGTTTAAAAAAAAAAAAAAGAGAGAGAGAGAGAGAGAAAAAACTATCAATCCCGTTATAACAGCAGTTAATGGTCAAGCAAGTGACGGCACTGCTCAATGCACACATTGCTAGTTCTACAGTCACCAGGAATCATCGCGACATGTCTCAAATCAAAGAAGGACGAAGGAAGCTGAGAAGAAGCTGCGATGCCTGAATGAAAGTTCCGTAGCTTCTGGTCGAAAGAACCTCATTATTATGCTTCCTATGGTGTGTTCAGACACACCACAGGAAGCATAGGACAACTGATACCAGGGGTACTGCAACCCTCTTTGTCAGCAAAAAATATTTATTAAAAAGTGCGTTTTCGCTTGCATTCATTTTTCCGGGCTGCCCGATTTTCTGGATGTTTTTGCGGTCCCCTGAGGTTCTGGGAAACCGGACGTCGACTGTACATGCGAACTGGTACAAGCCTGTATAAATGTTTTCAGGGCTTAGCACCCTCCCCTGCAGCGACACAACCTTTACACTGTAGAACATGCGGATTATTATGCTTCTATTCGTTTGTCTTTAATAATTTGAAATTTTCAATAATTTAAATTCGATTTGAAGCGATTTCAAATACTGCATTATTTGTTCGAACATTTGAAGCATTCGAATGTTCGCACAAGCCTACAGAGAATGGTTGATTGCTCTCGCCATGACCATGAGCGGAACATGTTGGCAATCTTTCCCTGCATTCCCAGCAGATTAGGAATTTTTGGTTTGGAACCCGTCGAAATTGCGCTGGGCCGCAATAATTGCATTGACTAGTTTATTTTGGTTATGGTCGCTGTTGCCCTTTTGAAAATAAACTTGGATTGAGAGTTGTTTTGAAATGACAAAAGTTGCATGCTCTTCCTTACCACCGATAAAAACTTAACAATATCATAACTTATCAACATCATAACACACAGACTGTTAGATTACGTTTAAAAAAATGACAGTGTCTACCGCAACAAATGGCAGCAGGCAACCTTGCATGCAGTGGCAGTGGCAAAGCGATACTCGCAGCCAATTCGCAGCACAAGAGAAATGCAACTGCTGTGAGTGGCAGTTGTTAGCAGGGCAAATAGAGTAAACGAAACAAACAATTTCACTGCAATTTCAGCATGTGAAACAGCTTTTCGGGGACCAGGAAAAAGAATGCATAATCCAAAAAAGCTCAACGTTCGGGCAATAAACAAGCTGTTATTGGCGGCTAAGGTCCCCCACGCTACGGGAGCACCAAACTCACGCTTGCACGAGTTCGCTCAGTTTCGCCAGCCTGCGCTCTTGCTTCTCCTCGGCCGTGATGAGCTCTTCGAGACGGTCCAGCTCGTGACGGAGGTTGATGGTGCGGTCCTCCTCGTGCTTGGCGTCGCGGTCGTTCTGCACGATCTGCTGCTCCGTCATGTTTACCAGGAGTTCGAGGTTGTTCGTCAGCTCCGGCACCGAGAACTGCGACCCGACGGCGCGCTTTAGCTCGATCTCCTCGCGCTCATCAGGCCTCGAGTGTTGCTGGTGCAGCTCGTGATAACCTGCGAGATCAGGATGATAATAGGCCGAGCCAATTCAAACTCGAGTAAACCTCAAGATTTTGTTTGAATTATCAAAAGTGTGAATAATCAGAAGTTCTCATAAATATGACTCGGTGCAACATACCAACTGACGTTTCTGTATTTATTATTCCTCAGGGCTACAGCAATGCCATAGACAGCTCTACCTCATTGACAGTAGTTTTTACATGTCAGTGGGCATAATGGTAGTCGTTCACTAATCATCGACATGGCTACATAGTGCTGAACTGATAGAACAAGTGGTTAAATAAGACATAATAGTACTCTCCTTTTTTTTTACTTTCATAATTTGTGGTGTAATTTGTTGTGCATAGGCGATCAATCTTCTTTTTGTGTGTGTGTGGTATACTGAGAACTGTGGTATTTTCTGTCGGCACTCACTTTATAGCTTACAGGCACAGAGCACACTGTTGCAGTTGTTGTACGTATCAGTCATTTTACTTTTTGTTTGTTTTTGTTGCTATTATAATGATTGTTTTTGTTGCTATTATAATAGTTGGCAATTTGTATACATATATGCATGTACATTTTCCCATTCTCTTAATGCATGATGCTTATTATTATTACCTATGTTTGTATCCACTCCTGTCTGGGCTGTGAATGGGCCTGCAGTATTTCATAACTAAAATAACAGATAAAACGTGTTGTCCCATGACAATAAATTGCCTCATCTTTAGGCACTTTTCCACGGAGCACCAGTGTAGTGCGGTGAAATCAACATCACGACGCGCTTGGCACGTAACGGACCAAACCTAGTTTTTTTTCTTGGGAGGTCAGATTGTAATTGTACGTGCGCGCGATTTAGCTGACCAGTGGGACCAAAACTATGACCAGTAAAAGTTGAACCCACCACCTTGCACTTTGACGACAAAATACCAGCCAGTGTGTCATGGCGGAGGGTTGGAATTTTTATCGTCTATGTTTTACAATTTTTTTGTAATTAGTGTGCCACTTCCCTGCCACTGTACAGTCACGAGCAAACGTTTATCCACAAATTAATGCTGCAAACAGGTTTTTTTTCCTTTTGGCATGTGTACCTTAAGGCCAATTAATCGAAGCGATCCAATTTAAATTTTGATGAATCTAGCAATGTCAAGCTAAGAAATATACTAATCAGTACTGATTGAGCCAATCACAGTCAATCCTAATTAGTTTTTATTGCAGCTACTTAAGCCAGCACCCAATTAATCCTAAGGTAAGTGTGATTAAACCAAGCCAACCCAAGATACTTGAGTTGCATGTTGGCGAATTATGCTAGTTAAATGTAATTGATACTGAGCTAGGCCTTGTGCCTCCACTCCGAACTTCCACACTTTTGGGGAAATTTTTGTCTTGTCTCTCAAGTTTGAAGAAACTTCTGAGAAGCCACGTACGCACCAGAAAGAACTCGCTGCTCCGGTCCCGTCATGTCGATAACCTTCACCTTGCTGAGCTTGCTCTGTGGACCGGTAGGTGTTTTCTTGTACACGCCTTCAGACTTCACCTCATCGATTGTCTTGTAGACGTACGTCACCTTCTTTTCGCCTTCCTGCATATGAAACAGATAGAAAAGAACAGATGAAGAGATGCAAACAAATGAACTATGTGTAACTTTCCCAGATTCTCCTAAGTCTTTCCAAGTCCTCTTCCAAGGACATGGATAATTTCCTGTATCTGTGAAAAACATTTGTAGGTTTGTGCAAACATCTTATGCATTCATTTATTAGATGTCTGCATCCAATACTTGAAACATTGGACGTTATGTCACTTAATCTGAATCACTTCGGTTATAGTTTTAAATGATGTCCTTAAATTTTTAATGTAAATATCTTGCATATCTAACATCTTTCACTTCTTTCTCCTCCCTATATTTTTTCTGACTGTTTACTATTTTATTTTACTCGTGAAATTCAGCACATTGACCCCTCCTTGTCCCCAACTCCTTTTCACACTTGCCCTCTTCTCTTCTCTAGTTTGGTTTGAAGGGGATTGTACGAAACATACACACAGATGTGCTAGGGTACTCAGTTGAAGTCTTGAAGAAGACATGTCCGCTTGTTGAAACACTGGCTCAAGCCACACCCCGTGTTCAAAAATTTCAGAACCCTATTAGCAGCAGCTCTCAGCAAATAGCTCTTTTGCCTCACCTTGCGCTTCCGCCACTGATTAAGCTCAAGCCGCGCGGCTTTGTGACTCGTCGAGTCCTCCGCTTCCGCTGTCATAAGTTTAGGGCCTTTGGTCTCCGGTCCGTACAGACCGATGGCTCCTTTGCCCTTGCGGACTTTTGCTTCGATGGGTGCCGAGATGCCTTGCAGGTCTCGACCGAGACCCTTACCCGGCTGGTAGCCCATCTAGAGAGGGAAAGGATACATGGAAATAAGCTCTGGTTTTGCCAATACAAATAATCGACTAAAAAATTTAGTGACTGTGACTAAACTCAGAGTTCATAACCGTAAAGAGAGGGGCATCAAGGCCCCAAGGATAGACTGTTCATGTACAAATCTTTCTCTCGCTGATCCTATCGGCCGACTCATTCCCACAGAGGCATGGAAATACCACTTTTACATTAGCCTTGCAAGTCAGTTCTGTGGAATCACGCAAGGTGGCGAGAGGTTTAAGAGAAATTGACAGCCACCCATTCGTAGCCCGAAGTCAGAACGAAATCTTTACAAATTTCTCAGAAAGAAGCTCTCTTAGTTGCCAAAAAATTTGTCCTGGTTTAGGAATGAAACCCACAGCCAACAGCTTTCTGAGGCCTTCTATAGGTTAGTTCAGTGGCTGGAGTAATCACTCAACCAATTGTGCTAAATATTAAAAAAAGCGCTGGTCCGAAGTTCAATCCTGGAACAAGGACATTTTTGCTTCCTGAGAATCTACAAGAATTTCCTCGTGGCTGCATGCTACAAAAAAGTGTTTATAAATTATCTCTTGCATAATTAGCTGCTTTCCGCTCATAATCATAGAGATATGCCATAAAGGCTTAAAGGATAATCTGTTCATGTATAAACATTTGTTATACTGATTATATCAGCCGTCTCATACTAGCAGAGGAATGCACATACTGCACTAACGTCGATCTGATTACCGACTTGATGATTAATATGCGGGGTTTAACGTCCTAAAACCACCATATAATTATGAGACGCCGTAGTGGAGGGCTCCCGAAATTTTGACTACCTGGGGTTTTTTAGCGTGCAACCAAATCTGAGCACACGGGCCTACAGCATTTTCGCCTTCATTGAAAACGCAGCCGCCACGGCCGAGATTGGCCTCATTACTGACTAGGTACACTTCCTAACAGCGGACAGTGCCGTGTGTTGTGTGTGCAATAAAAAAAAATATTACTACACCCAATTTGATGTACCACCAAGTATAAATATTTTAACATGACTTTAACATGTGTATGGCTGAATAACTTATTTGATAATGAGTGCTTCTTCCAATTTTCACCATGCAGTCAGTACTCTCTCAAAGTAAAAAGAAATTAAATTAGATCTTAATTTTCTGCATTATTTGCTTCTAGAGCTTGTTTTCTCACTCCTTCCTTTTGCAGCTTTATGAAATTCTTCCCAACGCTCATACCCCTTTGTTATTGGAATCATTATAGTACACATAAATGAACAATTCCTTTGATTACCTATGGTACATATGTTAAGTTGCATGTGTACCAACCAAAGTCAAAAGACACAGTAAATAGCACTATCATGTACATTAAAATTAACAAGATCATGTCCAGCATGACCGGCCAGAATACAGACACAATACTACAGAATCTGGAGGAGTCCTTGGAAAATTCTGAACAGAGCAAGCATGAGCATTACTCAATATAGCAGCAGCATTCCTTCTTGCAGTAACAAGCTTATCAGCACCTGCGACGCAGTCAACGTGATGATCTACATAAAAAGATTAATATATCGGCCAACGTATGTCAACATGATTTACGTCTTGCGAAAGAAAAAAAAAAAGTTCGAACCTCTTTTTAGATAGAAAAAATGAGCAACTGTTTCTAAAAACTAAGAGATTTTCCTTCTTAGAAATTAAGAAACAGTAGCGTTGTTAAGAACACCAAGACTATATCTCATTACTGAGAACTTATGCAAAAACAGTAATATCGATGACTTTTGACTCTGTTGCTGGATGGTTCACTAGGCATCAATAAGCAATAAATTTGATGTCTAAAAAACATTAGCAATCACAAGTTAAATGCAAGCCATGTACATTTAATAAACATACTAATAGTGTATTTCCTGGCCAATTTGCCTACTGAATTCAAAACATTTGCATTTTAGCATATCAAAAGAATGTCAAAAAGTTGAAGTTCGTTTTCCGCTTGTGTCAGCTGTGAAATGTAAATTTTATTGAAAATAATTGTGCCAATTTAAAGTGAAATTAATATTAGCCATAACCTTTTAGAACCTAATTTATGATACAAAGACATTCCAATTTTGTTTAGAATTCTAATATATGTTGCAGTGATCTGGTGTCACGGAAAGCTGGTAAAAAGTTGTGATTAACTGTTTTCTTTTAACACAAAGCACTTAACTTTAGCAAATAAGTTAAGCAAGAAAAAATAATCCAGCCCCGACATTTTCTTTAGGCTTTCTGGTTATTTCAGCAGCACGGACAAAGTTTTAATGATGAAATCCCCAAAGATATTACAGATATCATGCAGGTAACAATGCTTTGTTTGCTAGGCTAAAAAAAGAGAGGGCTTTTAATGTAAAAGAAAGAAAAAAGCCCAGAAAAGCGGCTTCGATCGAGGATGATCACTCTGCAAAAGTCAATCGATCAATCTCACACCTGAAGGAGTAACTTAGCTCCAATACCCTTCGTGTATTTCTCCCAGTTGCCGAAGCCCCTGCAAAGAAGGAGAGAGAAAAACGGCAGAGTCAAAAAGTAATCTATCAGAACACCGCTTGTTTATAAACAAAAATCAAATCAGGACGCAAACATTTGGAACAAATGATTGAGTCAAAGAAACCTCAAAGATAATTAAAAGAAATTCATGATTGATTCGTGGACAGTGTTTGGCATTTCACAGTAAAATGTAAAAATTTTATTGGCTAATTTATTGGTTATGGGGTGTTAATTCAATGTATAATATGAGTGACAGCATTCAAAGACCAAAAAATCATGTCTAGTGAGTCACTGATTCACTGACCAACAATTTAAATTCCAAAGCAACATTCCTAGTTAAGAACAATTAACTTTCTGAATGTCACAGGTTCTCAGCTACGTCACTGGTAAATCAAACTAACACAAGTACACCTACTTTCAAACGTAAACCAAGTCGAGAAAAATTTTCACCCGGTCAGGACGGGACATGTTAAACTGAACAAGAGCCAAGCTTAAAGTTTATAAAGTGTGTCAATAAGTGATGGTTCTAGAATACCAGAATAAAAAGGGTACAATGTACAGACTTTTACATCATTTTCTATTATTTTTTAAAGTTTTTATTTGTCTCCTTTACGAGTCATACTTAGCAAATATCTGTTTCCTATCGCAATCCTGCAAAAGCATTTCAGACATCATGCAAGAGTACACAAAACTTATGTAATTCTGTACAACCATTTGTATACCGCTGAAAGTGCCCAGTCTGGAAATGGCACGTTATACAAAAGAATCACAACAATTCCATCTTCCTATATGCTTCGCCAAAATGACATTTTTTCATTACTTACAAGGCTTTCAAATATTCTAAAGGCCTATTCAATACTCTAAGGCCCAAAGGGAGATTACAACCAATAAGAAGATTCAACAAACTCTGTTCACTTTCTGCCAAAACAAATTTCGTGGCTTTCTGATGCTAGTGCACCATCGAGCTCGTTTATGTGATACCAAACGCACGGGTTTGGCAAAACAAAGAAGATGGAACAATTACTGTCGGTCCCTATGTGGGAGGCTCCCGCTACGCGCTAAGCGCGTCCTGCAGGACTGAAATAAAGTTTTTTCATTCCATTCCATTACAAAGTTATGCCGAGGTGTAACAAGCTAGAGGTCTGGTTCCATTACACATGCATTCACAAAAAATAACGAAACTACATCGACATTTCATCATAAAAAAACAACATTAGACACTCGATGACCCTTTGCTTTTCAATATGGCAGGAAAAAGCAATTCTAAAGCAACTATGTAATACTACACAGTCAAAAAGGCACATTTCAACAAGAGCACAACATCAAAAAAAGAAAATATACAAATTTGCAACTGAAACAAAATAAGACACGCGCACCCTTGCTTAAGTATACAAATTACATTGCAGTAAGATTAGGTTAAACCCCTCTCATAAATAATCACTCTTAGAAAATGAAAATTCAGCCATGTTAACATTAGGCATCTTTAATGCCTTATTTGCTCAGTCTCTTTTTTTCTTTGGTCATGTTTCACCTTGCCATCATCATTTATCAAAGATGTGTTTACAAAAAATTTGTTAAACATATATACCAGTATTTAATATTGATATCACTAAAAATATCAAATATCAGATTGTGTGTTGCTAATAAGAGTCAAAATGAGATACTTTTAAGTCACTTGGCATTATCAGATTTCATGCTGCTGCTACAGAAGTGAAGGTGTGCTAGTCCTTGTTCTCATACATACATACATACATACATACATACATACATACATACATACATACATACATACATACATACATACATACATACATACATATATATATATATATATATATATATATATATACATATATATATATATATATATATATATATATATATATATATATATATATATATATACATACATACATACATATATATACATGGCACATAACTTCATATTCATTGAATTCAGTGAATAGTGAGGTAAAGCGAAGGCACACATACAAAAACAAGAAGTTATATTTATTTTCAACATTCTGACCAGGGACTGGTATATTAAAAAAAAAGACCAGTCCCTGGTCGAAACGTTGAGAGCAAATCTTATTTTTTTGTATGTGCGCCTGCACTTTATCTTACAATATAATCCCTACCAGCAACTGCAATGAAGTGCCAACGCTAAAGCCAAGCAAGGCATATGAGACTTTCTTATTGTTTTTTATCCATAGTACAGTACACTAATACCTCATTATTACAAAGCTGTATCTTACACAAAAATCAGTTTGTTAAATAAAAAAATTTGTTATAAAGGTATATTCCTAACACTACATCTATTGTAAGAATACTATTAATTAACTTTGTTATAACCGACATTTCGTTATATTATATCAAGGTTTGATAGTAAATATTATTTATTAAAATGATACCTCAAGAGTAAATGCATAAGTGAAAGAAGAAAAAAGAGAGGAACTTGTCTTCAGTGGTGAACAAACCCACAATTTGACATTAAATCTGACTGACCATCACAAGGCTAAAAATCTGCCCAATGTCTGTCAAAACGGAAGTGACGAAACTCCAACAAAGAGAGACACAATCTTTCTCGTATGAGGATGTCACTTTTTCCTTATAACAAAAACACACCACGCTTGCCCCAAGAAGACACTAGGTTAGTAGGAAAATGCGCAAAAATAAAACGGAGAGGACAATGCCACCTTGAGGTTCCAGCACCAAGCATCATGCCGTGACAAATTTTGACAGCATCTACTAAGTTCTAAATACACTCAGACCTCAATATAACAAACTCAGATATAACAAAATATTAGTTATAACGAAGTAAATGACGAGTACTTTTGCAATAGTTGTAGTTTTACATATGTAATTTTTATAAGAAATCTTTGGATATAACGAACTTACTTTTGTGTAAGGTGCAACTTCATTATAATTAAGTTTGAGCGTAGTTTACTATCGGTAAAAATGAAGCATGTTGTCCTATGAGGAAACCGTAAACTTGACATGCTAAGTATAAGAAATTGCAGTGAATTAATGCAGTTGAAATGACGAGAATAGACTTTGAAATCCATGACGTACTTGTGGCAATTTCGGCATGAAGTTTGAAAGCGCGACTTGGAACTTATAGACGATCGAGCATTGAGTGACATTATGCCAGCACCAGTTACCACTTTTGACAGTGACAATTTGAGCATTTGTGGATATATCTACACATGTGATATGTCTATAATAAGATTCCTGATGTCGGGTAATGACTATGATATATAGAATGATCACAACTAAACAAAAATAATATGCATAGAACAGCAAACAATACGTACAGCGTTTAGTGCGCTACACACGTAGCGCACTCGATGCAACAACTTACCCTTCGGCACCTAGCAGGCCGTGAGCTACGCCGCCACGACCACCAGCGAATCCGGTCTTCAGGGTTTTTGCTGGAACCTTAACTTCTTCCTCACTGCTTGATGCACGCTGAAATAAGAATAGCCAGGCCTTACTAAAGAGTGTTGGAAGGGCGATTGATTAAGGGCTTTCTTTATTTACTACGTACGACCTAATGAAACTAAGCGACTATGAAGTCGAGAAAAATACGGCAGCTTCAAGTCTTGAAATATAATTAACTAATTTTGATACAAATCTATTGAAGTTATAGAAGCCTAATTAGTAGTCTTCAACTGTAGCGCACTAATTATGACATAAATCTATTGAGGTTAAAGTGGAAAAAAACACACCTTTCAACTGGCTGGGACCTCAGCCTAAAATCCTCAGAGGGCGCTTATGAAGCTCTGCCAAAAGAGCTACAGTGGAAGCCGTCCTTCTGTCCACTTTGTTGAAGTTTCATTAGAATTTTCTCGACATGTAAACAGGATGTGTTGTCCAAAGTTTGTAAGTTCAGCCCCCACCAGTGGCCAGTTGCCTTTTCATGCACTTTATCTCCTTTAAATTTATATACTAATTACCCCAGTACAGCTAAAGACCCCAAATAATGCCTCTATACTTTTTCTGGCTTCATTGCCTGTTGGTTTAAAATTAAGTTAATTAAAGAAAGAATATATACATACAAATGCAAGAGACATTAGCACAGATGTCATTAAAGACAATTCAGACTTGCCAAGAGTAGGTCTGAAGCGAACATAATGGTCTTTAGAAAGACTTGCAGGACACACTGCACCTTGCAAATAATCTAAGTTTATAACATGATAAATTCACATAATTCATGACTTGACAAGATAAGACGTGGCATCTATGCTTGTAGCCAGCTGAATGGTGAGATTTGACATGCCAAAGTATTATCAAGATTGTAAAAGTAGCTCTAAATTAATTGGGTTGTTTAGTTTTTAAGGGCCAAACAGTGTAGTAACTAGGCGACCACGGAACACGCTGATCGTTCCATAGATTCAGGACTGCCGACCGCCATTCGGGGCACATGCTCAACCTGACAGAGAATGGCCTTTCTTGTATTGAAATAATGTGGGTTTGAACAGCTGTGAAGGGCATCTGCTCAAGTTTTACAAAAACTAGAGGCATCTGAAATCATCAGAGCAAACCATAGATGACAGATCGTTGAACTTTTAGACTTTAGGAGGTAAACCCTTTAATGCCTGAATTATGAAACTGCTAAAATAAGTAATTATTGTTTCAATTTCCCAGCTTTAGACAGTCACCTTTAAATGATTCTATAGTTAAATGTCTAAAATGCAACTTTATTGCAATCTTTTATGCACATTGAGAATTCCCCATATGCCACAGAACTGAGGACCTTGCCACAAAGAGCTTACGTCGGAACTACCTAAGATGTCGTATGCCACCTCTTGCGCGTGCACACACCAAACAAACAATGATAGAGGAGAGCAAAGCGCTCTGTAGTATAATTTAAATATAATCAGCAATGTTTCTTGCCCTCCCGTAGTCACCAATGTGCTCAACTAGCGTAAACAAGTAGCGAAAACAAATGTAGCCACCGTCGCTGAAGGGGGTCTCTAGCGCTACTCACCTCATCTTCGCTGCCTTCTTCCTTCTTCTCTTCCGGCTTTCCCACCTGACGCACTCCGCCGCTGACAAAGCTGATGGGTGCGGAGAAGTCCTTGTGTTTTTTTGAGGACTGGAAGCTGGGCCGCGCATCTCCTTCGTCGTCGCTGTCAGCCCAGACACCTAGGACGAATTGAGGGGAGACAGGTCAGTAAGCACAAATTGACTAATGGTGCTTGCAATCACGCACCAGTCTAGTTCCACATTTGGGGCTGGCTGCAGTAAACCTCCACTTTGGCTAAATTCAATTTGAGTATTTTATCTGCATTTCACTTTAGCTTATTGTAAAGCCCCAACGGGTTAGGTCACCTTGAACCAAAGGAACCAGAAATTAACATACCATAATTTTACGATGTAAATGTAGGTGAAGTTTACACACAGGTGGCTGCACATAGGTAAGCAGCTAATATACATAGGTGACAACTAATAAAATATATAACTAACATAGCTTACATACATAGTTAAGCATAGTTACATAAATAAGTAGTATAAAAAAACTCGCTTATACATTCCTCACATGAACGTTTATGAATGCCTTATTTTTGCCATCTGGTCCCAGCAAAGAATCTACTACACCTATATCCTGGAAACTACTTTTCACGCGTTTCTCCAAGACAACTGCTCGATATGCTACAAACTGTCAATGTGATGGACGTTGCGAGGAGAAACGTATATTAACAATTCCAACGACCAGAACGCCATCAATGTGCTCAAGAAAAGTATGGTTCAGGCAGAGTTGCAAAACAAATGCCAGGCCTTTTCATAGACTTCTTCAGCCCTTTAAACTTATGCATAGGTTTTCTAAGTGGTGTACAACACGTCTGTTTTGTAATTCGGCAGCACTTGACAGGTTTTAACTACACATTTGGGTTATAAATCTCTTGGCTACTAAACTTTTTTTTTCTTTTTTTCGTGGTCCCGTGGAAAAATTTTTTAAAGACGTTCTACTGGATGTGCTAAAGCAAAGCAGCAAGTTGGCCTTTGTTTAATTTAAACATGAAAAACAAAAAAGCAAAGGAAGTTAGGCTACATTAAAGCCAGAAAGTTGGTTAGGATTTATCGTAAATAATAAAACAAACAAAAACAGAGGCCTGAAACAAGACAGCACTCACTTTCAACTCATCCTTCTGAACAATCCCTCGACAGTCACACCGAAAAGGTTCAAGCTTCAAGAACACAGCCATTGGTAAATGAAATTTGGGTCATTCTAAGGCTAGTAATATGCACAACAACATGCAGGTAGTGTTGTAAAAACCATGACATATTTATCAAAGCAACGCCATTTCATTTTGGCAAGCAAATGCAAAAGAAAAATGAATGTTATGTTTCAGCTTGCCTAGCTACTACGACTACTAGTTCATAGTCAAAATTACAGCTACAGTAGCTAATAATTTTCTATATTTATAAGTTATTTCTGTTTTTGACTAGATTTATTGTATTCACAGGCACAAAAGAATTGAGCGCAGCTGAACATAAACTAATAGATCATCATGACCAATTACAGTAACAAACGTTACATGTCTTTGAGCACTATAAGGTTAAACAAACGGTATTTTGCTGACTGAGCAATTTTGTGAATGCTCTAGATAAAACGTTTACAAAATTAATGATGTGTAAATAGCAGAGACTCTTCATAGACAGCCCAAGCACAAGACGTATGCATTCAACATGAGAAAGTCATTTACTTTCAAGCAACGATGGAAGTGTTTTTCAAAAACACTTTATAGAGCAGGGAAAGTATTCCCTTGCAGCAGTCATGGGCAGTTTCGGAGAAGGAAAGAAATGCTAATTTAAAGTAGCTGTTAATGTTTTAGCAGCAGGTGACAAACTATGCCATACAGCCCCTCACGTTCAAGACAAAGAGGAATTGTCTCATAAATGTTAATATTTAGTACATAAAAGATAATTTGCAGACAATAATTAATGTTGTAAACTGTAATATACAAGCAATTACAGAGACATCTGGCTACTGAATTCACAATACGTACAAGCTATACATCTAAAATAAGAGTTGTTGAGGCTGAATGAGATCAAACTGATAAAGCGAGTGCCGCATTATAGAAGCAACCACAGTAACTGTTGCCAAAGTAGCATTTGATAAACGATGTGAGACTATGCGATCAATAAAGTCTCAGCCACTTTCAGATGTCACCAAATAGCCAGCAAAAAATTTAAAAAATTATAAAAAAACAGCTTCATGAGTTGCTCTATGTGCTGGTTTCTGTTACACAAATGTGATTAGGGCAAGCTTCTGTTTGGTTATGGTGGCTAGAAGGGGAGGTGGCGCAAGCGCGGCGCAAAAGGCGATCCGCTGCTTCATGACACGTCGCGGCGGCTCGCAAAAAGATGCCTGTCCACTGCTGCTTTCTTTCTACTGCGGACACAGCGCTCACGATTATTGGCTGCTTGTTTCCTTATGAGCACGTACATGCACCTAAACTTTCGGAACTACGCTGATGCGGTGCAAGTATCCGATCCTTACGTTGTGGTCTCTATAATAATATAACACTTTATTTCATTGCACTCCCTTTTGGCTAAAAGGGATCACTTTTTGGAACTAGTAGCCTATCATTCTAGTGTGCAATGTGCGGCTGACGTTCATAGCACCCTAATAACCATAGCCGCACCGATGTGCGGCTGACGTTCATAAAAATATAGCTGGGCTAAGGAGTAAGAATGCATTGCCACTGCTCACGTCAACATGACACCACTTTCATTCGCTGCCTGCGGACTGCAGAGATAAAAATTTATTTTGTCCAGACAACTAATTTAAAAGAACGTAGTCAAAACTGATGAATATACATGAAGCCAAAAAGAAGCAAGAAAACGCGTTCCACATACATAAATAAAACAATTTAGGAACATAACAATTTGAGAAATGGCACCATAAAGAAAATAATGTCACGGTTATCAGCCGTAAACAATATAAAAATGAAAATATCAGCGCAGTTCCTTGCAAATCACAAAAAAAACTTTCTCTTAAACTGTGCACGTGTAACAGAATACAAATAGATAATGTGATGTATCATGCAAAAAAAAAATGATGAAAAACAAAGTACCCATGAGATTAATTTGGATGCAGGAATAATGTACCCGGAGCAGATGAAGCCAAATAAACACGTAAAACTTGATTATCTTGTCGGTGATAATTGTGCTGCACTTGGTACACCCAACAAGGGTCAGCTGTGCGAGCTGTAGGAATGATGCTAACTTTCTGTCATTGTTCACCCGCTTTAAACTAAAGAGTCACGTAAATGTGTTCTCAAGTGTTGTCACGAGTACGTGCAGTTATTCTGACGGGTACAGAGACCTCCCCTGTGGACTGTTTGAGTGACAGATGCTGCTGCTGCAGGTGACCCATCCTTTTCTTGAAGCAGCGGTCTTTGAAGCAGCAGTGCCTTCTTCGACAAATACTGGGGAGGTTAGGGAACACGGTTAGAATAGCATAGCTGATCACGAGGAATCGTCACTGTCTCGCCCTGGACCGCGTGTGTAAGCGGCCGCACAATATACTGCTTATTAAATTGCAGCCTGCAGATTCTTGAGCTTGTGTCGAGAACCGTTCAGGCTTTTTTGGCACAGAAAATGACACACGCTGGCCATATCTTGACTAGACGTACCCGGTCGAACAGTCGGGTGGGAAGCAGCGTGTCTTCGTTTTTCTTTTCACGACGCCAGAGTCCATACTGCTAGCAGTACCTCACGAAAACGTGCACGAACAATCCACACACTCATGCAAAACGGCGTGGACAACAAGCAAAACACACACGACGCTACAGGGCACAGCATGAAAGGAAACATGTGAGCGAGCGTTGCGAGCATCGAACTGCCTGCAGCAGCACCACAATGTGTCCGCAGCCCTTTCATGAAGCAAGAGAAAGCTATCTTTCTGCCACCACAGTGCTGCTCTCACCACCTTCTTTCCCCTCCCCAGCCACTATAGTTTGGGCTTGCAATAGTCAGGAGCCAGACTTGGGGGGGGTGGGGCAGTGTTGCCAGACTGCAGCTGAATCTGGTGGCTATATTTGCTTCTACAATTCCAGGTTTCCTGTATTGTTTTCCCATCGCCTCTCGCTGTTTTTCAAGTGTACGTGGTGTTCCCATGTCACTAGGACGCCAGCAGCCTACGTGCCGCTTCGGGGTTCTCAGTATTTTGCCAGCATCCGTGATGAAGCCGAGTCGCCCAGGTCACCTGGGAGCCAGAACGGCACGTACAGCTATGGAGGTATTCTATACCTCGACCACAAGGATGTATCACAATGCTACCCCTGTTGAGTGCGGACTTTTGAGATACCGTTAAGTTCCCTCTGTAAATCCGTTGTTGCGCATGGGTTTCCTACTTTCGAGTCACCATCAAGTCCTAACGCGTAAGTTCCCTACTTCCGAGGCACAATAGAGTCTGATCTGTTAATTGTAGAGCGAAACATACAGTGGAAAAAGGGGGCTCAGGCTTCTGCACAGGGACTGCTGAGTAAAACGGCCTATGTCAACAGACCGCACAGGCACAACGGATTACACAGGAACCATACAGAAAAGCCTGTACTGCAGCGGCAAATACCCCCCCCCCCCCCCCCCCAAGTCTGAAAAACGACTACTGCGACACCAAACAGACCCTTGTCGTGATCACAGCCGATATAGCTGCATACTGGCATACTAGGATGATTGAGGTTTCTTAAGGGCTTGCAAGTAGTTCACACGGTTAGAGTCTTCTGTCTTCATTCTCAAAGTGCCGTTTTGGAGCAGTTACTAACAAAAAGTTACAGTTCGGCGCAACATTTATCACTATTTCTTCTCTGCAGCAGCACTTCCATCACTGTGAAGTCGCTAGATTTAGCATTGGGCCATTATGTGTACATTCAAAATATCAGGGCGCACTGTACGACGCAATGACACTGAAAATTCGATATGCCAGAACAGGTCAAATGAACGAGCTTCCCCTTTCCGGGGTCACACGGAAAACACGACCGGCAAACTATGTGACACATACCATAAATCTGCTGATTTTTCGTGGGCCGCCTCCGAACTCGGTTGATGTTGAATTCATTGGCGATGTCCCAGTCGGTGATTTCAAAGTTCTCGATCTCCACGTCAGCCATGCTGACGACCTAAAAGAAAACAAACAAACGTGAGTCAAACCTCAAACACACCACGAAACGTCTCTAACAAGATGCTATAACAAGACGATTTAATTGTGCAAACACATGCTGCACAGTACCCTGACACAGCTACATCAATCCAGAAATGGTTAATTCGCATGGCTGTGGCACACCGACACGACAGTGCTTCAAACACTATACGATTCGATACGACTCCGATTCGACATTTGCAAGCAATATGAACGGCGCATTCGCATATAGATAGACCGTTTGCCGCCGGTTAAAGAGCGTGCGCTTTTGAAAGATGTACTCAACCTCACACAATAGTCAGGAGGCTTCTGTGTGAGCTTACCTTGTAGTTAAAAACTTGGTTCGAAGATGGTAAACGGGACTGACGAATTGCCGACTCACAAGTACCGCTGTCTTTCGATTAGCTTCAGATACGAGACGCAACGCATTAGGACTACGTTCACCCCAGTTTAGCAGTGAGTCGATGATCGGTTACGTTCGAGTTTCTCAGGTAATCTCTTGCGGGAAAACAGCGACGCAAGGCAGCATCTCCCGATCTCACAGCGGTTCACAACAGTTCACACGACGAAACAGACGAAATGACGACAAATGCACGCAAAACGGGGCTTCAGGAAAGGCTGCAGCTGGATTCCGATAGCCCTACCACTGATGGGCGGCGGTTATTTGTGTTGGAATCTCGAAGGCTACGCAATTAATGTCGTGGTCGCCGTGATGGTAGCCACGTTTTTCGTGGCTTTACAAAGCCACAAAAGCTTTATTGCCACAAAAGCTTTACAAAAGCCACAAAGCCACAAAGCCATATTGCTTTACAAAGAAATAAATACCACAGTGATCATGGCGGTGATGATTACTCTGTGATATTTATTATGCAAAAAGTTTGCACTCTGCACTTTGATGTCTTTTTTAAGCTAAACTGGTGCAGCTCTTGATAATCTGATCATGACTAAATTGACACATTTCTTGATAAGTGTGCCCTGATTGGCACCACCTGTATGAAACTTTATGACACCACCCAACGGATACAGTTTTTGATAGTCAGGTTGTAATTATGTAACACGCAAGAGAGTTGATTTGTCCGTGGATTTGCACATATCTTCCCATAAACTTGACACAAACGGTGAAGATTTGCTTCACGTGAAAGTGCATGGAGAATTGGCACTAGCCAATTGATACATTTTTTGATTGTCACGTTGTAAATATTTAACGCGCAAGAGAGTTGATTGGTTCATGGATTTGCACTTATCTTCCCGTGAAAGAATGGGCGGTGAAGATTTGCTTCACGTGCAAAAACTCGAACGCGTCACGTTGCATCACGTGGTATGTGACGTCTGAATTTCTAGAGAATGACGCACAACTGCGTCACTTCCTTTGTAAACTTCCGAGCTCCTGCTTTTGTGCCACCATCTGGGCTGGCTGGACTGCCGAGTTTTCGTTATGCGTCGTCGAGTTTGAGTTTTCTCTCGGATAGCGAGTGCTCGTCTGCTGAGTTCTCGGAGCACTGCTGTGTTTTGGCGGAGCGTGCTTTGATCCGGAAAGTTTATTCATCGGGACCAAGACTGGACCGTGCCGCAGGGTTAGCAGTGGACGCTTTCCGTTCTTGGTGAGCACGAAACGTTCCTCGTTTTTATTGTCGAACTGCTCAGCTGTCTGCAGCGTTATGTAATCGCGTTCGTATTAGAAGGTTGCGCGCACGGATTCACCTTGAATCCTCGAGCTGTGCTGCGTCGTAGGAGTATCGTCGATCCGATATACGACGTCGCGATTGAAGTGCCCTTCAGTTGCTTGTTGGGGCTTCTTGTTTTGATCGACAGCGATGTGATTAGCAGCGCCCGCCGTCTCTGCTTTATCGCGCTTCCGATACAACTACGCACATAGAGTCGACGAGATGCGACGCAACAGTTTGGTGTAGGTGTACGTACGCTTTTCATTGCGTTGCGCCACTGTTTACATCATGTGAAGCAGCGTCGTCGAATAAGTATAATGTCGCAAATTCACGCACACGGTTTGGAGAGCACTTGTGCGTGACGAAGAGAATGGGTATCGGTACTTACACGTGATTCACGTGCTCTATAGAGTCACATGGGGAAAAAAAAGAGAAAATTTTTGCTGCAAACGAATTAGCGGTTTGTAGGGGTATCGTAACGCAGTTAATCAGGCAGTGCGAGGCCACACAAAACCATTAACAATTGTGTGTATAAGTCAACCTGAAATAATTTCACCAGAATAACTACATAGTTTTTGAACGCGTCGTAGTTTATTGTCATTATTATTTTGTCTCTACAAAATTTGGTGCAAAGCTTCTTTTTCTGCAAACTATATTTAAAAATTTTACGAACTGGTTGCACTGAACTATTTAAATGCCAATTCGAATGGGCATGCTCTGTAGCGTAGTTGTGCACCCTGCGACCTTTAGGGCTGCATAATAGGTCTTCCATTACAGTGCCGTAATTAACCCGCGCTTTACCGTCGCCCCGAGCAGCATTGCAGCAAAGCCCACCTTTGTTGTGCTGAGCTTTCAATCATCTTTATCAATAAATTAGTTACCCTAATGCCACCAATGTTTAGCGGGCTTGCTACTTTCTCGTCGTAGTTGACGCAACCATTTAGCCTTTCTGACGCAACGTTTCCTATAAGCGCGCGTGGAATGTTGGGAGTTGAGTCCGCAATCACTTCCAATGATTGGCCTGTTTTCGTTGGTCACTACTTCCCCAACGTGACCTGTTTTTGATTGGTCGATGCTTAACATTTGTAGTAGGTAATGTGGCAAGGTAATGACAAGGTAAAGTGGCAAGCTAACGAACTCAGAATTGTTGAAAAAACATTGTTCACGTTTCCGGCTGTTACACATTGTGCATTTCACTTGCTCACTTTTTTAAGAGAATATTGTGTGTGTGTGTGTGGGGGGGGGGGGGGGGTGAGTTGATTTTAACTGGACAGCGCGAAAAAGCTTTTCCTTATGTAGATACTGTAGAGCCACGTATGCAAGCGCACTGTTCATCGTAATAACAACAAAAAGACATATCGTCTGGATACAAACTAGCCCATGAAATTCAAAAATTATTTTTCTTTGTTATGTTCGAGACTATTGACCTTGTCATTGAGACGATCACCTTCCTTTCCATCTGATATGTCCTTCCACCATTCCTGTGGCTACTGAATTCTCGTTCTTGCCCAAAATTTCATCAGTAATCATAGTGGTATTTGCTCACAATAATATAGTTAGTCCTCCGTGTGCTGCTCCGCGTCCTGTATCGAACTTGCACAGTGCAGTTTCCTTCTCGCTTTTTTTTTTCTTGCATGGCTTTGCATTATTATTACCAGCTCCTGCATAAATATGTACAGACGCATCGTAAGCCCCCCTCTCCCCTTGCATAATGGCGCTAGGCCTGGAAGGTACGTAAACATAAAAAATGCACTTTCGCCCGTCAGCTGATCGAGTGCCCGCGTCGTATCTTCACATCGGGTGCGTGTTGCGCCTGGTTGCAGCATGACTCGTGCTTGCGCGTCGAGGTTGAGATTACGCAACTTCCGCGTTTTTCTTCTTTTAATCTTAAAGACTGCGAGGTCGACGCGCACAGAGACGCCTGCAGCCGCCGTTAAACTGGGTCACCGGCGCAATTTCGGTCGAGACGGCGGGCATTTCTCGGTTGCGCGGTCTAACGACGACAGGCGCAAGACGGAAGTTCACGGCACACAGGAAAGCCCCCCTTCCCTGGCCTTCTCAAGGCATCCTTTCCAGCTTTATCGCAAAACATAAACACGTATATCGTTCGAAGACCCCGCGAAGTAATCACGCACAAACGAAAGTGTTGCTAGCGAGGAAATAGGAGCAGCTCGATCGCCAGCGTCACCATTTCGTTTGTCTTTTTGCTCGGCTCCGGCTGTGGCTACCTATGGAAAGCTCTCGCTTTTGGGGTTCTCCGTTTCCGAAAATAAGTCGCGCTCCCCCACCTTAGAGACTCGCCAAGATGAACCCGCTGGCTTTTGTATTCGTCCGCGGGATTTAGGTCGTTGTGTGCAAGGGTGATCTTCGGGCAGTGCACGTCAAAAAGGTGTCTTGTTCTGCGCTGCTGCTCAAAGAAAGTCAGATTGTGGATGAAAGCATGGTTTCCTCAGGCGCTGCGTCGCTTGTTGAATTACTGCGCTGTGATATTACCGGAATGGTGACGATTTATGAGGTAATCTGCTGCGCTAAGCCGACCTTCTTTGCATTGATAGAGCACACGTTAACTAACAGTCATTCAGTGCAAGTAAGTAGGCATCTCGGGAATGATTTATTGATATGTGTGGTTTAACGTCCCAAAATCATCATATGGTTATGAGAGACGCCGTAGTGGAGGGCTCCGGAAATTTCGACCACCTGGGGTTCTTTAACGTGCACCCAAATCTGAGCACACGGGCCTACAGCCTTTCCGCCTCCATCGAAAGTGCAGCCGCTGCAGCCGGGATTCGATCCCGTGACCTGCGGGTCAGCGGCCGAGTACCTTAGCCACTAGGCCACCGTGGCGGGGCTAGGTATCTTGGGAAACCTCGATGGTGCAGTGGTTATAAAAAAGAGGGAAATTCAAATACAGAATTATGCAAGCATTAATATACATACCCTATGTTAGATATTCGAGCACAACAAAGGATTTCCTTGGTGCGATAACAATTCGTTTCGTTTGCGCGCACGCTTGAATTTCGCGCTTCCGAATCGATCGGTCGGTTGCTACGGTGACGGTTTCGGTTATCGATCATCTTCGTGTCTATCGCGCAGGCGCGAGCGGTATTCGGTTGCTATGGAGACGATCCTGGCTATCGCACAGGCGCAGTCGCGCGTGCTGCGCGGTTTCTTCAAGAGAACGGCAATCTTGCGCATCTATAGGCAGCATAGATAAAATCCTAGGCTGAAGTAGAGATAGAACGGCTCGCGAAACGCTATAGAAGCTTCTTTTCATCAAATTACAGGTGACGAGTGCGCGAGTGAAACCTCCAGTGCGTTGTACAATGCTGAAATCCAATTTCTTTCTCGCCTGGTTTGAATTTTCTTGGTTGTTGTGATGGTGCCCCTGCGCAGGGTGTTGGTTGATGTATAAAGGTTTAGATATTTCTTCAATACAGCTTGTTGTCAATTTGCGCCTGTCCTCGTCTGTTTTTTTTTCTTTCTTGTAGGTTGTGTTTAGTTGCGCCCTCACGATGGTTTCTAAGTCAGAGCACCAACTTGCCCAACAATCAACTCTTTTAAAAACGTTTCCTCTGTGTGTTGTTGCTGTATAACGTTTCGTTTACTGCGTTTGTGTGGTTGGGTTTCACCGCGCACGCGGGCCTTGCCGGTAACGAGGCGGCTCACGCCAGCGCCCGAGGATTTACGTTCCGGGCGCAGGCGCTGGAAGAGCCAGGCCCCGTTTCGACAACGGCACCGTTTGCTGCGCGGGATCGCCTTTTAACATTTCACGACATCTGTAGTCACTACCGCCTTGGTCGTTTATCCTTACCGCCGCTAATGTCGAAATCCATACGAAGGCGCGAAGTACTGTGGCGACAGCTGCAGACTCACACCTTTCCTTCTCCTTACATTCTTCACCTCATGTACCCTTCTCTTTACCCGTCCTCCTCCTGTAAATATTGCTCCGCACAGAAAGCAAATCTTAATCATATCATGTGGGGGTGCCCTAAGCACCCCCCTCCACCGTCCCTTCGAAAACTAATTAGTAATGAGGAGCAGTGGGAGGCTGCCATGCGCAGCTTGAAACCCGACGTCCAGGAGGCCATCCTGGGTTGGGCAGAGAGGGTTGCGGAGGACTATCGAGCGTAGCAATCTCTCCTCATCTCTCTTCCATTGCACCTTTCCTTTACAAAGGAAAAATAAAGTTTATACCTACCTACCTACCACAAGCGCCTAATACTTTTTCTTTTGCGTTGGCAACATTGGACGAAGGAAAAGCCAGGCGGGCCAAAACGCGGTTGTGCGTTTTGGCCCGCCTTTCTACGAATGAACCCACGCTAAGCTTCGCAACGCTTCGATGAACAGGCTCTAATTCTTGTTATTTTTCCGACGGCCTCGAGCGAAAAAAAAAAGCCTGTGTCATGTAGATACGTCATATAACTGAGAAGAGCTTCACTACATGAAAGACGTCGCAAGAGCGAAGCTGATGCCCCCCCTCCCCGTTGTCAAGCCTTTGTACTGACACCTTTTTTTTTTTTTGGAGGCAAGTTTACTCTACCATACAAGTCTCCTGGGGTGTTATTCTGGACACTGTCGAACTCCGCCATGTTGTCAGAATCCGCCATTGATCGATGTCGATTGACCTAGTGGACTGCTACGACCTCTCTGATTGGCCTAAAATGCTGCCATTACGAAATATGACAATATGGTAAAATCAGACGGTGTTCAGAATAGCACGTCTGTATACAGGGACGGCTCTGAGCAAGTATGACGCTCAGCAAGTGCTGGTAAGATATTTTATTTTGATATTAAAGTCAATTTCCTCGCGGCGCACCTACCGACATCGACACTAACTTGACGTCAAGCTGCAGCACTACAAATCCTGGAGACTTCTCGCAGTAGTATGGCTCGTTGTGATACACGGCTGCTAAGTAAATAAATAAAAAAGGCTTTTCGCTAGAACGCTGCGCTGGCCTTCAATATTAGGCACCCGGCAATGCAGTTTACGAGATCTGATGGTAGCGCCAGAACACACAGCTTAGCGAGTAGGCGCAGCAAAACCGTGTCTTTCAATGCGTAGCCCAAAACCGGACTTGCACGTGCGTATCATTTTTTTTTTTAGTTGTGAGCAGGGAATCACGGCAGATTATGTAAGCGCCCTGGACGCGTTCTTTGAAAGCGTGCCAAAAAGGGCACCGACACCTCAGCGTCTCAATGTGTTCAGCGAGAGTTTGTTATACCTGGCGGTCGGCACCAACAATGCTGAGACGGCCCAAAAAGCTTCGTCGCGCCCTCTGGTCCGCTGTCGGGTGCCTATATATAGGCGTGCTCAAGGTTTCCCCTTGTTGGGGTGAAGGTATGCGAAGGTTCGTTGCAGTGCTCCCCCCTCCTTATTATGTATAATATATGGTGCTAAGTTTGCGCCCCCTCCCCCGTGCGCACGCCTATGGTAGCGTTCCAGTGCGGCCATGGCTGTTCGCGTAGGAACGCAAGCAGTGCTGCCAGCGCTGTTGCTGTGCCAACGTTCCGTTGTAAAGGGTGGTGCACCAGTTAACCGCCCCCCCCCCCCCCCCCGCTGGCATGTTGGGTCCGCTATGGGTGATGTGGCCGTATTGGGTTGGGTTGACTATCGGGTCAAACAGTGGACGTCAACGTTGTCGCCACGCTGCACGAAGGAACGCTGGCATCGCGGCGTCCTACATGACGGGTACCGCATTACGCCACCGGACGGTCGACTAAGGTCAGCCTCGCAGTTAAATGGACAGACACTAAAGAGGAACAAAAATGCTTTTTTTAATTTCTATTATTGCTTAAATAGTCGCTTGCCGCAAGAAGTGCGCTAAAAGAAAATGCAGAAAGTGACGCCATTTGGGAATACCTCACCTGACGTCATAGATTTTGATGGTGTGCTAAGTAGTTTGTAATCGGTACGAATGAAGTGAATTGACCTCCGAGGGGACCAACCATTTAACATACTGAGTTCCAGGAAATTTCGATTGTGCCAATGTGGGTGGTCAAAATTTGTAACAGCACTTTGAAATACCGTCAGAGTTTTAGGCGGAAAATTTCAAAGTGAGTTTTTTTTTTTTGTCATTGACATTCTCACCTAATAATGAATTTACCTGTGGTGGTGAAATTAACGACACTGAATTTCTCAGAGTGTATAAACTAATTTATCGCTTCACTTTAGTCTCCACTCGAAACCGTGCAGCCGTGATGGGTTGCCGGGCGTCCTTACGTAATGGCGAGGCCTCGCGGCACGTGACGCGAAGGTGCCAGACGAGGAGCGCGTGAGTCAGCTGGCGAGGAGCGAACGGACACGATTGCCGTTTGTACGCGTAGTGCCGAAACAAACATACAGATAACGAACGCGCCGCGCGTGTTTTGGGGCCGTCGTCGGCCTCCGCGTTGTTCCCTGACCGCCAATTTCACGGCGCCCACGCTCGGCGTTTGCTTTGGGCCGAAGTTTCGTCGAGGTCGACGAATGTGCGCCCACACAGCTAGTGGCCGATCGGATACGACCTTTTCGTGAATCGCGGTGTCGGCCGGAGGCCAAGGTACCTTCCCAAGGTCGCCGCGATACTGCCTGTGACTTTTCGTTTAATACCCCCTACCCTCGACTAAGGTTGCACGGCGGGCTTGTTGGTTATTCATGTTCGAGGCATAGCGCATCCAGGACGGGGCAGAGAAGAAAACACAGAACACATACACGAGTTGCAGTAGATCAGTTTTCTGGTTCTAGCACGTGGTTTTGGCGCGCCATGTTTGGGTATAAGTATTGCTGTTTCTCGGATTAAACCGCATTGTTGAAAGTTAGCGCCGTGTATGTGTTCTGTGTTTTCTTCTCTGTCCCGTCCTGGTTGCGCTATACCTCGAACAACCCCTACCCTCCTTCCCACACCTACCGTGCCTGACGCGAAGAGCAATCGAGGACGGGCGCGTAGCCAGAAATATTTTTTTTCGGCGTGGAAAGGGGGGGGGGAGGGGGGACCTCCTTGACTTCGAATGGAGTACCCTCTCGAAATGGGCATTATTCGCTCTCTATGCCATGACGAAAAAAAAAAAAAAATCGGGGGAGGGGAGGGGGGGGGGGGGGGCTCGGTGTGCCAGCCTCTGGTTATGCCCCTGAGTTAGGATACATATGTGTAGTCATCACCCAACGACCACGAGATCCGGCTGAAAGAAGAATATGGCAACATATTGGGATCCCATAATGAACATTGTCGATCCTTGGACGTTATCTTAACTAACTTTGATGTGTCTTCTGTGAAACCTGGTGTTTTAGTACACGCGATAAGTGACCACTTACCTGTGTTTATATTCATTGCTGGCGCAGTTGAAAAACAAAAACGAGTGCACCAAGCGTTCTCTTATCGGCTCGTAAGTACTAACACCCTGTCTGTATTTCGAGAACGTCTTGCCAGTGCCAAATGGGATGATGTGTATAGAGAAAAAAATGCAGATGCGGCTTATGACAAGTTTATGCAATTATTTATGGAAATATACTACGCATGTTTCCCGGTGAAAACTTTAAAGCAGACAAAGAAATGTCGCAAACCGTGGATAGATAAGCACCTGCTTAAGCTTATAAATAAGAGAGGCAGGTTGTACGGCTCATTTATGGAAACTAAATCGCCGGAAGCATTAAAAGCATTTAAAGAATACAGGAGCTACATTACAAAACAGCTAAGGGTTGCTAAGAAGCACTATTACTTTAATCCCTTCAGTTCATCTGCAGGACGCCCTGATAAAATTTGGAGGACACTTGCTTCAATAAATGGGACTGCGCTTGAAAAAACTACCACAGTCCTAAAAGACGGCAATGAACTAAAAGGAGTTGATCTTGCTAATGCTTTTAACGATTTTTTTTTGTCCCTTGGTCTGGCATGTGACGATGTTGACCTTTCGTACATGAACCCACCTAATAAGCAGTCATTATTCCTAAGAGGTGTTACAACACAAGAAGTTATTTCTTCATTCTTGTCATTAAGTAACAGCAGGGCCACAAATGCATTTGCTATTCAAACAGCGCCGGTAAAATTCGTCATAGACATAATTGCATCTTGCCTAGAGTACATTTTTAATCTATGTTTGTCAACAGGCGTTTTCCCTCGTAGCATGCAGACGGCAAAGGTGACAGTAATATTCAAAAAAGGCGACAAGAATGATCTTTCAAATTACCGCCCTGTATCAGTGTTGCCTGTTTTTTCGAAAGGTTTAGAGAAGGTGATTTTAGCGCGGTTTTCTTCGTTTACTGACCACTTTGGTATCATAAGTCCTGCACAGTTCGGTTTTCGTAAAAACAGGTCAACTGAATTAGTCCTAATGACCCAAAAGGAGTTTATATTGCAAAAATTTGAGGAAAAGAAAATGGTGCTTGGAATTTTTCTCGATTTTTCCAAGGCTTTTGACCTTATCAGTCATGATGTTTTGCTTAAAAAACTTGATCGCTACGGTATTCACGGCGTAGCACACTCTCTTATTACGTCCTACCTTCAGCACAGAACCCAGTTCGTAGCTATAGCCGGGGACCAATCGGAGTTGAAATCTGTAAGAACCGGCATCCCACAGGGGAGCATATTGGGTCAGTATCTCTTCATATTGTACATCAACGACAAAGTCAATGTTGATTCCTCTGTTAAGTGCGTAATTTACGCAGACGACACAAGTCTGTTTTTTGACGGTGACTTAGGTGCTGAATTGTCAAATCGAGCCAATAAGACGCTTGCAAGTATACAAAAATGGGCTACAAGTAATTATCTTAAGATTAATGTAGAAAAAACAAAGGCAGTGATGTTTTATCCACGTAACAAACAATTTCAACTAATCCCCATTAAATTAAATAATACTGAAATAGAAATACTATCGTCTTTCAAATCGCTTGGCGTATATTTCTCTGCAACTATGTCGTGGGATTGCCAAGTGAATCACTTAGTTAGTAAATTATCTAGAGCAATAGGTACTATGCGTCGCCATTGTAACTATCTTCCTACATCCATTAATATGATGTTATATAATTCAATGTTTCTTTCCCTAGTTCAATACGGAATTCTAGTCAGGGGGACGACTTCAGCTAAAAACATTCACAAGCTGGTGGTATTACAAAGAAGAGCAATACGCCTTGTCTGCAGGGTGCCCTATCTTTGGCATACTGCTGCTTTGTTTACAAAGCTTAGAACAATAAGAATTGAATCTTTGTACACGTATAGGCTATGTCGCATGTATAGAATGGAAAAAATTAAGAATGATAACACTTTAATAACAAAATTGCATCCTTACAGCAACATAATTCTTTTTATAAGTTTCGTCATTCCGAGCCTTGGATTGTTAACAAAAACAGAACTACATACGGTGACCAAATGCTACAATCCTGTTTACCTACTGTGCTAAATCAACTGTACAAAGAAAATGGTCTCAGTGTATCAACTCTGTCGCTAAAAAAGCTACGCGACGTATTTATGTGATTGCTTGTGCTGTTAAGGGCTTATTTGTTTGTCCTTTTTCTGCCTTTGCACTTCGCTTATTTTTTCCCCCTTTTTTTTTCAAATGTTTCTGTAATGACCTTGTTTATTTATTCTGACCATGGATGTTTACTGTTTTTGTGTTGTTTAAGTTAGTTCATTCATGATGTATACCATGTTTTTGTGTGACCGCTGTGAAGCTGCCCAGTGTATGAGGTGGCCAGGTTCCCCTCAAACTGCTCAATGCAGCTTTTTTGCCTGGTCATCCTCGCAACTTTGTTGTTGTGAATAAACAATTCAATAAACAGTTAGCATAGCTGAGAGTTGGGGAGGAAGTCCTGTGCAGGCATGGCCAGGATAGTCCAAAACCCCTCGAAAATTTTCAGTTTTCCACATGTTTTGCACCCATATATATGCACGCACACAAACATATGCACAAACATATGCACAAAAAGTAGTTAAACATGTCTTGACTCTCCCCCCCCCCCCCTGGAAGAAAACATATTTCTGGCTATAATACTGATTGGTGGCGTTCTATCCCCCTCTATATTTTAAAATTTTGCATGTGTATATACAGGGTGTTCCCGTTCTTTTTAGAGCATGCAGATCTTTTCTATATCTGCATAAGGGGCCAAAAAAAAAAAAGGAAATCCTTGAGACCAGTCACGTCTCTATAGCTCGTCAACGTCTGTACACCTCATGAACATACATTTTAAGAAAAGAAAAAAAGGATATGAGATCAAAGTCATGTGGGAGGCCTTTTCTAAGTTCTGTGGCAGAATTAGACGAAACCCCACAGGAGGACGAAGGGGAGCAAACAGCTAATAGGTTAGTTGAGGTAAGTCAGAAATCTTTTGTAGTCATGAAGAAATGTACAAATATTATAGCTGGACATTAATATGGGCAGGCATTGCTCTTCAAAGTGTGGAACATAAGAGCGCAATGACTTACAAGTTACTTGTATTGTTTTGAGTGCACACTAAGTGGTGTTACATTCTGACGAGTCATTTGGTGTTGGAGGCTGATAGTAATTTTCGCAAACTATCGGTGTGGGATCGGAAAAAAGCCAGATACAAAGCAAGATAATCCGCTTCTTTGACCCCAGTGCTTATGATTCGATCCAATCCGAGTCGTTCGAAGGCTGTTCTGTGTGTGTTCTACCGGACATAATGGTGCCTCCGTCCATGCGGTTCCCTCTGTTGTGCCACTGAATATTTCCAGACATGCCTGTCAAGTTTTAAGTGGCTGGAATTTCGTCGCTGCGCCAGTACTCATGTCGCTCTCTTTAGCCTTTCAGACCTGGAGTTCGAAGTGCGGTTAGGAACGAGTGAAGGCGTGCAAAGCTCTGAGGCGGCACCATGAGTGACGAGACTGGCGATGCTCCTAAGCTCCAAGAGGGCGCCGTGCCTGGCAGAGACGTACCGGCCAAGGAAGGCGCTCGCTTCCACACGTCCAGTGAGAGCAGCAATGGCGAGGAGGCGAGTGAGTACGCCATGGAGGGCGTTACGCTGACCAACGGAGAGGTCAAGCAGCCTTCGCCCACCAAGAAGAAGGCTCGGGATTCATCTCTGTCGACACCATTAAGCCTGGAAGGCAGCTTCGGTGTTGTACCCGGTATGTTCTATAGCGGGTGAGAGTAGACTATCATTAAATTTAAACTGAAGAGTTGACCTAAAAATACACTCATAGCTCGATATTGTCACAATATAGAAACAGCAGCAGTTGAATACAGGACAACTCACTTTAATTGTACCAGAACACTGGCAAACTGATCGGATGAGAACCTCGTCTTTCTCTCTCGCGGCCCGTGCTCTTAGTTGTACTCTTGGTGCTGCATATTCAGTGCAGCATTTACCCCCCTCCAGAGAGCAGCGTCCCGATGCTCTTCTACAAAAGAAGGTGCAGTAGATGTATGGTGCAAATCAGTCCGAAAAATAGGGCTTCATTCGCACAACGTGCACGATTTCTTGTTTTTGCTAGCGAGTTGTCGAGGGGCTGTCCGAAATGACCACGTAATTAACGTCACTCAGGCGTTGTAAAACTGTGTAGGGGCCAAAATACCTCTTCAGTAATTTTTCAGACAGTCCCTGGCGGCGGATATGACTCCATACCCAGACTTTCACGCCAAGCCAATAGATGACATGCCGTTGTCGCAGATTATAACGTTGGCTGTCGTAATTTTGCTGCTGGGTGATTCGGACGCGTGCAAGCTGCCTCGCTTCTTCTGCTCGTTGGGTAAAAGATGCAGCGTCCAAATCGATGTCATTGCAGTCATGCAGTAACATGGCGTCAAGCATCGTCGTCACCTCACGGCCATGAAGGAGGCTGAACGGCGTTCTTCGTGTAGTTTGTTGCTGCGCTGTATTATAGGTGAACGTGATGTACCATAGAATGTCGTCACAGTTCTTGTGATCCACGTCGATGTACATACTCAACATGTCGGCAATAGTGTTGAGACGTTATGTTAAGCCGTTAGTTTGTGGATGATAGGAAGTGGTTTTTCGATAGGCTGTTCCACAGAGCTCAAGCACTGTGTTCAGGAGCACGGCCGTGGAAGCTTGTGGATGATAGGAAGTGGTTTTCCGATGGGCTGTTCCACTGAGCTCAAGCACTGTCTTCAGGAGCGCGGTCGTGAAAGCGGTACCTCGATCCGTTATTATGATTGTCGGAGCACCGTGCCTCAGGACGATATTTTCTAAGAATAATCGTGTGGTTTCAACGGCGGTGCCACTTGACAAAGCCTTTGTTTCCGCGTAGCGTGTAAGATAATCAGTGGTGACTATTACCCACTTGTTTCTAGCATGGGAAGTCGGGTATGGTCCAAGGAGATCCGTTCTAATTTGGGCAAAAGGTACCGTGGGCACTTGAAGGGCACTTGAATTGGTTGTAACAGTCCAGCTGGTTTTAACAGTGGCAATTTTTGTCGTTGGCAATCAAGGCACGTGGGCACGTAATGTTTCAAAATAGCTGGAAGTCTTGGCCAGTAGTATTTCTGTTGGATTCTGGCCAATGTGCGTGTGTATCCGAGATTACCGGACGTTGGCTCATCGTGGCAAGCACTAAGTATCTCCTCACGGATTGACGTTGAAACGACAAGTAGGTGGGTGCTTCCTCTGGGAGAAAAGTTCTTCTTATAGAGAACACCACTACGTAAGCAGAATGAGGGCAGGCTCCTTGCAAATCTTTTAGGGACGGTTGTTGTCCGGCCATGCGAAAATTCAATAAGGGAAGCAACTCGCTGTCTTCCTTCTGCTTGCACGAAATCTTAGTGGTGTCGACGACTCCTACAAATGCCATGTCGTCTTCTGTGTCATTGTCGCGCTTTATCGGTGACCTTGATAAGCAATCGGCGTCAGCGTGCTGCCGTCCATACTTATACACGACCGTCATATCAAACTTTTGAAGGTGTAAGCTCCGCCGTGCGAGCCGACCAGACGGGTCTTTCAAGTTGGTCAGCCAGCAGAGGGAATGATGGTCGCTGACTACGTGGAAGGAACGACCCTAGAGGTACGGATGAAACTTCATAACCGCCCATACGACAGAAAGACACTCTTTTTCGTTGTGGAGTATTTGGATTCGGCACGGGAAAGCATCCTACTAGCATATGCGATCACAAGCTTGTCTGAGTCTTGCCACTGGACGAGTACAGCGCCTAAAGCCACGTTGCTGGCATCTGTGTGGACCATGGTAGGAGCATCCTCATCAAAGTGAGCAAGCACAGGCGGTGTGTGCAGGCATTGTCGGAGATCGTCAAATGCCGCTTGTTGATCGTCGCCCTATGTGAACGAAACGTCTTCTCTTGTGAATCGTGTTAACGGCAAGGCTATGTGTGAGAAATTGGCAATAAACTTTCGGTAGTATGCACACAGGCCAAGGAAACGCCTGGCTGCTTCCTTATTTGTTAACACCGGAAATTTTGTAATGGCTGCAATCTCATTGGGATCAGGTCGAACACCTTCATGGAACATCACATGGCCTGAAAATTGGAGCTCCTTGAAACCGAAATGGCACTTTATTTATTGAGAATGCCCCTAAGGGCCCTCTCACAGGAGGGTATTATATAGGGGGGGCTATAACACATACAGGTACGTGAAATGAATAATAAGGCCAGAAAACATGCTAACTAAACACTATACAGCTGCTAAATAGGTTAGAGTAAATATAAGGTCAATATTCTTACTGCATAGTCTTAAATAATCAGAATAAATAATATGAGTCAAACAATAATGAAACTATAAAAATATTTTAAAATTGATCTAAACAAGGAAAGAAATAGAGTCACAAGAGTACAATAAAACGCAATCTAGCTTAAAGCATAAAAGAATGACAACATCGCCAATAGCATGTGTGAAATACTGAATTAGGCAAACACAGCAAAAAATAACACCAACCGTGGACATATGCAGTTTATACAGAAAACACGGTTTGCCGAAGAAAGAGGGGGGAATACTGCAAAAGGTTCACACGTTTGCACTCATGTTTAGTAGGTTCTGAAATACAGTGATATCGGTGACGGTTGCAATGTTTGATGATAAGTCACTCGGTTATTGTGCGCGGTATGAAAAATCTAGCATAATAAAATGTGCGACAAGGAAAGCGTTCGATTTAGAAGGGATGATTGCGGCGTGGAAAGATGGCAGGGGGTGGCCTAAAGAAGTCCTCGCAAAGTGATGTGTGATGATAGAGCTTATGAAGTAGTGATAAGCGAGCAATTTTACGGCGACCTGATAAGAGTTCTAGTTCGGCACGAAGTTTCAATGAAGTAACGCTGGTGTGACGTGAATAATCAGAAAAAGTAAAACGTACAGCATGGTTCTGCAGGGCTTCGATGTTCTTAATAATGTAGTCTTGATCGGGATCCCAAATGGCCGACGCATATTCTATTTTAGGATGGATTGGAGTGATATAAGCCAGTTTACGCAAGAGCGAGGGGGTGTGTTGCAAGTTACGTTCATGAAATCGGAGTGAGCGATTTGCTGAAGCAAGGGTGATAATAATGTGGTGATGCCATGACAGGTCAGACCGAATGTTAACCCCAAGGTATTTATAAAAGGTCGTAAGCTCCACTGAAGTATTATTTAGCAAGTAAGACGTTGGAATACGGGATGCTTTTTTAGTAAAACACATTAGCGTAGTCTTTGAAGGATTTAGTGTCATTTGCCATGCTGTGCACCACAAAGTTAAAGAAATCTGTTTCTGTCCGCTACTCTGAACAGTCGCTTCTTTTGTTATTAAGTCGACGCAGTTGATTATTAAACCACGGAGCGACGTTGCTTGTTTTTATGGTAATGACTGGTATTAATTGATCAATTAAGTTAGAAAGAGCATTTTTAAAAAGGTTCCAGTTATCTGCCATTGAACGCGGCAAATGGGTATCTAAAAACTCTCCAGCGAAACTGGACAACTTGGCACTAATTTCATCAAAGTTGGCACGATTGTAACGTTTTATACGCTTGTTGGTAACTCTACTTTCGCTGAGTGAACATATTAAGTTTCCCATGATTATGTCATGATCAGAAAGACCATCGAGATTGCTTATATCTGTGAAAAGATCGGAATGAGAAGTTAAGGGTAAATCAAGAAAGTTTGCGCATGTGGTGGAGCAACGTGTCGGTTTTTCGATAAGCTGGCACAACGAAAAGTCGAGACAAGAATTGAGAAATTCCTGTGCCTGGGTGTCGGTGGATGAAACAGATAGCGTTGACCATTCAATATTGGGATAGTTGAAGTCACCGAAAATGACAAGAACCGCATTGGGGAACCGCGTGCATACTTCAACAACAACACGAATTCATGTCAGGAGGGCGATAAAAAACACCAATAAATAAACCGGTAGAACTAAGCCTAAAAAAAAGCAAATACGCATTAAAAAATTGAATTATTAATAATCGGCAGAGCAATGAATTTTTTACAAATTGCAGTGAGCACACCACCGCCTTTTCGATCTTTTCTATCACAGCGAAAAAATAAAATTGTGCTTGACTAACAAGAATATTACTATCAGAAACAGTATCATTGAGCCATGTCTCTGTTAGTGCGAAGATAGATGGCGAGCATGAGTCGATTAGCGAAGATAGCTCAACACGTTTAGAAAGAACACTTCTGATATTAGTGTATAAAAAAAGCGACCTTTCCATCTGAACGAGATGGTGCGGCTGCCTGCACATTTTAAGGGGCACGTTATGTTGATGTGTCCGTTGTAGCGCGAGTGTCGACATGCACTGCGCAATTAGCATTTGTGTCCCAAATGTAAGTATCTTTGTTTAGGCACAGTTTGTCGAAAACAAGACGCACACGATCTCCTTCTTTTTTTACTGTTTTTGAAAATTGCAGTAACTTTCTGCGCTTGTCCCGCACAGCCTCAGAGTAGTCACTTGCAACACTGAGGGGCATATTTTTGAGTTTGAAGCCTTTGCTCAGGATTGTTTCCCCTTCTTTTTCATTGAACAGTTTAATGACAATAGGGCACTTTTTCTCTGTGGAGAAGCGACCTAATCGGTGAGCTCTAGCTAGCGACGAGATTGAAAAGTCAAGACGGTTCGTGCAAAAATCATGCACAAGGCGCTCGGATGTTTATCACGTTTCAAACTGTTCTCCATCCTCAATTCCATAGAATATTACGTTTGACCTTCGGGAACGATTCTCAAGGTCATCAATTTTGTCTTGAAAGTTCGAGATACCCTGGTTGTTTCCGCAGGCTCCCGTTGTCGTAACCGGCTCCATTTTACACTCAAGTGTTTGAACACATTTCATTAATGAGTCCAAATCGGTCTTCAAATCTAAGTGAATTTGCAAAATCTTATTCACCGATTCAAGCACACTTGCATTATTGGCCTCAAGACGTCAAACAGCTCCATGCACCATCTCCAACTTCTTTTCCTGCGGCTTAGCCATAAGACCAAGATTTGATTCAACATCGCCACTACTCATGAGAAGGCGCCAAAGGTACAGGGCAGTCGAACGTACACGCTTCAAAAATTCAGGTGACCACAGTACTGCTAAAAGGCAGAAATCATTGTCACAGTAACAATAAGATTCATAGTAACTAACCTGAGCAAACATGGTCAGGTTACTTCTCGGGTTTCAATGTCAGGCCGGCAGACCTTATTGCCCTGAATACCGATAGCAGCCTGCTCAGGTGTTTCTCAAATGTTAAAAAAAAAACAATGACGTCGTCCAGATAGACCAGACATGTCTGCCACTTAAGGCCTGACTGAACGGTATCCATTAGTCTCTGAAATGTTGCGGGGGGGCTTAGCACAATTCGAAGGGCAAGACTTAAATTCATAAAGCCCGTCAGGCCTTACAAAAGCCGTTTTTTCTCTATCTCGCTCGCCGACCTCAATTTGCCAATACCCACTTTTGAGGTCCATTGACGAGAAGTAGCGTGCATACCTCAGCCTGTCGAGTGAATGATCGATGCGCGGTAATGGGTGTACGTCTTTTTTTGTCACCGGTGTGGACTAGGAGATCTCCTTCTTGGCATGTCAGTGGTGCTTCATCTAGAGGACGGTAAATAACGCCCAGGAGAGGGTAAGCACGACCGAAACCCAGGAGGAACATTTTGCGGTGTCATGACACTCGAGTCGACATCAGGTGTTTCGTTTAAATGGCGCCGTGGAATAGGGAAAGTTTTGGTACCCTGCGACGCGATACGGGCAATACCGAATTATGTGGCCTGCTTCCCCACAATGAAAGCACAGGGGCCTATGGTCAGGAGTACGCCAGATGTCAGTTTTGCGAAGCGGTGGCGGCCTCGGCGTCGGAAGTTTCTTTGTAGTACCAAGGCGCTGTTGGCGGATGTTGCTGGTGGTACCGATGTAGTGTCGGCATGTTGGCTGGCTGTCGGGGGACTATGTCTGCATAGCTTGCCCTGGGGGTGCTTGTGTTTGGCTCAGGAAGCGAGAGCGCTTGCCTGATCTCCTGGCACACAACTTCTGTTACTGAGGCAATTGCGCAGTCATTCGGTTTGGCGACGAGCTTCTTGACCTCTTTTTGTATGATTTCTCGTATCAGTTGGCGCAAAGAACCTTCGTTGGGTGTCGTTGCTGTGGTTGTGGCTGCCACGCTGATCGGTGCACTGTGGGTTGGGCGGTCATATTGCCGGTAGCGTAGATGCAGTGCGCGTTCGATGGATGTCGCCTCCTTGAAGAATTCATCAACACTTGTGGGCGGGTTTCGTACGAGACCAGCGAACAGCTGCTCCTTAACGCCCCGCATGAAGTGGCTAACCTTTTTGGCTTCGGGCATATTGGGATCTGCTCGTGTCCTCAACAAACATCGTAATGGATTCGTTTGGTTTCTGAATCCATGACTTGAGGAGATGCTGTGCGATTCCTCGTCTTTCGGTGCTTGCGAACGTATCGAAGAACTTCTGCCGGAACTCGTCCCAACACGACCACACGTGATTCGTAATCCATGTTCGGGCTCCGTCTTGAAGCGGAAAATACACGTAACCCAATTTCTGTGAGGTGTTCCAGCCGTTAACATTTGCTGTGTGCTCGAATTCCTCGAGCCAGTCATGTGCGTCCTCATATGTGTTTCCCTGGAAGTCAACCGGAAGTCGAGGGTTCAAAACAGTCACCTGAGTCGTGCTTGGGCTGGACATGTTGGGGCCTGTGCTTCCAGGCGCCGACATGCTTTCTGGCACGGTCACGCTTTCCGGCAATGGACCTGAATTGCGGCCTGAGGCCTAACAGACGGCGGCTGCTGCGGTGAACGGGGGTGTCGATACGCGGAAGTTTTTCTGGACTAGATGCAGGACTGTTGTCAGGCGTCTCGGATATGTACCCAGCGCCTCCGCCAGCGTCACAATGCAGAGACAGCAGCAGTTGAATACAGGACAACTCACTTTAATTGTACCAGAAAACTGGCAAACTGATCGGATGAGAAACTCGTGTTTCTCTCTTGCTGTGCATGCTCTTCGTTGTTCTCTTGGTGCTACATATTCAATTTGGCAGTATAATGAACATGCATATAATGAATTATTGGTATAAGGATGCAAATGAAGAATAGTCTTGTCGTAGATACAGTGTTACAGATAAACGTTTATAACGAATTTCTGTATATAAAAAAAGTCATTTTGGGAGCAGTTGTGACTTTGTTATAACAAGATGTAAGTGTGTGTTTCATTTAGCAGGAGTTTCGTTTACTGAGAGATGAACAGGAATGCAGAACTCGTGTATGAAACCAATCGTTTCGGAGACAGTTGTTTTATTTAAGCAGTGATTCCGTTTAAAAGATTTCGGTTTGCTGGGAGTCTACTGCACATGGTTGTTTGGCCCTACTTTATGTGCATTGAGAATACTGGAAACTTTTTAACACTGGTTTGCGCAGTAGTATTGAAAATGACACACAAAGAAAAGGGAGATAAGGACATCGATGTATAAGAACTGAAATTTTATTGCTATGCGCCAGGCACCAATCACTGGTAGGTATCGGTAACTGTGTACTTGGCTATGTATTCAGCTGCACTCATAGTGACAAAACTTGAATTGTTTGTACAGTGATGTCCTTATCCGTCTTTCCTGTGTCCTATGGTTTCAGTTCCGCTGCCCGAACCAATGTTAACTGTAAACCTTCTAGCTCCATGAATACCGTTTTGACTGATAACAATTTCGTTTTGTGCAGTGCTAAATGAAGTATCATTGAAGGGAGGAATTTTTTTCATTACTTGTTTTTTTTTTACTTACACAACTTTAATAAAAACTTGCAGATAATGAAGCCAAGGAAGGTATAGGAAACATTAATTGTATCTTTTTAAGTGTACTATAATTCACTAAAAAGTCATTATAACAAAGTTGAATTTTTCACAAAAACAAGTTTGTTATATCCGAAAAATTGTTCTAAAGACTTATTGCCAACACTTACATCCATTGCAAGACTATTTGTCATTTACTTCAATGCAACCGATATTTCATTATATTCAAGTTTGTTGTATGGAGGTTTGAGCGTAGTTGCGATGTAGCTATGAAGAAAGTGAACTGAATGAAGAGACAACTTGCTGCTGGTGGGGATCGAACCGGCGACCTTTGGACGCCATTTCGTATATGTATCTGGTGTTGCACCTGGTATTCTTGTTGCTGAGTGTTGTGCATTCTGCGTGGCACAGTGAAAACGAGAATTTGCACATCGATTATGCAAATATGTTAATAACTTTGTCACCATGGACAAGATTGTATTTAGGGCTCTCGCTTCCCAAGTATTAACTTTCCTCCTCTTGCTAGAGCGTTGACATTTCATTCGGGTCCATTTCATGTGTCTCTTATCTGTCCAGAGTCTCCACCGAGGTTTGTCTCATTGGACCAAATCATGAAGGCTGCCAACGGGATGACAAAGATGGCCCTGGCTCACGAAATAGCCATGGGGGGCTCCGTTGAGCTGAAGCAGAGAGAGTACCCAGAAAACAGGTACACATTTTGCAAACATCTGCTAGAGATATGATACTTTTTTTTTCAAGCTGTGCTGTTATGCCCATGGCTGTAAGGGGAGTGCTTTCGTTCCAGAATCTGAAATCAGAATTTTTAAAAAATTTTCAGCGAAATAGTGGGGATCCTTTCACCAAAAAGCTGCGCTATGCAGCTTGAATGTGGCTGAAGGCCCTGGCGTGGCAGTGGTAGATTTACAATCGAAGTAAACTTAACATTTATTATCCATTATAATATACTGTATTAGTGCATATGAAAAACTGCAACATGTAAGAAAACATGTCTTTTCTCACGAAAATGCTGTACACTCAAACTTCGATATAACGAACCTGGATATAACAAGATATCGGTTGTAACGAAGGGAATTAAGGATAGTCCTGATACCTTTATGATATACCTTTATGATATAATGAATGTATTTTTGTGTAAGATGCAATTTGTCATAATGAGGTTTGAGTGTATTTACATATGAACAGAAATAGAAACCTATTACACTTAGTAAGAGAAAATGCCATATCACATTGTTTTACATCAGAAAATAAGTTGTTTATAACACTCTACAAAATCACCCCAATAAACTTGGCTATGAAGTACAATATTATGATGTACTGTATAATGAAATGGGCATTTTGATAAGTAGTGTAAAATGTGAGACATTTTCATTTATCTAATCCTTATTCATTCAGATTTACAAAAAAATTCTTTATCATATCTTGTTTGCAAGGCAGAGCACTTAGACCAAAGCCATTGTTTAATGACAAGGCGTGAAGTGATGAAAACTTCATCATGCAGGCAGGTGTTGGCAGCTGGCGTGAGTCACAGAACTGGTGTATTCAGTTCGGTATATTAATAATTTTGGCAAGGAAGTGGCAAGACAATGCGGGCATTGTTTTGGTGGTGACATATGCACCCTTGTCAACGCTTAAAGGAGCCCCGCCGCGGTGGTCTAGTGGCTAAGGTACTCGGCTGCTGACCCGCAGGGCGCGGGTTCGATTCCCGGCTGCGGCGGCTGCATTTCCGATGGAGGCGGAAATGTTGTAGGCCCGTGTGCTCAGATTTGGGTGCACGGTAAAGAACCCCAAGTGGTCTAAATTTCCGGAGCCCTCCACTACGGCGTCTCTCATAATCATATAGTGGTTTTGGGACGTTAAACCCCACATATCAATCAATCAACGCTTAAAGGAGCACTGACATTAAGGGGGCGACTGCTCTTTGGGACCAAAAAGTGACAAAAAGATTAACTTTTTAAAATTGACATATTTGGTTTCTGCAAGTATTTTTCTATCTCTCTGCAAATTTTCACGCACCAGGAAGTAGTAATTTTTTTGTAATGTCATTTTAACTGTCCAGATTCTTGGTGCTGTTAACATGCAGATCCTGCAAAAAAATGGGGAACTGACTTTGAGGCTTCTTTATAATTTCGCAGCACCTTTGTCTAAAGCTCTACTACCAATTTATGATCGCCTTCATGAGGATTGCCAAACATGCGCACCATGATTGTTGCTTTTTGAAGAAACTGTGTGTTTTCAGTTTTTTCCATTTTTTTCAAAAAAGTAAATTTGTGACTATTCAACTTTGAGGCCTCAATATCTCTGCAGCTAGGGCAGGTACAACAATAATTCTCTTTGCAGTGGAAACCTGTATGTGTGTAGAATGCAAGTATGGGAGCAGAATTTAGAGCACATGCCTTTTTAATTAATTACTAATCAAAATAGTAACACAATTCCAACTGCTTTTGAACATGTATAGTTCATTTTGTTGCAAAATAACCAATGAAGGTCTAAAAACAAAAACCTCTTCCATACTTTCACTCTATAGTCATTAGTCTATATTGGCATATCCTAAATATCACTTTTAATTAAGCACTTTTTTTTCTATGGTGCCCTTAAACAATAGGGTGTGAACTTAAGTTATCTCAGCAACAAAGTGAGTTACAGGAAAACGAATTACATATTTGAAATCAGCAAAAAAAAACTGTATAACCCTGTGCAGTTTTATCAAGATCACTGAAGAAATAAAAAATGTCTAAGACCAGTCTGCCCCCTTAAATTTACTCATGCCAAGAATTTTGCATCAGCGAGCAGCTATAGACCCCGTAGCAACGATTCGCGACCTAAAACGCAACTGAGGGATGAATAACTATCTATTTTATTGATTTATATTACTATGATCTAGCACTATTCAAAAACGATCGGCAATCCCGCCATTTTTAGCGCTGGGAGCACCAGCAGTGGCGCTACCTCATGGTCACCTCCAGATCACGCCACAGCTGACCACTTCTCCACAGAAAAGAGTGTCGTCAGGCTCAGCCGCTCCGAAAACTTTTCGTCTGCTAGGCGGACACATTCAGTCATGCTTTCTCACCTGCATTGCTATCATTGCCGTACAAAGTGTCGACTCGGGTTCAATGCGATGGTCTGGAGCTTGGAATCCCCACGATTCGTGGCGTCGTAAATTATTTTTGCTTATATCGACCTTTTGCAGAACAGTGGTTTCGAAGTGGACACCGTTCCAAGCAGCACTGCAGAGGTGCCCAATGATACACGCTTCAGCCTTGTTCGCTCGTGTGTCGCAGTTAGCTATTTTGGTGTGTTTTAGTGTGCAAAGCATTCAGGTATACGCAGAGGGGTCAATGCAATATAGCGACAGATGCCGTTCAAATTTGGCCAAGAAGACCTATGCATACCGAGAAATCGAATGATGGGCACATCTCACTCTTGAAATTTGATGTCAGTGCTCCTTTAAAGCTCTGTGGCAGGCTATAGTTTTGTTGTGCTCTTCAGGATTATTATTATTATTATTATTTATTACTTTTCTGTCTGCATTATATTAAAGGGAGTACTAACTCTATCAAATAAATGGTTCGTGAAATCTCTGAAGGGGAACGGTCATCAAACATTTAATGGAGTAATGCAGAGGTGGTGTAGTATGTTTATTTTATATAACAAAAAGTAGCCACTCGCTAGTGAACTGTTGAAATCGTTTCGACCACTTTTACCAGTGTTGGTATTGTAGGAGTCTTTGTGGTGAACCTTGCATAAACTGTGAACTTTTTTTTTCACAAGTTATTAACATTTCATTATATATTTCACCCTTAATGTAGTTTTATTTCGTAGTTATTATGTCCTAATTTGCACCACAAGAAGTCTTTTAATATAAGAAGCAGCTCTTTGACTAGCCTATGCAATGCTGTCCCTTCGTACGAATGCGTTGCGTGTCGTAGGTGTTGGCCTGGTGCCAAATCGGTCATGCTACTGCTGCGCACTGACGTCACTCTCTCTCTCGCCTGCCGAGCGTTCGCCACGGCACCCACAGCTGCCGCCTCGTTCGTTCGCCCGCAACACCTGCCGTGACCGCCGCTCGCTACACCATCGACTCGTCGTTTCATGCCCAGTAAACCTGATGCGCGCTTAACATGCGTGTTGAAACATGTCTGTATATGTCACCTATAAGACCTACGTCAGCCATCGCTTCAAACGAATCTTCCAGCATTCACCGCAGAACCCGCACTAGCGCCGCTCTAGCCGTGACGACACCCGTGTGCAATGCTGCTGCTTTACCTCCCATCCCTTTGGGGAGATAGTCCAAGTTTTTTTTCTAACATGTGGACATAATGGCTGACTGGGAAAAAAATGCTTCTTAAATGCTTGGTTCACTTCCTACGAAGTGTATTGAGTCAAGAATGTCGATCAAATTCGTAATAACCTGAGGACTTTGCTATACTAGTACTTGTTTCTCCAGACCAGTTTTCTTGCTTTGATTGATGCTTTTAGCAAGTTTTGTTGTTCGACTGTTAGTTTTCACTTTCACGTACAGTGTCCTGATAACTTGTCCGAAATTCTCTCTGCATAATGGTGAATGAGTGCTTTTGTCAATTTTGCTATTTTCTTTCCAAAGCCTTGAGAAGGTCCTGAAGGAAACATTGCACAAGGCTTTCTGGGACATCCTCGAGGAACAGTTGAATGAGGACCCACCAAACTATGACCAAGCCATGCGTCTATTGCAAGAGGCCAAAGAGGTGAACATCATTTAAACACTAAAACCTCATTTTAACAAAGTTACACCGGCCACGAAAATTTGTTATAGACATATATTTGCAGCATTGTATTCATGATGAGTTATTCTTAATTTGCTTTGTTGATTTTTTATACCTGGGTTTCTTATATCGAGGTTTGATTGTGAACTATATTAAACCTCGTTTTCTGTAAACTCTTCAAACTTAATTTGCATTGAGTGCAGACATTGAACTGCAACAATTTACATTGCGCCGACACTACCAATTGAATCCAACAGGCAGCTAGGCCAAGGAAAGAATAGGAGACATAAATTGTTGCTTTTAATCTTAGTGTAGTAATTGTGACGTAGATTGAGATGAATTAAAGTTGAAAAAAAAATTACTGTTTCTATGGGTGGAATTCAAACCCACATCCTTTTAGTGTGGAAGTTCTGGGTTTGGATCCCACTGACGTAAGCAGTAATTTTTGCAATTTCAAGTTGTTCCAATTTACAATATAATTATGGCACTGTAGTTAAAAATGACAATGACCAATTCGATTGTGGTGTCAAACAAACATGCTCCTCCCCCCGCCAAGAAAAAAGTTAATTCCCCTTCTTTCAAACATTGGCATTGATAATTTCTACCCTTGGATAGGAAACATAGTTCATGCAAGGCCCTCTTTAAATGTGAGCATTCTTAATAAGGAACCTGTCCAGCTGGGTAGAAAAATAATATCCTGCGGGCACAACACTCATACGATATTATGAACAAAATTGCAGGTTGTATACTTTATGCGTATATCATCTCTGAAGTAAAGTATAACTTGACTGTGCTCTATCTACATGGGATATAACATTCATTATGAACATGGGGTGTCGACACATTGACATGCAAACTTATCTCCCCTAAGGCTCCTAATTCATTGGCTCCAGCGTCGACTCCGACAGCATCCGATGTTCACAATTTTTTCATCTTCTAAGCTCTCACTTTCCTTTTTTTACTGTGATAGCAATTATATAGACACTTTTGGCTGATTTTTGCCGTCGCCGCCATGTCCCCGATATGTATAAGTATGCATATATCTATGAAAGGCATATAGAAAAAAAAATAGGAAGAAAAATTCCAAGGCACCCACCGGATATTTCAACGAGCGACCCCTCGCTCTTCAGCACACTGCATTAACCAAGTACACCACGCAGCTCATACTGTCCACCAAACTAACAGCAAGCTATGTATATACACTTTTTGCCACTGGCTTACTGTCGATGGAATTAAAAGGAACATTCTTGAACAAAGCATGTTTTTTAGACAAGCCAGATATGCTTTCCATAAACATTGACGTGTTCGATGGTTTGATTGATAGAGGAGTGGGTTCACTGAAGCACATACAGTTGGATGAAAGGAGCAATCCAAAATGTCTCCAGCTCCACTTTCACTCTGAAGCAAAAGGAAAAATCGATCGCATCAAGTCTGTAAGGTCGTCAAGCCCGTGAATTCGGTTCCCATTAAAATGCGCTCCGCAACTATTGCTTTTGACGGACAAACTCAAATTGCTGCCCCAGATGAGTTTTGGTGACGCTTGTGCCATAGAAATATCGCACAGCTTCATCGTCGCAACAGTGTACATTTCCCCACGAACCTTGCCAGCTGACGTCATGAACGTCTTGCTGCACAACTTCCGTGCGGTGTGCCTACTGGATGTGCCGATGATAGTTATTGAAGACTTCAACATTGATGTACTTCGACATGAAAACCGGTCACTTGTCACGTTTCTCGTTGCTGAACTTGGACTTTCCCTCCTGTCATACGTCACTCTGTGAAGTATTTCAACATCTCTTTAAATACTGTTTGTTGGTAATGCGTTACGGTCAATTCAAGCAGAATCGATCATGTTCACTACATTTCGTATGGTTCCTAAATCTCTTAGCCTTAATTAATAGAACAGCCTGATGTGTTGCTATAGCATTCATTGCTTCGGCCTTGTGCCAAAACTGTCACTTTTTTCAACACATGGTAGCCATATGAGTTCCATCACGAAAACAATGCTTCAGACCAGTCATGCCTGTGTAGCTCACGAATAACTCGCGAACCACGCAACATTATTAGGAACTGGCAAACAACACTTGTCAACCTGGCGCTCCACTCTGTCCAAGAACGTTGCATGGTCCGTTCATAGGTATGCTATGCCGTGGTGGCATTTTGAAGGCAGTTGTTGGCCACCAGTCATTTGTGAATTTCCGGCCAAGACTGGAAGGTGCCGAGCGTGTTGATTATCAAAATCCACTCGAAGACGTTCTGAAAGCCATGGAACGGTGGCACTGTACAAATAGCCAACGATAGTTGAGTGGCTGACAATAGCCCATGACGACAGGCGCTCGAAATGATAAGACAAGGCCATTAGGACACACAAGAGTTTCGCACCGATATTAGATGAGGTGCCTGGTGAACCGTGGGCATAGTTTACGGTGTATGTGGCGGTCCCGGTGCTAACAGCGACGAAATCAATTGCTTTGGACGTGTAAATGGTACGTCTCGTCATGAGCAGGTACAGGTAAAATAGTGTGGAGCCACCGAGAAGCCCTAGAGGCCGTCATTGGAATACTGGTGGCACATGAGCAGGTGCTGAGGAGGCGTGAACGCCGTCTTCAAGCTGCACCTACTGCGGTTGCTGGTTAATGGTTGCCATGGACGAGGAATCGTAGACGTAAGACTTCACCACGAGTACGACACGTTAGGGTGGTGTCGGGCATTTCATGGACCTCCGATCAGTTTCGGTTTCGATGGCATGTGTTGTGTGGTTCCACACAACGGTTATATCGGTAACCATTATTATGCACCAATACACGCTCTCTGAATAAACAGTCCCCTCCCAGTTCTCGGCCTAGCATGACGCTTTTCACCGCGCTCTGGGGCTGATGCGGCCATTGTCTTCGCCGTACGGTGCCCAAGAGGCGATACAACACACTAGCGACAAGGGTGGTATTCGTGATGCCCTGTACCATGTTGACTTCCTGCCGAATTCTGTCGGGGAGGCCGTCGGCCATTTTTTTCTTTTGGGGGGCCATCTTGTGGACCTGGATGTAATCAAATCTTCTCAATTTGTGCATTTGTGAATTCCTGCATTTTGAGTTCGGTAAACACCTTTTCCTTCACACTCTGAATTGCTTGCTGTAAAGTAAGGGTTAGACCCAGTTGCAAGAGTCGTCCTTGCACATTTTGTGCTGTTGTTCTGCTCAACAGCTGATCGCGGGCCATGTAATTGGCGGAAGCGCCGAAGTTGCATTTGCTTGCCATTGTCTGTAAAGCAGAAACGTAGTCAGTAACTGATTCCCCCGGTATTTGCTTGCACATATTGAAGTGGTGATGCTCTAGGACTTAATTGCTTAGAGCCTTGAAATGGTTCTCTAGCAGAGTGAGTGCTGTGATGTATTCATCCTGCTTGACTTCGTCCCGAGTCCCGTCTCCGTTTTCCACCTGGTCCTGTGCATTTTTTAGTGTCCAGTAGAAATCAAAGCCCCAACTTCGAGTGCGTTAAGTAGTAGACTCTGCTTGAGAGTGGGCCGGGCGGTGTTTCTGGCGACAGTGTTGACGTATGCCTGAAAGACACGGCGCCATTTGGCCCAAGGCATGGGAGGGACGCCCGGAGTTTGCAAGAACAGCGGAGGAGCAATTGCGGAAGTCACCAGTATGCGTTGGCGAGTCACTGGTGCCAGTAAGCATTGGTCAAACATGTAGGGGTGGCCGCAGTAGGCCTAATGCATTTCATGTAGCGTGCAAGTAGAGCGGTGCCTTGTAAATGCGCCCAAAAAGGTGGCGATCCGCGGAAGATGCCGACAAAGTACGTAAGCTGCTTGCTTCTTGTTCATCTTGTCGCCAGTTTGTTGCGTCTCTGTCGGACGGAGCCCCGGCGGTGATACAACGATTAGGCTTTCGCCTTAATAATGGTACAGTTGCATCATGAGTGGTGGCTAGAGCAGGAATTTCAAACACGCGGCTTGCTGCCCAAACAGGACTGTCTTTACTTCATATTGTGCGCTTCATGTGTGCTTTCAGATTCTGCTACACCTGGTGATGCCAAACAGCAAGCGACTTCGCGAGGAGATCGAGCAGGTGCTCGACATCGAGCTCATCCGCCAGCAGGCCGAGCACGGCACCTTGGACTTCCTTGCTTATGCACGACACGTCATCTCGCTGATGGCTCGCATGTGTGCACCAATCCGAGACGCCAGCATCAAGGAGCTGCTCGAAATCAAGGAGGTTGTGCCGCTGTTCAGGTTAGAGGAGCGGCTGTCTTCCGCATGCTTGTACTTGGAGTTTTGCGGGAAAGAATGAAGTGCTAGTTGATTTGAAATTTAATTTCGTTTTTTTTTTGTGCAATACCTCTATTCAGTGTTGTGCACTCAGTACACTTTTTTAAAACTAGAGTTTTTTGCTAATTCGTTCATTAATGGGCAGCGGCAAACAAAAGTGCATAGGTTAGTGTTTCTTATCTACACAAAGTATAACTCTTGTGCAGTGGATCATCCAGAACTGTGTGAAGTTTTTCTGTCACCCAATGAACTCTTGTGGTGTATGCAGCATCCGTGGTATTACGTTCATTGTAATACGTCCACAGTATGCAACGTCCATAGTAAGGCCTTTCGAAATTGCTAATCAAAGTGATTTGTTGATACGCTATAATGTCAGGAAGCCGGGCTTGTTGTAGGGATTCATTGTAGAATAAAGACTTGGAAACACGGACCCGAAAGAGGAGCAGACTGCACGAATGCTATCAACTGAAAATCCACCAAGTCTGGGGAACAGATGGAAGAGCATAAGGCTTACCTGTGGAGACTCGGTTCCGGGGCACCTTTTTTTTTTTTTTGCGACAGTGAAAATTTTTGGTTGATAGCTCATGTTTGTGCAATGTGTCTCCTTTTCCTGTTTTTGTCTATCATATTTACTCGCCCAATCCTCGCGCTCGCATATTTATCGCACCCCCCACATTGCCCAACAAAAATACGATTTCTTTTATTCCTCGAGTAATTATCGCACCTCGAAAACTGCCGCAATAATGTCGTCTGCTCGTTCCAGCCACTGATGATGGTAGCGCGAGCCATCTGGCGCCATCACTTAAGCATCAAGCGGACTAATATTGCATGGAGAATCAATCCAATTCAAGCCAAGCCAAAGTGGCAAGTGCACGTTGTGGCGTGTTTTGTATGTTGTGTCGGTAATCTTGTCATGTTATAAGGCGATACTGAAGCTACACAGCTGCCAAGACGGCTGCTTTGTAGTTGAAAGTGATAGATTATGTACTAAACAACGGCAACGGCGTCGCCGGTAGGCCCTTCGGAGTCTACGAGTTTTGTGTTCGCTACTGGTGACGGCAGCTGAAGGCCACCAAGACGCGTTGGGCCTGCCGTGTGCCTAGAACTGGGATTGATGGTAAACTTTATTTCTTCAGAAGGAAACTGCAGACGATTCTGTTAAATAGCCATGAGCTCAATACTGACATCCTACGCTTACCTTTCGAGGGCTCCTGTTGAGCGACGAATTCTACCGCTACGCCCGAAACGCTCACAAGCTTTGCGTATGGTATTCTAATTCTCGACTATTTGCTTGCACTTTTTGCGTCTCAAATAAATTTTCACGAGATCGTATCCCGGCTGTGGCGGCTGTATTTTCGATGGAGGCGGAAATGTTGTAGGCCCATGTGCTCAGATTTGCGTGCATGTTAAAGAACCCCAAATGGTCCAAATTTTCGGAGCCCTTCACTACGGCATCTGTCATTATCATATAATGCCTAACTTTGCATCGGTTTTCCGCCAAAAAAAAGTGAGAGTATTATGTGAGTAAATACGGTATATCTGGTTCTCTGCTGAAACAGGCAGGTATATCCTGCCCGTTTCTGTATGTGTTCGTATGGTTTTATTCGTGTGTATATCTGTTCTTTTACATGTGTTTACCTCTGTACGTTTCATGTTTCTCTATCCATCTTTAAGTTCCCATAGGAATTGTGCGTTGTAGCAGTGCGCAAATTGGGTTTGTGGATTTATTGTGCAGTTGAAGCTGTATAGTATAATGGCTACTGATATAGCAGCAGATTGTATATCTGGTTCTCTGCTGAAACAGGCAGGTATATCCTGCCCGTTTCTGTATGTGTTTGTATGGTTTCATTCGTGTGTATATCTGTTCTTTTACATGTGTTTACCTCTGTACGTTTCATGTTTCTCTATCCATCTTTAAGTTCCCATAGGAATTGTGCCTTGTAGCAGTGCGCAAATTGGGTTTGTGGATTTATTGTGCAGTTGAAGCTGTATAGTATAATGGCTACTGATATAGCAGCAGATTGTTGGTTATTGTGAAGTAAATTAATATTCTTGTTATTATGTCAATATTCTTGTTATTAAAACAGTTTCACAAGTAAAATATGTTTATAATGTAGAGAAGCCGCCGAACACTGAAATGGGTTGAACTCTCAAGTGCTTTCTAGTGGGTCTACCCAAAAAGAACGCCACTTGCGCGGACAGTCCGTGCTTGGCCGTTACTGTTGCCATTGGGTATAATACTCGCTCTGTGCTGGCTTAATAAACGCCATAACGAATTGGTGGAGAGTGCTTCAATCCCCTTCGATGCCCTTGGAACTACGCTCATGTACCCTGCAATCTACCATGTCCCACGACGCCTCTCAGCAAACGCCTCCTCCCATGCCACCCCCTTGTCCCGGTGTCCCCAGGATCCGCGATCCACCCATCTTCACTGGCGCTGATGGCACTGATGTGGAGGACTGGCTCGCCATTTACGAGCGTGTGAGCGTCCCCAACAAATGGGACGAGGACGGCAAGTTGACAAACTTGGTGTTCTACCTTGCGGGCGTTGCATGTTTGTGCTACACCAACCACGTGTCCGAGTTCGCAACCTGGTCCGATTTCAAGACCACTATCACCAATGTTTTTGACCGCCCTGCCGTTCGTAAGCTGCAAGCCGAGCAGCGCTTACGCGAACGCGCTCAGCAGGCCGGTGAATCATTCACCAGTTACATTGAAGATGTCCTGGACCTGGGCAAGAAATCCAACGACAGCATGTCCGAATCGGACAAGATCCGGAACGTCATGAAGGGCATTGACGATGATGCCTTTACGATGCTGCTTGCCAAAAACCCAGGCACAGTAGCTGAGGTCATCACGCTGTGCCTGAGCTACGAGGAGCTCTGCCGGCAGCGTTCGATGACCGGTTGCTCCACACCACGAGATGCAGGGCTTGCTGGCTCGGAGGCGAGATGTGATCAGGTGGCGCTGCTGGCAGACCTCAAGTCCTTCATATGTGAGGAAATCGCGCACCAGTTCTCTCTCCTTCTCTTTGCCCACCCACTGGCTGTTCAACAATCGGCAACTACCATTCTTCCACCCATCCGCCGAGCGATTGAGCAGGAAAATAGCAGAGGTCATGCCTGCGTACCACCCACAACAACTTCCGGCCCCTGCGCCCCCAAGTTACGCCCAAGTGGTAGCAAGGCCGCCTCCAGTCGTTCAAGCGCCTGCACCACTGACTTACGCCGAAGCTGCCGCACGACCTCCGTCCTTTGTAGTGGGTACGCCGGCTGCGTATGTTGGCGCAACCCCTCAGCCTCAATTTCAGCCCACCATGCAGCCTTTCCAGCCAGCGTTCCGGGCGAGACCCACCCCGGCAAACCGATGGTGCACACCAGACAACCGGCCCATCTGCTTTGCTTGCAGTTATGCCGGTCACGTAGCCCGTTATTGCTCTCGACTACAGCCGGCTCCCATTAATTCTCCTGTTGCTGGCCACCTTAGCTGTTCGTATAACGACGAACTGCCGTCTGTGCCACTGTCGTCTCGCCCAGGTTTGTCTGCTCGAAGGTCGCCGTCTCCACGACGTCGGTCTCTGTCCCCCATGCGGCCAAGTTCGGCTGCTCATGAGCGGGAAAACTAGTCGTCGCAGTCCCAGAAGCAAGGACTGCGACGCTATCGCATTGTGAAAGTCCTCACAGCCGCGCATCTAATGTCATTGACGTGCTTGTGGACGGTGTTCATGCATCTGCTCTTATTGACACTGGAGCTGCGGTATCAGTTATGAGCGAAAACCTTTGCCGCTTGCTTCGAAAAGTGACGACGCCGATTTCTAGGTTGTCCTTTCGTACCGCTTGCTCATATCGTATTCATCCTACAGCAGGCTGTACAGCTCGCGTTGTCGTTCAGGACGTTCTGTATGTCTCCCAATTCATCATCATTCCTGCATGCTCTCATGACGTCATCCTCGGATGGGATTTTCTCTCCCGCAACGACGCCATCATTCATTGTGCCGCCGCCGAAATTGAACTCTCGCCCTTCTTGCATTTGACACCAGAAGACGGTCCCTCGACACTGAGCAAGATTCTCGTGAAAGACGATACTATAGTGCCTCCAAGCTCGACGATGGGTGTATCGGTCTACTGCACTGGTCTCTCCGACACAATCGCACTCGTTTCGCCATCCGACTGTGCTTCCAGAAGGAAAGAGTTGCTAGTACCTTTCGCGACCGTGCAAATCACCCAGAGCAACGCCGCTATTTTTGTGACCAACCCATCCCCGTACACTGTTACCTTGGTTCGAGGGGAAAGTCTCGGCAGAGTGGAACCAGTCAACGACGCACAAGTCTTGGACGTACCCGAAGACTCGCGTTGTCCTGATTCGCGTACCATCAGTGGTGTTTCTACTTCTGACCCATCATCTCCTGATGTATTTGGCCCATACATTGATGACAACCTTACGTCAGTACAGCGTTCCCAGCTTCTAGACCTGTTGCAAGAATACCGTTCTTCTTTCGATGTCGGGCGAAATTCTCTCGGTCGCGCGTCCACTGTTACGCATCGTATCGACACTGGTGCCCATCCACCATAACGGCAACGTCCATACCGCGTGTCGCCTGCTGAACTTTGGGAAATTAACGAGCCGGTAGACGATATGCTCCGACGTGACGTCATTCGGCCCTCGGACAGTCCATGGGCGTCTCCTGTTGTTCTTGTTGCGAAGAAAGATGGTTCTGTGCGGTTCTGTGTGGACTACAGACGGCTCAATAAGATCACTCGCAAGGACGTCTACCCACTGCCGCGCATCGACGACGCAATTGACAGCCTTCACGGAGCCCAGTTTTTTTCTTCTCTCGATCTGCGCTCGGGGTACTGGCAAGTACCCCTGGCTGATGACGCTCGACCGACGACTGCCTTCATCACACCCGACGGCTTGTACGAATTCAACGTCATGCCGTTTGGTCTGTGTAATGCACCTGCGACATTTGAGCACATGATGGATACCGTTCTGCGCAACTTGAAGTGGCACACATGCTTGTGTTACCTCGATGACGTTGTTGTCTTCGCTCCAGATTTCTCTACGCATCTCCAACGTCTAAAAGAAGTTTTAGCACGTGTGAGCAATGCCGGCTTGCAACTAAATCTAAAGAAGTGCCGCTTTGCAGCACGCCAACTCACCATCCTATGGTACGTCGTGTCCAAGGATGGCATTCTTCCTGACCCAGCCAAGCTTCGAGCCGTGGCCGAATTCCCAAAACCTGCGTTTGTCAAAGAACTGTGTAGTTTCGTGGGCCTGTTCTCATACTTCCGACGCTTCATATGAAACTTTGCCACGATTATATCACCGCGGACGAAGCTCCTTGGAAGTAACGGGCCCCTCAATTCGTGGTCGTCAGAGTGCGACAACGCGTTCTTGAAGCTCCGCCATTTGTTGACGTCTCCTCCCATTCTCCGCCACTACGACCCTACGGCCTCAACGGAGGTGCACACGGACGCCAGTGGTGTAGGCCTGGGCGCTGTCCTGGCGCAGCGCAAACCCGGGTTCCCTGATTATGTCGTGGCATATGCAAGCCGTACGCTCACGAGAGCCGAGACAAACTACACCGTAACGGAAAAAGAGTGCCTGGCAATCGCCTGGGCCCTTACAAAGTTTCGACCTTATTTGTATGGTCGCCCATTCGATGTCGTCACCTACCATCATGCACTATGCTGGCTGTCATCATTGAAGGATCCCTCAGGCCGCCTCCCCCGTTGGGCTCTTCGCTTACAAGACTACGACATCCGCATGCTCTACCGCAACGGACGCCAGCATGCTGACGCCGACGCCCTCTCGCGCTCCCCTCTGCGTGAAGGTGATGTGCTCTGCTCAGTATCCTCGGCTGCTGTTTTTGCCATTGACGTTGACATAATCGCTACCGAACAGCGAAAGGATAATTGGATCATCCCGCTGATCGACTTGCTCTCTGATCCATCCGCAACGCCATCCACGCGTGCCTTGCGTCGTCGAGCTCGCCATTTCACCATCCATGACGGCCTTCTACACCGACACAATTACGACACCGATGGCCGGCAGTGGTTACTCGTGATACCCCGCAGTCTGCGGTCAGAGATATGTGAATACTTTCATTCTGATCCGCAATGCGCGCACTCTGGGGTATTCAAATCCTACCATCGCATTCGGCAACGCTACTTCTGGCGCGGGATGTACCGCTACGTGCAGCAGTTCATTCGCTCCTGCCTCGCTTGCCAACGCCGCAAACCGTCAGCACACACGTCGCCAGCCAGTCTGCAACCGTTACCCTGCCCTGACCGTCCGTTTGGGCGCATAGGTATCGATTTGTATGGACCACTCCCTCTGACGTCCACTGGCAACTGCTGGGCTAAGGTCGCCGTAGATCATTTAACGCGATATGCCGAAACCGCCGCTCTCCCTGCGGCTACTGCACGTGATGTTGCGTCCTTCCTACTGCATCGATTCATACTGCGCCACGATCCACCCCAGGAGCTTCTCAGCGATCGAGGCTGTGTCTTCTTGTCAGAAGTCGTCGACGCCATTCTCACTGAGTGCCATTCTGTCCACTGCAAAACTACTGCTTACCACCCGCAGACGAATGGGGGTGGTAAGCAGTAGTTGCACCACCACCCCCATTCGCAGACGAATGGGGGTGGTGGGGGAATGGGGGTGGTTACTATACTGCCCTTCGTCACCTACGCCTATAACACCGCCCCTCAGAGCACGACCGGTTTTTCACCTTTCTTCTTGCTGTACGGAAGGCACCCGTCACACACCATCGACACGATACTCCCGTACACGCTGGATCCATCTGAGTGTACACCTATTTCCGAGACCGCCAGGCTTGCTGAAGAGTGTCGCGAGCTTGCCAAGACTTATACGACGCATGAGCAAGAGCGGCAGAAGAGTATTCGTGATGGCTCCGCCACTTCTGAGCCCACGTTTCTTCCTGGTTCCCTTGCATGGCTCTTAATCCCGACCACTGTAGCTTGCCTTTCTTCTAAACTACTCCCGAAATATGAAGGTCTCTACCGTGTGATCGAGCGCACATTTCCAGTTAACTATCTTATCGAGCCAATTGAACAATCTTCGGACATGCGCCGCCGCGGGCGCGACATAGTGAACGTGGAGTGCCTGAAGGCTTACTATGACCCGCTCGTAGTGACAAGCTCCCTCTTCGACCCCGGGGTAATTGTAGAGAAGCCGCGGAACACTGGAATGGGTCGAACTCTCAAGTGCTTTCTAGTGGGTCTATCCAAAAAGAACGCCGCTCGCGCGGAGAGTCCGTGCTTGGCTGTTACTGTCGCCATTGGGTATACTCGCTCTGTGCCGGCTAATAAACGCCATAACAATAATGAATTCTCAGAAATTATGTAGTATTTTCGTGCCAGATGAACTTTGTTACAACAGTCCGAGTTGGCTGTATGTCTTATGCTGCCTAAAGCCAGAGTGGGTTGCCAGTGGTGCGAGCATTGGTGCTGTGTGTGTGTGTGTGTGTGTGTGTGCGTGCGTGCGTGCGTGCGCGCGTGTGTGTGTGTGTGTGTGTGTGTGTGTGTGTGTGTGTGAAGTTGCTGCTGCAGTGTCAATTGCAACGATCACGGCATCATCTTTTCACCAGGGGCATCATGGAGCAGCTAACCTTGATGAAGATGGACATGGCCAACTTCAGTATCAAGCTGGCCAGGCCACTCATGCAGTCTCACTCCGTCGCTTACGAGCAAGAACAGTTCAAGAAGTACGTTGAGATGCAGGCGGCCATCAACCCTTCGACAGACCCACTCGCACACACGAAGCTGTGGCTGAGGCGCAGCTACGAACATCTCCGCAACCTCAGCGACCAGCACAGCCCGGACCCCATTAACGGGCCCGGTTGCAAGGGCCCGGGATTCGCGAGTGTTCTGGCGGGCGCTTACATGGAGCTGCTGTCTTGGCCCGACGACGAGCCTTACCCAGAGGTGAGGCCCTGCATAGGCATATAGGCATACGCCAATAAGCCCCCTCCTCCCCTCCTTCAGCCACCCAAGGGGTGAAAATGACTGATTGGGTGAGTTGGTGATTCAATATACTTCAAATACGAGTGTGTAGCTTAAACAAGGACTTCGAAAGACGAGAACAAGCGCATGTCCTTGTCATAAACTTTGACAGCACCTCGAGGAGTAAAAATGAAATACATTGTTCTCTGAAAGTGTGATAGACTAGACACACCAAGTTTCAGAAAATTTAATCGAGTGGGTGCTGACAAATTGCGAGAAACAGACTTTGAAGTCTTTGATGTCACGTGCTTGATTTCGACAGGAAGTTTTAAATTGAGACTTTCACCTTGACTTTGTCCTGCAATAATGAACTTACAATGGTGAAATTAGCATTGGAGTTGTCATTAAACAATAGATCGCTCTGAACCAATTCATTGTATCAATTTAGTGTCCCCTTATATAGCATGTGAATAAGTGACAGTGTATTAGTGAATATGAATGGTAGTGAACAAGTGTCGGGGAACTTGATGGGTGTGAACGTAAACATGAGTCAGTGTTCGCGAACCTGAATGGTCCAAGCATTGGAGGAGTGGTTGCTGGCTGCAAACCATCTGCATCAAATGGAACCCGAACAGCAGCAAGCATACGCTAAGGGAAAGAGCACGCAGTCCAGTCATCACCATGGACAGGCTCTCACAATACATTGTGCTGACCTGATGCACATGCTTGTCAGTGGTGATCACGGGAGGGCAAACACCATAGCCTCGCGTGTGCTTGCCACTGTTTGGGTTTCATTTGATGTCGAAAGCACATGACTGAAGTACATGATGCGTGCATGACTTTTTCGTGCTAGTTGTGTCCACTGGTGTCTAAGAATTGAGCGTTGGACGAAACGATTCTTCCGCACTATTAACTTGTCTTCACTTAAGTTCATTTTGCAGTTTACTGTTGCATATGATCACTTTGCCGAAAGCGCTGCCATGTCTGAGGAGTCGCTGCCCGCGAGCCAGGTCAAGAGCATTTTTTTTTTCCTAATGAACGTAACAAAAAAAGAGTTGGCACTATATTTCTAGCATGAGATTTGATTTTATTGATGCAAAAACAGAGCATGAAGGACATCAGAACAGATGGATGTTTATTACTAGTTAATGATTTCATTACATTTAATTACCATGACATGCATAAATATTGTGTACAAAAAGATGTAGTAATAAACGTGCGCAGGCTCCTCTGGCAGAGAAGTAGAAGCTGGAATCCAGAAACGGCGTTCAGTCTGCTTTATTTGCCGATTGATAGTTTCATTTTAAAATTGTAATATGACATTATTTCTGTTGACATAAAACATCAAGTGCCTCAAAATGACTTTGCACTCAAACCTCATTATAAGAGTCACATCTGCCATGAAATTACTTCTTTATATTTGAAAATTTGTTGCAAACATACAATCTTAACACTGTATCTATGAAAAAGCTACTTTTCATTTACTTCGTAATAACCAATAACTCGTTATATTCGAGTTTGCTTTGTCAAGGTCTGAGTGTAAATGTGGCGCATTTGTGGACAGTTGTTCATAGGTAGCATCTGAAAGAGTTAAGTTTACATGCGTGTGAGGTGAGGGTCAGAGCGTGAGCACAAGTGGCTCTGTTATACTTTCCTAACCTCTGGTTCGAACCCTGCCCGTCTCCTCTTTGGATTTGCACGAAGACTCTGCATCTGGACGTGGCACGCTACACGGCCCTCAAGAACAAGGTGCACCTGGCCGCCCTGGTTGCCAGTATCCTGAGCATCACTTATCGGCTAGGGGGTGCCGCGCTACAGGGCATCTCAGACTTCAAGGACGACCTCAAGAGCCACACGCAGCTTCTGCTAGATGGCTCGCTCGACTGCAGGCACGTACGATCAGGTGTTCTAGCTCCTTTCTATACACTAGGGTAGTTTGTCCTCTAGTTTGTCTACCATCGTTGCCAATCAGTACGCTCAAACCTCATTATAGCAATGTTGCACTTTGCACAAAAATAAGTTTGTTATATCCGAAAATTTGTTATAAAGATGTATTCCTATTACTGTATCTATTGCAAGACTATTTTTCATTTACTATGTTATAACCGATAATTCGTTATATTTGTGTTAGCTAAATCGAGGTTCTAGTGTTTACCATAAAATCCCGAGTAACCACAGCCCCTATGGTGAAAGATAATCTGATAAGATTTGGAGGGGTCTTTTGCTAGGCCATGGATTAAAGTTTGAGCGAGACAGCTAGGCCGTACTGTCATTCGCCTCTTCGACACAATGTTCGACGTAGTGACGGTTACCACAGAAGCCTACTCGAGATTTTAAAACCTACCTAATTAAGCATTGCTCAATTTAAAAATGTCTCAAAAGGGAAGTGGGAAATATAATTTTTTATTGACTAGTGAGTGAGTGAGAATTTATTAGAAGGCAGAGAGGTCGGCCTGAGCTAGTTCGCTCTAGCCTGCTACTCTACACAGGGGATAAGGGAAAAGGGAAAGAAAGAGGGATGAAGGGTGATGATGGGGACAAGAAGAGGTGGTGCGTATGTACAGTAGCCACTTTGTATAGTACCCTACAGTCTAGTTTCTAGTCCAGTGCTTTTTATAAAGTCTAGAACAGCCTTTGTAGCAGTTTTTCACACTGTTTGGTCGCTCATTGCTGATAATATGTGGCTTTCACTTAATGGTGTTCGTCCAATGCTTGCCAACGTTGCAGTTAGCATTTCTCTTTGTGCCACGTATAATGCACAGTCACAAAATATGTGAGCTATCGTTTCGCGCACTTGGCAGCGTTCACAATTTGGGCTGTCCGCACGGCCGATTAGGTGGGTGTAGTGACGAGTGAAGGCGACGCCCAGGCGAATCCGGTGTAGTATATTAGCATGTCTTCGGCTGATTTTATCTGGAAGACGAAAAGTCATACTGGGGTCTGTTTCCCGCAGGCGCTTGTTCCGGTGATCTGGTAGCAACCAGTAATTGGCAGCGCATTCGCGCATGAGTGATCTCAACAATGTGTTGACGTCACCTCGCGAGTAGGGTACTTTGACGTACATAGGAGCGTTGTATATTGCCGCTCTTGCTTCGCTATCGGCTGTTTCGTTGCCAACCAGGCCGCAGTGTCCAGGAATCCATTGTAGTGTAATCAAGTGACCGCCCCTGTGTGTTAGGTCAAATGCTTGGACGATTCCTAACGTTAACTCGTAAAATTGGCCTCTTCTTAAGCAAGAATGGATAGCTTGAAGCGCTGATTTCGAATCAGACAGAATCGTCCATTTACGCGGTGCTTGGTCGTTCACAAATTTTATGGCTTCTTGTATAGCAACAAGTTCTGCAGCTGTCGAAGATGACCTGTGATCTAATTTGTACTGTCGGGAAATACCGAGTTGAGGGATCACGAAGGCTGCAGCTGAGGCGGATGAAGTTACGGATCCATCGGTGTAAATGTGCACAGAGTCGCTGTATCGGTCATCTAAACGTGCCAAGGTGAGTTGCTTGAGGGCAATATAAGAAACATGCGACTTATACGAAATTCCAGGTATGTGAAGGCACACCAGCGGTTTAGTCAATGTCCATGGAGGCACTGCAGGGATTACGGCAGGTGCAAAGCCTGACGGGATCATGTGCCTATGCGTATCGAGGCATCGCGAATAGGTACAGCCTGGTTGGTCCACTTGTAGCGAAGATAACGGGTGCTGTGCATGTCGGGTCAGCAGACGAAGGTGCACTCGAAGAGGCTCACAGGACGTGTAAACCTGTATAGGGTAGGTGCGTGACTCCTCTATAGTGCCAGAAGTAGATGTGCACTGTGGCAGGCCAAGGCATATTCTCAGTGCTCGTGCCTGAAGGCTCTCTAAAGTACGAAGGCACGTTGCCCGCATGCTGGAAAGCACAGGTGAGCTGTACCTTATATAGCCCACAAACAATGCCTTGTATAACTGCAGAAGACTTTTCTCCGAAGGGCCCCATCTCAGTCCTGCTATAATACGAAGAACATACACAAAACTGATTAGTTTGTTTCTCAGCACAGTCACATGCTTTGACCAGGACAGGTTGTGATCAATGACGACCCCTAAATAGCGGTGGTGCTTAACCACGGGAATCACTGCTCCGTGAGCGAAGATTGGGTACCGCGACATTGATTTCTTCGTAAATGCCAATGCAGCACATTTTGCTATTGAAATTTCCAGGCCCTGACGACGTAAGTACTTAGATGTTATTGATGTGCCTTGTTGTAGCCTTGCTCGCAGTTGTGGTCGCGTTGCTCCAGATGCCCATATGCATATGTCGTCCGCATACGCACTGATTCTGACAACGTCGGGAAGCTCAGCTTCAAGGCCAATGAGTGTTATGTTAAAAAGCATGGGGCTCAGGATGGCACCTTGCGGAACTCCGCGGCTTACGAGGTGCCTGGCCGTGTCACCGTCGGATGTCGACATAAAAATGGTACGTCCTCTGAGATAGCTCCCTATCCATGCGTGTAGTCGGCCACCTACGCCGATGTCTTCAAGTGCGTCAAGAATGGCCTCATGGTAGACGCTATCGTACGCGCCCTTTATATCTAAGAAAATGGCCCCTACCAATCTCCGACGTTGTCTTTCCTTTTCAACAGAAGAAACTAGATCTACAACACCATCTATAGATGATCGACCTCTACGGAAGCCGTTTATAAAATGTGGTAAGCCGACATTATTCTCCAGCAGCCATTCCAATCTTGCCAGCACCATGCGTTCCATCACCTTACCGATGCAACTGGCTAGGGCAATGGGTCTATAAGAAGACAACTCGTGTGAACACTTGCCTGGTTTCAGTAAGGCCACTATGCGGCTGCACTTCCAACTCTCTGGTACTGTCGCTGTTTCCCACGTAGAGTTGTAGAACGACAAGAGAGCCTGCCTTGCTTCCTGGCTGAGGTGATATAGAGCCGAATAAGTAATTCCGTCAGGCCCTGGTGCGGACGACCGTCGGGACGTAGAAATAGCAGCGTCGAGTTCGTGCATTGTGAATGGCAAGTCGAGGCGATCGTCGCTGGATGGCGGTGAGGCTAAATACGAAGGTGATATCGATGAGGAGGACATACCTACGAGTAAGTGGCAGTAATCTTCTGCAACCTCTACTTCAGGTCGACCTTGCTTTAGAGCCAAAGATCGGAAAGGGAACAACTGTTGAGTGGGCGTCTGAAGGCTTCGGATAGTTTGCCATATTCGAGACAGGGGTTTTCTGGGATCAAGAGAGCTACAAAATACCCTCCATCGTTGCCTATCGAGCTTATCGAGGTGTCGCAATACATGTCGCTGTGCTTGGCGTGCTCTAGATAGGTCAGCTGGTGATTTCGTCCTCCTGTATTTTCTCTCTGCCCGGCGACGAATTGCACGAAGGTATTCATATTGTGCGTCAAGTTGTGATCTTGGTAGCGACACATTCACAAGTTTCGTATGCGTTGATAAGGCTGATGCAATTAGGCTTTCTATTTCAGATATAGATTGAATGTTCCCGCACTGAGCATTTACAGAAGCTTGGAATCCTGGCCAGTCTACGCTTTTCACAGGCCGGGGAGACGAACGATGGAAACCTTTTAGCTGTATATATGTAGGGAGATGGTCACTTCCATGTGTTTCAACGTCTACAAACCAACAGGTGGTAGGCAAGAGACTTCTGCTCACAAAACATACGTCTAGACAGCTGCTGTACGATGCGCCACGGAGGTAAGTAGGTGAGCCATCGTTAATGGACATAAGGCCTTGATTGAGCACAAAATTGGCAATGTCCCTGCCGCAGGTGTTCATTGAGGCAGAACCCCACATGGGATGATGTGCATTAAAATCCCCAACTAATACATGTGGTCCAGGGCAAGCTTGGAGAACAGACAAGAGATGGGGACAGTCCACGTGGCTTCTAGGAGGAATGTATCCACCAATGATTGATATTGAACGTCGCTTGTGCTTTATAGATAGGCAAATATAGTCGTTAGAAGCATGAGGAGCCACGGCATGTCTCACGTACGTTAAATCTTGACGTACGCATATAATTACTTTGCTCGCATTTCGATCATCACGTGACCACAAAGTGACGTATCCGGAAATACGAAACGACGACATCATATTCGGCTCACATATTACAACCAACGGAAATTTGTATTTAAACATTCGTTGTCGAAAGTCAGACATTCGGCTTCACAAACCCCGTGCGTTCCACTGCATTATGGCAGAGGTGCGCACACGTTCATCGAAGAAATTCGCCATATTGTTTATGGAAGGGTCAGCAGTAGCGGTTCCAGCACGTTGAGGATCTGCACTGCTGTTTTCGCTCCTGGTGTGTGTAGCTCGTTGAGAATCGCACGATTAGATTTTAATAGATGCTTCAGCATAGTTTGGCTCTTCTCAATGTCTTGCCTATCATTTTCTGCCCTCTTTGAAGTTGCAACCCATGGTGTGGTCTTTTTTATTGCTCCAGTCGGTAGCGAAGGCCACTCAGTATCGGAAGCATCGGTGTGCAACGCGTGCGTTGGTCCACTTTCTGCATCCCTGGGACGTGGTGCATACAACATGGGTGTAGCAGCCTGATAATGCGTACGCGTATGTTCATCTGTTGCTGATGGTGATGCATCACTCCTATGTCCACTATGCTTTCGCTGGTGCCTACGTTTTGGACGACGTCTGTGTCGGCGGATGGACGTGACTGCCTCTCTGTGTGTCGAGTTGTCTCTGACCATCTTCCGCAGGACGCGAATTTCTTCTTTGATCTTTGGGCACTCCTTCGACGATGCTTCATGTGCACCAGAGCAGTTTGGGCATTTCAATGGAACAGCAGTATCGTAGTTTTCTACCTTATGAGACCCGCCGCACCGCTGGCAAGTTGTCTCACTTTTGCACACTGCGCTGACGTGTCCCAACTTGCAGCACTTGTGACACTGCAAAGGCCGTGGCACGTAAGGGCGCACGGGATGTCTCACGTATCCAACCTTCACGCTAGGGGGCAGAGTCTCAGAATCAAATACTAGTTTGATGCAGCGAGACTGCCCGAAGCGGCGTATGGTCACGATTTTGACTGTCGACGTCACAAGATTCTGCAGGTCAGCGTCTGTGACTTCAGCGTCGACGTCATTTATCACGCCAGTCGTTGTTCCTTTCCCGTGAGCGAGAAACGCGCGAACTGAAATACTTCCGAGCTGCGTGACGGCCTTCAGTTTGTCAAGAATGGTTTTGTTTGTCACATCAACTGACAATATGTTTTTCCTGCTATTTATGCGAATTTCATTCACTTGAGCAGGTGCAACTCGCTCGAAATAATTAGTCAATGACTGCCTGTTTAGTGAGTTCAGGTTGTCTGATGTAGACATGGGCACATACGAGATGGTGAAACATCGCTTGCCTTTGTCTAGCGCCGGTTGTGGCTCCGTCGTTGATGACGTCCTGCGAAGCTTTCTTTTCAACCGGCGGGTATGGAATGTCCTGAAGTCGGCTTCCGATTCCATCTCTTCCACTGATGAGCTCTCGGTAGAATCATCACAAGGAGCAGATGCGCCAACGCGGTCACCCACATTCGGTCCATCCTTATGCAAACGGCTAGGGCCCGCTGTCTCGTTGGATGGATGGTCCCCCATCCCGGGGGGTGACGTCTTCCGTTCCGCTTGTTCAGAGAAGGTCGGGAATTCTGACAGTTTAAGAAAAAACGATAGTTGTTCAAGGCAGAATTATGCCTGAACGCACTTTTTCTTCCTCGTCTTCTTCGTATTCCGGATACACCTTTTATTGACTACATTGCCACATTGCCAGTACCATCTCTAAACTGTGAGTAGCCAATCTTGGGTACTCATTACAGTTCCCTAAAACCTCAAAATAGTAAATGCTGATATAATGAAATATCCATTATAACAAAATAAATGAAAAATAGCCTTGCAATAGAAACAGTGTTAGGAATAACCTTTATAACAAACTTTCAGATATAAGGATTTTATTTTCTCGTAAGATGCAGCATCGTTATAATGACGTTTGAGTGTAGTCACAGGCAGTATAAAAAGCCAGAGGACCATTCGAGCCAAGTCAAGTCACTAACTTGACGAGGCATTTGCACGTTTGTCATCGGCGCCCTGCGTGTTCCGTGTTAGGTTCTTTAGTGTTAAAAATGCGGCATGGTCTTGGGTGGTTTCTTTGGTTTATTCATCTTAAGTATCGGCGCATATGTGTGCAGCGACACATTGAAAGGATTTTGTGCAATATTGTTCAAGGATGTGATATATATATAGTTCAAACTACATGATTAGAAAAGTTTCAAGGAAATCACTATTCGTTCTGAATCCGAAATTTGCTATTCACCCGTACTTAGTTGAAATGGTCACCACTAATAAGTGAGGTAGCGTACAGGTGCTTGAAAATATTTAACTACCATGCGTGAGTGAAAAAATTCTCAGTGCATATGTGCCATATGACTGAATTAAAAAAAGTTGTGGGCAAGCATGTGCACACAATTTGCATATTTTAATTGCTGTTTAGTCTCATAATATGGTGCTGATGCCCAGAAAAACCAGCACTGCGCACACTAATGGAAGATCTGATGGCATGCTTTTAAAGACTTAATGGCGCAATCGCGTGCATGTGAGGGCGAGGTTTGATGAGAGCTCCTTTTGTCAAGCAGTGAGGAGGAGCTGAGGGAGACCCTGAAGAACGTGGCCAGTCAGGTGATCAAGGAGGTGCAGGAGTGCTTGCAGAAGCACGGCTTCAACCAGCTTCAGATCAGCCAGGAGCGGGTGCTGTACGACCAGATTGTGGTCATGAGCTCCCCTGACCACCACGTCCGGAAGCTGCTCTGTGAGTGGCTTGCCACAATGTTTTGTTGGCTGGTTAGCATTTCCCACGCGACAGCATGCTTTTGTGCTCCCCCTCTTCACGCAAAGCGACTGCTCTCTCTCCTCGCACAATATGAAGAGCGGGAGCAGTTGCTTTGGCGGCTGAGAAAGCCTTTGCTTCGGCCGCACGCCGTGTGCGTACTATTATGCTCCGAATGGCACGCGTTGACCGCTGTAACGCGTGTCGTTGGCACACACAGTGAAAGCCGACAAAAATGCTTTTTTGTGTGCTTGCACTGTGCCCTCTGTTCCTCGTCCATAAGAGACCTCATAATTTGAGTAGAAATCGGAAGGCGTTTGATTTGTATTCAAAGCTGAACAGGCACGCACACCCCCCTCTCCTTTAACCACATCGCTCTATGGCTGTCCCATTCGCAGTGATGCGTGTGCTGGACTTCATCAAGGTGGCCATCTCTTCCGGGTCAGTGCGGCCCACCCAGATTCCTCCGGGCCTGTCGGCTCTAGAGAATGAGCTGACCTCCATTACGGGCCAGTTTCTCCGGCTCGTGACGCACAACAGGGCGGTGTTTGGTGAGATGTATGGCGACATCGTCGCGGAGCTCCGGAAGTAGGCTTAAGAGACAGTCTTCGACCAGTTTGCGAGAAAGTGGGATCGTGTGAAACGAGTGTGAAATTTTCTTTTGCCGCGACAAGGGAGAGAGGTGTTCCCTTTTATTTAGTGGTTGAGCTTTACGTTTTTGCACCTCGGTGATTTACCGTGGGATGCTTCATGCAACATCCGGCTAATGGTTTGACAAGTTTGTGCTATTCCGCTGATGTTCGTCACGGACTGAAGAGTAGCCCGGAATGTGGTACAGAAGATTGTGTATTGTAGAAGGTGTCGTGGGTGGCAAAGCTCGCATTTGTGTGCCACAATCAGCAATGCAGTTGAGACGACTGGACAGTATGGCGAGTCTCTAAATCCAGTAGGCCTGAGCGGCAAGGATTTCACCACGTGTGATTAAAAGCAGTGGGTCAATCTCGACACAAGTGATTTTCAGTTTACTCTCTTATACTAAATAGTGTGCTTGATGAATTATTATAATGTTGCCTGTTACATGTTTTATATTTAACACTGATCTTTTTAATGTTTTTAAAAAAAATATAGGACCATGATCCAACTGCCAAGTGTGCTTATGCTCTACTGATATTCCTGTGAGGTTTCATATCCTCTTTTGCTTAAGATCTGGTATCTTTAACCCAAAGAATCCTTTTTCTGAACTGTTAAGACGTAAAAAATAAGTGAAAATTCTGTGCAACCGCTCAAGAAGCAATGTAAAATTTTCCCCTCACTTTACAGGGTGTGCAAATCCAAGCAAGCTGTTATCGTCATCTTCAATGCAGTCTGAAAACATTTGCACCCTGAATAGTGTATTGCTTTGCACAACCCTCCGATACAAAATGGGTATGTTCGGGGTCCCTTTGTGCAACACAATATTAATCATTGTCTATCTTGCATCTTTTTCGTTGTATTATTGCTGCGCATTCATCACTTCCTGGCCACAAATGATGTGCACTGCTATCAGTGTGGTGTCAAATTCTTGAAATGAATGTCGCAGCAGTCTTTTTTTTTTGTTTAAATCATGTGCATGTGAGCATTCAAAGTTGTTTGTTGCTGCTTTTGTATAAATGAAAGGACAGGCAGCTAAAAAAAGCTGACACTAAATCTCGTATACCCTGTAGCATATTCGACCCAAATCATTGACTTCGTTCCATCTTAGCTGTGACTGCCTGGCTTTCAAATGTCGTGACTGTTGTGACATAGCTTTTCTGTTACTTTATTTCCTTACCTATATCACTGCTCATCTGTTACGAGCGAGTTATAGTATGACGTACATAATGTCCGTACCAGCCTGGCATATGTAAGAATAGCATGTTTCAAGTGTGGCAGGTTTTGAGAACTTTCACTCAGATGCACTAAGTAAAAAGCGGCCTTCTTACGTACGCAACGCTGTTACAAATGCTTTGCGAGCTGTATTAAAACATGCTACTGTCCTAAATGGTGTTTACTTCGACGTAAAATTTTATAGATACTGTTTGGCAGCTACAACTGAGCAAAACAAAATCACATAAGTGGCTCAGGGCCCTTGTAAATTAAATAAGGTGAAACTTAATTATGTGCTTTAATATTCATAATTTTCCTGAGGGAAAAATATTTTTGTGCACTCCATCGCATCTTTATGAAGGCAATGTTCATGCTATGTGTTTTGGCTGCATATTTAATCTTTGAGAGCATGAAATACACACAATATTTACATACATGAATGTGTTTATGCTAAAGCAAGCTTTGATAGTAACTTATCGTTCTGTTTACCTCATGCAGCAATTAAATGCAAGTGATTGTGCTGTGGTATAGCTGTAATCACAACATTAATTTTGAAAGCTTGACACTTATGTTATTGCTTGTTGTTGGTACATTTGAAAGTCTATCGAAGTTATTACCTTTCATTTTGGTGCAGATTTGACGGTTGTGAATGCTAGCACTTGCAAAGATGTATGTGTTGCCTGTCCTGTGAGGCTGTAAAACAAAAAAGTTGAAGAAAAAAAAAAGAACATTAGTACTGTCAAATCCTAACACTGGGAACAGAATTCACGGGGTGTCGAATCACGGTAATTTTGTGTTGGCAACTGTTTGAGCTGTGACTGGATTAGCAGTGTTTTTGGGCTGTTTCTGGTGCACGTTGTGATGTACTGGTTGCTATACATTTCTGGTCTATAGAATTCTCACCTGCAGTTGTGTGTTTCGGAAACCTGTGTCATCGTGCCTTCCATAGTCGTCGTGACATTAGAAAAAACAGTCGTTAGAGTGCTTTAGCGTTGTGTTGGATGCGCATATATGGACATGTGGAATGCAATATCATGGATATGGGAGGCAGCAGGAATGCCTGTGGTGTTTATGAATGCCCTGACAAACTGTGGAATGCAATAGTGATGTTCTTGGGTTTCTACCTTCTTATTCGAAGTGTGAAATATTAAAGAGGCATTCTTTGTTGTCACAATTGTCGCAAACATTTATTTGTAGTAAATGTTGGGGTTAATATGGTTTACCGTATCCATGAAGCTTCCACTTACCTTGACTGAACGCAGAGCCAGAAATGGTCATCATAAACACGTGGCTAATGTCTGTGTTTTCTAGTATTCTGGCAAATAGTGGAGTCTTTGATGGAACCCCCTCAGTTCCAACATACACGAGACTGATACAGAACACACCGAATTCCGCCATAACTGGGGCTGTTTGGTACGGAATGTATGAAAACTAATCATACCTAAGGTTGATGCGAAACATGTGGAATTCCTGCATAGACAGGATTGAATGATTGATGTGGGACACTCGGAATTTCATCATACATGACATTGATGCCGGCCAGGAGGAATCCGGCAAATTATGTGATGGAGCGACATGACAAGTTATAAACGAGTGCTAGAAAAAAGACAGATAGTCAAAGAAGCAGACTGCAGCTTGGCAATCCTTGAAATGCTGCCTCCTTTCACTACAGTGTGATAATTTCTTTTAACTCTGGCAGGTTCAGATGCCACAATTAGTGATAAACTCCAAGATCAGTCTTACGTGTGTACTGATATATCTGGAGGAAAACAAAAGCCTACTTTACCATATCTTTTTGTGATTAAATAATTAATTGTAACTGTATGTGAAGCTGTGCACTGTAGTAAATGTGTGTGTGTACGTCGCCTTAGCTTGATCTCTAGTATCTGTTCACTGCCTCTATCTAGTTGTGCGGAAATATTGCTGCTGGCTCGAAGAGTGCCACATTCTCTATGATATGTCTATTGATCTTGTATGCAGCAAGCTGCGTGTTTCTCGCTAGTCGCTACACTAGTTCTATATATAGATATGAACTGAACGGGCATGTATCGATTCGGTACTAATCTATCTTCTTAGCCCTCAGTTTTCTTTTTCAACCTATTAAATGGTACTTGTGAAGCATGTTCAGCATTGAAATAATGAATAGGTTTTGTTTATGTGTCCTTATCATAAATGTACTTTCATTGATGTACTAACCAACATTGTCATATACGCAATAATTTGTGCAAACTGAAAAAGAAACGCAAAGCCTTTAATATATGAAGCAGCTGTGATGTTTGAAAGGTTGTGGCGGACAAACCATAGCTGTGCATAGCGTATACATTGTGTGTTTGAAGTATGCTGACCTGTGAACACTGTCGCAGTAATCCTTCCTGCCCTAATACACCATGCTTAAAATCTATTCAGCGGTCGAGGCATCTTTGTTTTACTACTCCGACGACAGGGAAAACTTTGTTTTGAACTCCTAGATGCTGCGATCATTGTAAGATGTGAGATTCTCTAGCTTTAAAACCCCTTGTGTGAAGCAGATGTAGTGCCTCAAATCTGCCTCTACATTGCGTGTATTTATAGTCTAATACAACTTAAGAAGTCTGGGGAGGGCACATCTGGTCGACCAAAGCGCAGCAGCCAATAATCTCCGTGATTAAAGAAATTGTTCTGTGGATACACTTGCCAATGCTTTCCGAAGGCAGGGTTACAGGCTGCTGGAATCGTGTATGAAATTCCGCATACTTCTATGAAGTTTTAACCGACCATAGTCCTATTTTTTTTATTCATTGCCCAGTTACGGCTTGTTGCGCAGAAAGTTGCCCCTAATTGAAACCCCTGTGTAGCTCTGTGAAGCCTCCCAGGAAGGCAGTGGTAAATATGCTCTTTTGAGTTTTTCAAACTAGAGGATTTTAGAAATAGCAAGTTTGAGCAGCGTCTTAGCGCTTGGGGAAAGTACGGTCAGCGATGGGGAACCTAAGCAATACTTGGGTTCCTTTGTTTTCGGGCTGTTAAGCGCCTGTCAACTTTGGGGCGTGTTGTATTTCTAAAACCCTCTAGTTTTGTCTATTTGCAAATATAGTTTCGTCTAGTCTCCTCTAGGAGGTGCCAGTACGTGGTGCTCTTTAGGAAGGTAATCGATATTTTTACTGATATATTTTTTTGTGCTAATCATTCTTGCCTGAATGTATGCAGTCTACACATTTTGCATTTTTGTTCATTCACCGTGCGAGGTTTTTTGTGTCCCTGAAGAAGCAAGGCCTGTTGTTTAATAAAATATGTCTGCTGTATTGATGAAACTTGTCTTTTGTCATTGTGTGAATGGTTCTATTAAACCTCATCTAGTGTTCCAAAAAACTACTGGCCTAAACAAAACAGATGGGCACGAGAGAAGTGACATATGTGCTTGCGTCGTATCTGTTGTGTATGGTTGTGTATGCGCAACTTAAGTGACTGTACAAGAAGTCCAATATGGCTGTCAATCCTGTGATCACTGACATGTCACAGAGTCAGCGTTGCAAGCGTGTCTGTTATCACTGGTTGCTGCCAGCTAGGATAATTTTTCACATACCGAGTTTCAAAGCTGCTCGTGCATGAGTGTGCTTAACAACCTGTATGATTCTGCATTCGATTCAACGACTACCAGCCGTGGTAGCAGCAGGATTGTTGATGTTTAGTTGTACTGAGCTGCCACATCTGCCTCTTTAATGATCTTAATGATGATTCTGGATAGTTCTGGAACATGTACCTACAGTGTAGCAATGTCCTGTGAATGTTACAGGCATGTGTGCATACAGATCTAGTTACTACTTCTTAACTGCATAGAACTTTGGTCTGTTGGTTGGGCTAGTTGATATCATATTTTGTGAGTAGGAAAAAACTACCAAAAAGACGACTCGCTGCTTGTCTTGTGTGTTTTCTCTCTTTTGAAAATTTTCTCTCTCTGGCGCCATTTTTCCGGAAATGTGGCCTAGAAATCTCGTAGAATATAGTGCCCTATTCCATTGAACTAAGGCCTTTCCTTATTTAAGAATACATAAAGAAAAGGAACCTATGTGCATGGGCGTTGGCAGGGCGGTGCAAAAGCTAAGGGCACTTGCTACTCTCTAGCCACACCAGCTACCCCTCCTGCCTCAGCCGCAATGCAACATGAGCTTATGGGCTTACAGCCCCCCCCCCCCCCCCCGGCAAAATTCTGCCGACAGCCATGACTCAGTGTACGACTGCGTCTCTAGTGCACTGTCAGTCTGCAAAGCTTGAGCTAAAACATTTGCGCACGAGTTCAAAGGGCCCACTCTACGTCGGATTCGCGCCAAAATGATTTTTTTTAGGAGGCGCTAGTAGGGCTCCTTTTTCAGTGAAACTGGATAAATTTGATCGAAATAATTGTCTAATTTTTAAAAGTTAGTCAGCGAATTCGTCGAAAGCTCAACGTGGCAGAAAACGACGCGCGAGGAGTAGATCAAGGAAGGCGAGCATGCCACGTGGTCGGCTTGCAATTTTCCCGCGCACTGTTTGAATCACTTAGCCTCGTCCCGGGCGGTCTGCAACGGTTGCGTGTTTCGCGTATTTGAATACAAATATCCACCAAAATGTAAAATAATTAAAAACATATTACGCTGTTGTATTGTAGAAGCGAACTGCAAGAACGAAAATTGTATTGCAGCCACTGTACGTCGCAAACGCAGTGTATGCTGCAATCAGATAACCTGGGTTCTGGGCTGCGCGCGCTTTTATGCCTTTGTGCGCTTGTTTGTGTTTGTGTGGACAGTGCGGCAACGCGTGGGCTAGCAAAGCGCCGGTAGAACACCTTTTCTTCCGCATCCGCATATTTCATTCTACTACGCTTACCGAAGCAAAGACGACATGGCTGAAGACCTTCCGTACATGGCCGAATACGCCAAGAGCGGCCGCGCGTCTTGCAAGGGTTGCAAGTCCAAGATCGACAACGCCGAGCTTCGCCTTGCTGTCATGGTGCAGGTGAGGTAGCCTACCGGTGATTTTACGTAAAAAACCCACCTACCGCGGCGTCTTGACAAGATTTCGATCCCTTCTGAGGTTCCTAAATAGAGCTGTGAGAGCCTTGTTATAAGCTGCCAACCGCGCTTTTATTTTTCTATGCGGATGCGGCGAATGGTCTCCATGAAACCTTTGCGCACCGCACCATCTCCGACCCCGATCCATTGCGGCAAGCACAACGCGCTAGTCCATGCCGTTTTGTCAGAGGTAGAAGCTCATCTAGACAAGATGTAGCTGCCAACCCCGCTTTCACTTTTTTTTTTGTTCGCGCGCGGCGGGCACCGCACAGACCTCGATTCATTGCTCATGCCAGCGCGCTATTTGCCTGTCTAGTCCGCACGAGGCTGGCTGCCGTTATGTCAGACGTAGGAGCCCATGTCGACGAGACTAGCTTGGCGTTTCCAAGGACACTCGCCGGATTCCGCGGCATAAGAAATGCGGCCGCTATATATTTTTATCTTCTGCCGCGCGCGAACGCGTCTTTAAGCTGTTGCAGGCGCGCGGCGATTGCCGAGGTCTCGCCTTCCGTTACTTTACCGTTACATTTTGTCTGAAGTGTGTATTGTGGGCGTACCAAATTAATTACGACAGCAATTTAAATAGTTGTTCGTATATATATATATATATATGTAGCGCGCCAGTGAAGAGTAAATTGCGCGTAGCTTTGTAAATGTGTGTCGCGACGCGTTTGCATCTCAGAACACATATTTCATCGTTTGCCCGTGAGACGAGAGGAAAAAAATGAATACTGCCTTCTTACGTGTTTGTTTTCTTCTGCTATTGAGTTGTATAATCATCTCGCATCCAGTTATCTCATCACTTATCCCGAACGCGCCAGGCACGCTAGCGACGTGGTAAAATCGGATGACAGGGTTCCTAGCTGTCGTTAATTCGTGCTCTAAGACAGCTGTTTGTGTCGCCGCAAGGGATAGCAAAAAGACAAAGTGGTAAGGGCTTGTAAAGCAGCCTCTCAAGTTGCAAGGGATACGACTCGGCCATGCGTCTGATATGAATCGCGCTCTAGAACCGAACGAAGCTTGTCGGGGGGATTAGAATAGCTTCCGAAAGTTTACTCCATTCCTTGCCGCTGTGATAGGACTTAAGTGTTCCGATGTGTCTGTGTTGAGACGTTATGTAGGCACTACATCGACTGTTTGATGGTTGAGTTATCTGTATGTTGTGTCGTGCTAGTAAAGGCCTGAAATCACTTCCCAATAAAGCCTACAGGGCATTTGTACTGTTTTTCTCGTCTCCGGGTGGTGACAACGTGTGATTGACTAATGGTCGAACAAGCACATTGTGATGCTTGAAACATGGGGCCTTTCAAACTATACTTTGGGATGGCTTCATCAGGGCAGTGTCCTGCTGACTCTCATGTACTTCACAGTGAATGTATGCCGCAGCAGTATATGCGCGTGATAAGATCGAAAATTTATGTATAGGTTACGGTTAGTGTCCAAAGGGTTAAAGGTATGCCACAATGCTCAAGGCATGTCAGTTTCGTGGTAAGCATTCCATATGTGTAGGTGAACCTCAACCGTAGCTCTTCTGTCTAAACTTCGCCTGCCTCAAGGAGACTAGTGCATTTTGTATTGCCACATTTGTTAACGGAGAGTAGCTGTACACTAATAGTAAATAGTAAAAGATTTGAATCGCAAATGGAAACGAGGTTGGACTAGTTCGTGTTGCATGTTATAAAGGGAGAAACGAAACGTAGAAAGCAAGAACGACACCACATGGACTGGTGGCATAGTTTTCACTTTTTGTTGTGCATGCTGCTTTTCACTAATAATCATTACTACCATTGCATAGCCTGTGAAAGTGAAATTAGGGCCCTTGGCCTTTGAAAAATATACCAAGCACTTGGTTGCTTCAGATAGCAGGTTTCTGCAACATGCACTAGTATAATAGTAGGCAAGTGCGTACAGGGCATCGTAGTAGATGAGTGACCATGGCATTCTTTTTTAATTTATTTTTCATTGATGCATAAATTCAACTGCTGGGCCCATATTTATGCATAACAGTTTTAAGTTAATCGCATATTTGCATACGAGTGGAATCAGGCAAGCATGTACTCACAAAACAAAATAAGAAACAGGATATTGTATGCAGAAGTAGTATATGTATGTCTTTGCAAAGGTTTGTACGTAAATTTTTGCTAATGTTGAAATGGATACTTATATTTTGCAAAGGAAATCATTTTTTTAGCAGTGCAGTTTTGTGAGAGAAGACGAAAATGTTAGCCATTTTCAGCTCTTGACGTTGTAATATCAGATTTTGGGTGGTGTGGGGAGGGGCACTGTGAAACTGAATGGAATTATTGGCGACACATTTTACGTTACTGTTCGTTTAAAATGATCCATTGTGCTTCTTGTACTTTATTAGGTATAATGAACAAGCTTGGTGACTATGAGTGGCATCTGTGTAAGATGTTAATCGGAACTGTAACTTTGTCTGCCAGAAAAAATGGTAACCGAGGTGACAGACAGTGAGCTATTTATTATACAATTGCTTTCATATATATGAAGTGGTAGTCGAACTCAACCGTTTTACTGCTATCCGGTCTCTGGGGGCTTTGCCGCAACCATTTAGTTGCAGCTTGTGCCAACTGCACCGAAAATTCACTGCTCAACTTGATTAAATGGTAGTGGGGAATTTTCGGTCTAAAATATTCCTGGTTTGGCACTGCAAACACGTGGCATTTCTGTAATACTGTGGAACCCACTGTCCATCTTTTCCACCGTACACTTCTTCGTATTGCAATCAGCCTTACTAAAGTATGTACAATGTCGTTCATCATGAAAGAGAACACGCGGGCGTGTAGCCTCAATGTGCAATGGCTGCTCAGTGTGCCATCAAGTGACAGCTAAAGAAAGCATGTCCGCATCAAGGTGTCATCTATTGGCAAACAAAGTAATGAGTTACGGCTCATGGATACATGGTGATGCCTGCATTGTGTATTCTGACAGCAAATTGAGCATGGGGCTCGAGCAAGGTTGAAATGTTCAAGCCCTGTCTCATGGCCTACGTAAGCTGTGCTTTGCCTACCAGGCCTTTGGCTTAGTGCATGGTTCACACCTATTTAAGGCGAGGACCATGTGCTCAGCTGGTTCTCACCTTAAGGCAGCACTGACATCAAATTTCAGAATCGAGATGTGCTCTTTCAGTGATCGCTCAATGTGCGTAGGTCATCTTGGCCCAATTTGAATGGAATACGTCGCGTGGAAGTCATTTTATTTCGGCAGCAAACAGTGCACGAGAGTTTAATGGAAATTCGAGTGCCCTGCAGCATCGACACTAGTGCTACGTGTTCAGTGTGATACATTCCACAAATACCATCCTGAGTGACGATGCCGTAGTAGCGATGACGTGTACGATCCGAGTGTTCTTATTGTGGCGCTGAAGCCTGGAAACGCACTCGCTCGTCTCATCTGATCTTCGTCGCACCAGTTTGATTTCGTAAAATTATCAAGATGAAAACCACTTTTGAAAGAATGGTGGAAGAAAAAAGCATGATTAAACGTGTGCTTGTCGATCACCATGTCGGGAAATCGTTGTGAGTTGCACTCACCTCGTTCGAAGGACAAAAAAAAGTGCAATGAGGGTGTCTTTTCATATCACATATGTGTTACATGCCAACACAACCACAGGCTATCGAAATGGAACCGCGTATAGTCAGATATTATTGCTAACAAGTAACACGCAGGTATCGTTGAATTTTAGTTCACTGTAGACTTTGCGTCCGCGTAATACCGTGTTACTACCGCCGCATCCGCGAGAGGCTGGATAAGTGAGGCCATCTGGAGGTGCAAGGAACCTGGCAAGCAGGGAACGTATTTGATTTCTCTGCTGATGCTCATTGCCAATGGGGATATTCCATTGACCCCTCTGCATATACCTGGATGCTGTGCACTCTAAAACACACCAATACAGCTTGGGCACTTCTTCAGTTCTGCTTGGAACGGCGTCCATTTTGGAATCTGAGTTCTGCAAAAGGTCGATCGAAGCAAAAATATTTCACGACGTCGTGAATCGCGGGGATTCCAAGCTCCAGACTATCGTATTCAACCCAAGTCGACACTTGTACGGCGACGACAGCAATGCAGGTGGCACGTCTGAATGTGTCCGCCAAGCAGACGAAATGTTTGCGGAGAAGCTGAGCCTGACGTCACTTTTTTCTGTTGAGAAGTGGTCAGCTGTGGCGCGATCTGGAGGTGACCGCGAAGTAGCGCCACGGCTAGTGCTCCGCAGTGCTAAAAGTAGCGGGATTGTCGGCCATTTTGAATCGTGCTTGATACCAGTGATATAAATCAATAAAGGTGATAGTTATTCACTCCTCAGTTGCATTTTAGATCACGAATCGCTGCTACAGGGTCTATAGCTACTCGCTGAAGCAAAAATCTTGGCATGAGTAAATTTGATGTCCGTGCTCCTTTGAGTTTCAAATTATTCTTGCATGGCACTAAGCCCCAAATTTTTCGAAGACCTTGTGTAGACTTCGCATAGACTGCATCGAATGGCGGTGGCGATTTTCTTTGGCACTTTGCGCATGCAATCGCTAAAGCTTCGCCACGATGCTTTGCTTAATCACTAATGCTTTTCCACAATGCACATCTGCAAACCGCAATGGACAGCTGGAATCCAACGCCTTGGTGAAAACTGGGCTTTTCCTAAGGGTTCACTGACTTCTGCTTGCACCTCAAATTAGTGCAATTTCAATTGCTTTGCCCCATAAAGGTGTGAATTCACTGGCAAATTTTCTTCACTTGTTTGCGCTCAGTGCCCGAGTGTGTTGAAGCAACCCTAGAATTGAAGCACTGAAGGCTTTTCACTGCTTGGGCATATGAACAATTCTGGAAAGAGTATGTGCACGAGCTAATCAGTACGAACTTGTCTTTGTGTACAGTTCTGCAGGAATGTGCTCAAAAGAGGACGCAAAAATAGGGCTCTAATGTTTAGATGCCAATTTCTTGTTTCCCTTTGTGCAGTCGCCCATGTTTGACGGCAAGACACCCAACTGGTACCACTTCATGTGCTTCTTTGCCAAGCAGCGGCCAAAGTCCGTCGGCGACATAGACAAGTTTGGCACCTTGCGTTATGAAGACCAGAAGCGTATTGAGGAGAAGATCGGTGAGTGGCTTGAGTCTTTGGTTAGAGTAGTGAGTGATCTTCAGTGTCTATGTTGCCCCCCGTCTTGCTTTCCCCCGTTCCTCTTGCGCTTATAATGGACCATAGACGTAAGAGTTTGTCATTCGGTACTGCTTTAGTCATTTAGAGATAAGCTTTCATCAGGAGGAGCTGCTCATTAAAAGCATAGTGAATTCCCAAAGTGAATGGTTTGCATGGTTTACAAATTGTTATGGTGGCCTTTATGAAGTGGTTTATGATGGGTGAAGGATGTTTTGACACTGAGCCCCTTCATTATTGCAGAGGCCAAACTGGCCACAGGAACTACTGAAGAGGACCTGAAGGACTTTGCCACTGAATATGCCAAGTCCGGCAAAAGCACCTGTAAAGGATGCAACGAGAAGATTGCAAAAGTGAGTATAGAAAAAAAACATCAAGGCTATGCGTGCGTTTATTTGAGAAATAGGCGAAATAAAGGCGTAGCTGTATTTTGGTGTACTGTATGCTTGGATTGCCAAAATATATCTCCAAAGGCGTAGGAGATAAAAAAAGGAGAGAGAAGCACATGCAGCTCGCGATTGTCCGATACAGAAAGAGATGAACAGGTGAAATTTTACAGGATCTGTAATGTGCAGGACGAATAATGACGAATGGTATTCAAGGAAAAAGAAATCGTGTTGAAGAGGGCAGAGAGTCATGTTATGTGATGAGGTTATAAGATTTGAAGTTATGAGGTGTAACTGACATGGGGCACGGTAATGTAACACCTGTAGCTCAATTTGTGAAAACATCAGTGATGTCTTCTAGTTTCGGTGTGGATGCGGCCAGCAATTGGGCGGACCTCTCTTAGAGGGGTGTCTGACCAGCTCTCCAGAACCAAATAAAGTTCATTTTTCTTCACTTCATAGAAGCCATGGCCATAATGACGTGTGAATTTACTGCAGCTGTTGAGGATGCAATGTAACATTATAGGGGATAATTAAATAAAATTTAAATTTTCTCAGTCTTACTTGCCTTCAGTCGCCGAATTAAAATGCCCCACGAGAGCAAGTCAAAACGGTGGATGCGTGCATATTCAGCGACTCTTTTAATTAGAAGTACAAATGTGCATTCTTTGTTTTAGTGGCTCTTATGTTGCCATCTTGATCCATGACAGAGTAAGGGCCCCCCTCCTAATCTTCTTGAATTATCCTTCATTGTAAAAGGATCACTTGTTCAGTGTATCATGGTAGGTTTATTAATAGAAGAAAAAAACCAAGGTCAAGGTTACATTTTAAATCTCCTGCCGAAATCTCCGCACATGATGTCATGGATATGAGTTATTTTTTGTACGTTGGCGACATTAGCTCAATGAAATTTTCTTAAACATGGTATGCTAAGTCTGTCATTCCCTCAGGCGACAATGTTCCTCATTTTTGCGGATTAGGAACTGCTTAGGTGCCATCCAAAATCAGTGATGCTGTGACGTTTAGTAAGGGAATTTAAAGGTGGCTCGGTAACCATATTCCCTTTTTGCTATCTTTTGCTTACCAAGCATCTTCTCGTAGCAAGCGTGGTGTTCTTTAGTTGTGAAAAAGTATTTTATTGACAAGCTAATATTCACTTTTTTCGTTCGTGTCGCTTTGATGTTTGCCCTACGTTTTGGCTTCTCACTTTGCCATCACAGCACTGTGGCAATATTGTATGCATGATGGGATGGGGGGCTATAGAATTTGAGTGATTGAGGAACAATTACTTTTATTATTCTTACCGTGTTTTTTCTCGTTCTTTCTTCAAGGGAGAGGTCAGGATTTCCAAGAATGACTATGACAGCGGCTATGCCAAGATGCGTGGGGCCATTCCCATGTGGTTCCATGTGGACTGCTTTGTCCAAAAGCGTGACGACCTCGACTACACACTGGGTGCTGAAAGGTAGCTACTTAGATCGATAAGCCTGGGAAAATGGGAAGCATTTAAGGGACTTGGGGTCCTGAAGAGAAAAAAATCGCTGACAATTACGTTGCTGCCCAATGCAGTAGAAACCTCCACCTGTTGCGTCGCTCATTGTTCAAGAAGAATTGGGTTGGACTGTTTTTTGTATACAGGTACGCAGTTTATATTAAGAGAACACAGTGAGTAGTGTTACTAGCATGGACATTTCGTGCATTCCATTTCACGGCAATCACCACAGGTGAGGGGCGTGACTGCCTCGCTAACCGGGAGACCACGGAAGGCAGTGTTTGGGCGCATTCCACAACAGCCGTCGCGGACAGGCCTCTATCTATGCGGCGCTTAATTTCTATATATGGTGTTGATGTCATGCATGATCGAGGCACCACAGGGGGCCACCGCGAAGCCTGTCGTTCCCTTCTCCTCCTCACTATTGCCATATTTTGTTCTCTGCTGCACCCAGCATTCACCCTCTTTCATCTTTGTTCACTCTGCCGCTTATGATGCCGCCGACACCACTCAACGCATCAATCGGTGCTCAAAAGCTGAGCTTCAAAAATGTTGGCGGCTTGCACTCTTCGTGCAAGGCTAGATCGATAGCAGAGCTTGTGGCCCACCTAGCTCGTGTCGGTTTCTACAGGCTTGACTGAGTTGTTGCTAGCTTTAGCTAGGCATCGCAAGACTTGGCTGTGGTTTGCACAGAACTTCATTGCTAGGTGAAGTGTTGCGGTCATGGCAAGAAAATGATTAGTGAGCTTGTTAACTGTTTGTCCAAATTTCAACAATATAATTACACTCCTAATTAGTCTGGTCATCTGAGTGCTTAATTAGTGTATACTTAATCAGCAAAATCTTCATCAACAAATAGGCTTAATTAAAAAGTTCTTATGAATATGACTCCAAGGAGCACGACGGCGGAGCAATGCACTAAGATGTGTAAGCTGATCATGATTCTGATAATTTTTGTTGATTTCACGGCCTAGCGTCGTACTAAAACATCTGTGCTATGAAAGAATTCAGCAGCTCTTGCCTTACCGGGAGAATAGGAACAAGTGAGGCATTGCGTCTTCGTGCTTGTTATACTACTTTCTTGTTTTTTTTTTTTATCACATTGCACAATGTCTCCTCCAAACTGTTGCATTCCTGCGTCCCAGGAATTGGAGCACCATGCACATGCCGAGCAGCAGAACACTTCATTTGCTACAGGTGACGACGGCAGCCGTGTTTATATCCGCGCAACGATAAAAAGTGGCTATGTAAAATGACAAGTCCATGCGATAAAAAGATCACATTGCCATATCAGACGCGGCTGGTCGCCTACAAGTCAACAATCAAGAGATCATTGATTAGTGGAGAACTGAATGTACAAATACGCATGTAACTGACGCACCTTCAATAGCCGCATTTCTTTATCTTGCTGGAGCCCGGTGTTTCGCGCGCATCACCACCGAAATCTGCGATGTATGAAATCTTCGCTTGAAAACCTTGCAGAGAAAGTGTACGTTTTGTCCAGCATATATTTTCGTAATGTCGACTCCCTGCTGCCGGTCACATGCTACAAGCAAACGCTATTCCAGCTGATTGACCAGGGCCAAATGTCTTTGAGGAATGCCCTACAATAACCTTTTTTCTACAAAGCTGGTGGTAAACCGTGATGCTTCTCAACTGGTATAGAGAGCTTTGTGCTGAAGGCACATATAGCAGAGCAACAGTTGGCGATTCACGATTTCTTTAAAAGGTTTGATCAACAGTAAATGGCCAATAAACTTGTGGGCCTTAACCCTCTGCTTTTTTTTTTCATTGCGTGTAGTTAGGGTTTAAAAATGCTTAAAAATTTTTAATGTGATAAAATCAATGCCTAACCATAATTTGTGGGGCATCACCTCACCCAGAGTCATATATCTGAGAACTTCTGATAGTTCAAACTTTTTGATAATTCAAATAAAATCCACTGGTCCTTTCGAGTTTGAATTAACGAGAGTCGACTGTAGAATATTTTCTGAGTGAGCAGTTCAACATTTCTTGACTTTAATATGAAATGTATTTTTTTAAGGTGTATCCAGTGAGCATGACAAAGTTGTGAACAGAGTTGTGAAAAGCAATATGGTGCCACAGCCTTCCAGGTTTCATGACGCTGGGGGTCGATGACCAGAAGATGCTCAAGGAGAAGCTGAAGAAACAGGACAGGTGTGTTTCTTTTTCTGTGCGCATTCCCTTCACCATTTGGCTTATGGAAGCGTCACTGCTTCGGTTAATCAGTATGTAAGGGCTATAACTTGGAAACTGGTTTTGAATTTCAGAAAGCGAAAGCCGAAGGAAGGCGGGGATGTGGTCGACGGGCCGTCGGCTGCCAAGCAACCGAAGAAGGAGGTAGACCTCGAAGAGGAGAAAGCCCTCAAGGTAGAAGACGAGGCGTCTTAGCGGACATTGCCCTCTTGTTCTCTTCCTCTGTAGCAGTGCCGATGTCCCAGCTTTTCACCCCGTGTGTAAACGCCAACTGCTGGGCGTTGAAGAGGCAATTTTGTGAGCTCTATAGCAACTGCACTTGCAGCTCGTGCTTATATTAACAATATTGAGCCCGCCTAAAAGCGATGCCCTTGCCTAGAGCTTTACTAGTTGATTTTTGGCAGCCATGACGCTGGCCTAATAATTAACCTGCAACATTAATTTGTGACCTAACTCACGTCAGGGCTTGACTTTTATATTTATTGCTGAAACATTTCACACTTCTAAAATCCAGCAAGGAACAGGTGTAATCAAATTCTGGTATAATAAACATGAATGTAACGAGTTAAACATAGTTAAGCAATTAGAAAACATTTTGCCCTTATGAGGGTGCACTAGATCTACAACTATATTGAAGATTTGGTGTAATGAAGGCACTTTTGTGTGAGATGAGACGTTTTTATCAGGAAACTCAACCAGAGAGCTGTAGCACTTGTTCACGGTACTTGTGCCATATGTGTCGAACACGTTAGACGTGTTTACACTTCAATCACCAACGTGAGAGGAGTCGTGGTCTATTTGTCGAGCTTTCTCAAGATCTACAGGGGCGGGACTACCGCTGTGGCGCTTTTCTACGAAGCGTGCAGTAGGTTTGACATGTACCCGTTGGGACGGTGCTCAAATATAGGCAGAGTATATAGCAGTTGCGTAACGAGATCTTGTTGCATGTTGATGAAAGTCGTATTGTAAAGATCGATCTATAGCCCACCGTGCGAGCCTTGCATTGGCTCTCAACATGATCAGCATGCTGCATAATTGTTGTAGGTGTAATTTGCAATAATTTTGGTACTTTAAAACTAACGAATGCATCAATAAGTCACCCAGTCTTGCATTTTCTTGAACAGACTCATGAAGTGGCATAATTGGTCGTATGTGTATTCTTCAATAACTTTGATGCATTGCATGCTATGAATGAATCAAGCCATCAAATCAATCAATCCTCTAGAAACACGGTCTAGCCAATTTTTTTCACATAGACGCTCGGAGAAATTTATTGCGAACGCTTGGCTTTGCGCATGGCGAGTAGTTGGCACACACTGGCGCTTGCTTGATTAGTTTGTCAGCTTCTGTTCAGTTTATGAAGCCCATTTTGCCGACGCTACACGACATCAAACCTGGCCTCATTTAGTTTCATGCAACCTCTTCAAGAGAACAATGCGAAAAATCTGAAGCCTGTTGTTTGCGGTCTCCTCGTCTTGGCTTCTCTTTTTCTTTCTTCACTCACGAATTGCGTGCAGCCCCCAACATGGCCTACTGCATTTGTGAATTCTCTTGTCAGTCATTGCCAGTTTGTTCAATGGAGTTCTCTGAAATAGCCAAAAACTGTGCAGAAATTCTTTTTCCATCCTGTGTGTGATTTGTGCTTGTGAATACTCTGTTTTCCTATCTAAATTTTTTTCTGAGATGCATAAGGTTCCTTTTAATTTGTTGTGTTTCTTTTTGTTGACTTTCTATTTTCTGTCTATTCAGCTTTTCTTTTGCTTTTTATTTTTTATATCATTGCTCTTGTAGCTGTTGCAATTCGTGTTTGGACTGTTTTTTGTCTTTTGCACAGTGTTCAATTGCATTCTCTATTGGAATGTCAATTCTTTCGTCTGAATTCTTTTTTTCTCTGCTTGTGTGGGTTGTGTGTGTAACCTATTCCTTTTTTTTTTTTTCTTCCTCTTCAGTTCTTGAGGCTTTGTGTTTGTGCTCATGTCTGGTTATCTGTGCATGCAGTTTTTTTTTTTTTTCGTATGTCCCATCATCCTTTATTTTCTCTGGTGTTTCTGGTCTATATTTCTTTTTTTTTCCTTTTATATTAAAATCATTCCTCTCTGTGTTGTTTTCTTCTCTGAACTTTTGTGGCATGTCTTTTCCGCAGGCCTTAATAAAAGTAGTCAGAACTGGGTATGAGTGTTTGTGTCTGTTCCTCTTGTTGGGAAGGGCTTTGGTCAAGTTTGGAATCGGACACCTTTTATTACACTAATTCAACTTTGGTGGCAATGACTAGAGTTCAGGTGCATGTTATCTACGTCCACTGAACAAGGTATGCATAGGCAGCAACCGGGGTTGTGTGAATAATAATTTGGTTGAATAGCTACGAATCAGATAAGTTGAATAGTATGTATCACAAATAATTAAAATGATGTGCCTTTTTATCAAGACTCATCTTTCACAATATTTTTAAGCAGTAAATATAGGCTTGTGGATATAACTTTTTTTTTTGTTAATGGTGAAGTGAAAGTGAATTATATTATAGCAGGATTTGGGCAGGATTAATGTGCAAGATATAAGTAGTAAAATATATTGTTTTTGGATTTGCCAAGCTAAATCTCCATAGAAATTGTGGTCCAGACACTGTATACACTTAACCTTCCAAGTGTGGCTTTGTGGCTGTGGGGATTTGCCCTGGATTTTTTGTTTCCCACACATTTAAACTTGGAAAAGTTTATTGTGTTGGAAATACAATCTAATAGTAAGCTTGAAATATGGAGCATCGGGGCCAGTGATTTCATCTAATTACATTGTTCGACAGCATAGCAGACCCGCAGTGCTGCGAAAATGTGTTGTTACGTCATTGACAGAGAAAAGGTTAAATGTGACAAGCTGAGAAGGAACTAGGGCAGCTTCGCCAGGAGGAAATGTTTAGACAATATCAGGCTTTTTATGAAAAGTCTTGTGGAAATGGCTCCATTAATTGTTTTCTAACTGTTTGTGCAAGTCTTCTCTTTTAACAAAATGATGCTGCTACCGTAAGGTATTTTTGTACGAAAAATTGAAAAAGGCTTCGGCCGGGGCACCCACTGGCAACTTGAGGATAGTGATTTCAGTAACACCCATTGATGTAAAACATATTTCAGTGACTGATACCAGTGTGCACAATTGTCAAGCGAACAATTCAGTCGGTATTCTCTAATGAAGCGAGGAGTGCCGGTGAACCATGTGCTGCATGCATATGCTGTTGAGAGGCTATCGTGAACTTAACTGTCGCCAATTGTGTGCAGCGTCACAATGGTTACAAATTCATGCGTGACTGTCTTGCATGACTAGCTGTAACGGTGAGCTGTGAGAACTAGGAGTTACTACAAATGCAATGAAATGAGAAGACACCGTTGATAACAGCGGCAAGGCATGCTCTCCAGGTGAGATGTATAGAAAAGTTGCTGGCAGCCCCAGAAAGGGGGTGGCAAGGTTTGTGAGAAAAGCAACTGAAACAAAGCGAAACTAAAAAAAAAAGGGGGTGTCATGAATTCAGAAAAACCCATTCACAGTGATCGACGAAGTTATGCCAGAGCATGTGCACAGCACAGATGTCTTGGCAAACTTGCATTGAAACCAACTGAACACGACGCGAAAGGGCATCTGATTGATTTCATTGCTATAATAGCCAAATTCGCTGATCATCTCTGGACACCTTATAACCTCTTATGCGGGAGTTGTGCATTGATATCCCGTCAGCGAGATGGCAGCGGCACTCTTTCATTCTGCTGCTGCACAAAATCTGCACCCCCTACTCAACTATTGCCATGGTACCAAGCATCGATGGCTCATCACCATGCTGCAGTTCCAGATTCGATTCCTCGTAGCCCTATTAAAGTGTTCCGTACGTCTGTATAATTTTTGTATAATCCTGGAGTAAATTCAGATTTCATGTAAATTTTAATAAATTTTAATTACACTGTTACGAACAATATACAAAATTATTGGAAGGCACGCAGAACATTTTAGTTGGGAAAGGCTAGATTTAGTTAATTTCTTTCTTTTTCCTCTTGGTATAGAAGGCTTGAGAGGTAAAAACTATGGTAAAGATGTAATCACGGCAGTTGGCAAGTTCGAAACGGGTAGGTGTAGTAGCATTTGAAATTTGATTGAATTGAAGAATACATCTCACTTTTCAAGTTTGTACTGGTTACTCTGTTTCGTACGTCATGCACAACACCGTTTTAAGCTAGCGAGACCTTTTACAGTCGCGTTCGTAACAAAAAAATAGTTCGATGTTCTTACCATCAATAACAATTTTTTTTGTAATTATAGTGAGAAGTATTTGAAGATATATTGTGCCTTACAAACAAAAACGCCATTGAATGTCTGCTACTATGTGGCTGGCTGTACAGCTTACTTTCCAAGTGACGTCACATACGGGCTCTCTGCACTGAGATGGCAGCAATCTAGACTAATTTCATTTCGTGAGTGTCAGTGCAGGGGAGGTCAGGGAGTTGATCGGTACTCGCATTCTTTTGTTCGCCAGTCACACCAAGGGGTAGCACAGAGATACGCGAGGGTGCACCGGTACTATTCAGTTAACACGCGAGCGACCGCAATATGTGCGGAGTTATACGTTTGGCCTGGGAAACTTCTTGCACAGCTTCCTTGGCGTGGCACCTGATGTATGAAATGGAGTATAGAAAGAGGCCGAATATTTTCAAAGCATCGAGAAAAAAAAGTCGGTGTTGCGTGTAATGCAACGATTGTGACACAATAACCACTGTGAGACATATTATTGTGAAGCAGGTCCTGCCCTGTTTTGTGTAATATTGGTGTAAACATTTAAAGTTGTGAGCAGTTATTCATTTTATGAAGAATGCTTAGTTCAGTGTGAGCTGAGTGGTCATAGCTGTCTGTATGCAGGTGGAGTGGTGACGGGCTACGTTTCTTATCCTTTTTTGTATCCTGACCTTAACTTTCTGTCTATGGACTCATTCGAATCCTTCAACCTCAACATTCGCTTGTGGATGATCTCCAGGGCATGGAGTTAGGCTGTCATAGTTATTGTATAGGATTCTAGGCACAATATGGCTTGAGGAAGTATGGGAAATCAGTGGAAAGTTTCAAGAGCAAACCCTCAGCCTTCATATTTTAGTGTCTGTAGTTATACAGTTTTCGGGGCACTGCCCAGTTTGGTAAGTTCTTGCAGTGCGCTTTGTGCACTGCTCACACCTGTGTATGTCAGGGCGGCTGGAAGAGGGAACATTCAAGAAAAGTTGCTTAAAGAATGCGAGAAAAGTGGCTGTTATCTTCTGCGATGTTAGCTTGTGCTACATGGTGATAGTGGCTGTGTAGTTCTCGATTTTTTTTTAAAGAGACATTCATCTAATTAGGTTTGCCCCACGAGGCCACCGAAAATTTCCTGCAGGCAAAATCACTTGAAATGCAGAACACCAATCAAGTTACCACATTCTCCTGCAGAAACTGTGAAGGAGCTCAGGCCAGAAAAATACTGCAAAATAGTCACTGAAGAAGATTGTCTTAACCTACAGTTGCATTGGAACAATGAGTGTGAAGTTTTTCGTCTACAAAGTGGAACATGCTCCCCTGTTAGAAGACGATTTTTACTTTACCAGCAGGTGCTTTTCCTGGAGATCACTGGTCGATTTCACCAGTGATACCGTCAAGGTTCTTGGTTGAGCAAATTTTTTTTTCTTGCTCCCTCTCTTGGTGAATTTTTGGTCCTCGTAAAGTGATTGATTTTTATTGAAAACGGGTGTCTCATCCTTTGTTCACAGAAACAATCGGACCGTGTGTTCAAGCTCCGTGGTGACCTACAAAAGAACCTTTCGAAGAAGGAGCTTCAGGAGCTGCTGGAATTCAACTCCCTGGACATCCCACCTGGTGAAAGCAGGGTATGTGCCAAAGTGCAGTTCTGCTTAGCCTAGAAAATACAGTCATTGGACTATCAGAGCTTTTATATCTACAGCACCCTCTACTGCTGCAGTCTTGCTCTGATGACAGTGATTTTAGTTATATTTCAGTTTAATGGTAAGCAATTGCTTGATACCAACAGCTGTAAATTCAGAAGTTTTTCCATTTGCATGTATGCAGGGGTCCCATTGCATGCTTTCGTAATTGGAATAATAGAGGCCTGAGCTAGCTAGTAGACACTGACGTTAAAGAAGACTGTGTGGAAAGACAGACAAAAGAAGAAAATTGACTCATCACAAATGACATTTGTGCTGTCTTGACTTCCCTCTTGTTTGTCACTCTTTCTTTAATGTGACTTTTGTTGTTCTTGGTGTTTGACATGCTCGAGCAATGTGTGGTGAGCATTGAGAATGTAGCCCATTGCAAACAGTATTGCACTGACTATTCAAGCAATAATTTCGTGTTTGCTGCAGTTAGCACCATTTTTCAAGAAAGGAATATGCTTCATACATCATTTTAGGGCAACTCTTTCTTGTGCATATTGGGTATTTATGTCCTGTGCATATCTTATGGCCTTGAACTATTGAAGATGACTTAACTAAAGACGAACAGTGCGTAATCTTCAAGAATGATTGCCTGAAGTTGCAGCTGTGTGCTTTGGGAGGCCAGATGTCTGTGACTCGAATCGAGGCGAAGAACATTTTGGCACAGCAATGTTCTGGCATGTAAAATATGCTTCCCCCCCTCTCCCCCCCCCGAAAAAAAAAACTCCAACTAAAGTTTCTGCCTTTTTTCTGCTTTTTTGTTGAAGTTGCGATGGACTGTATCTCCAAGATTGTAACATAAGGGCTTGCAGGTCTTGTAGCTTTGAGTGGCACGATTTTCTGCATTGTGTGGCCATTTGTACTGTATCAAAGAACCTAGAAGGACTCTATCGCTGCAGTTGAAACTTGAAGTCAGAAGCTTTTCAATGTGTTCATAAATGTCGGCATTACTAGTTCATTCAGTTTTTCGGATGAGCAAGTAGTATTATGGCAAGCCTATCGTGGGCACCTGAAATTTATTGACACTTAGGTCACTAGCTGCTAAGACTTCACTTGCCTGCTGTGCTCTCGCAGATCTTGGATCTCCTGTCGGACTGCATGGCTTTTGGCGTTCCATCGCGCTGTCCTGAATGCAAAGAGGGCCAGCTGAAGCTCAAGTAAGTTGTGTACCGTACATCTAATGTCTCCTGATTTTGATACGGACCGCAGCTATTCTCACGCAGTGGTGTGCTTGTCGCTATATGTTTAAACATAGCCGATCAAAGTCGGCTTATTGCTTTCAGTGTGGTTCACAAGTGTGAAGTAACAGTAGCCTTATAAAAAGGCAATTTCGGATGCCATTTCAATTAGGTGTCCTCTGTTGATAATGAAAGGAATAGAGATCTTTATATTGGGAGTACGTACAGGGTATGCTCTTATATTTAACTTGCTTCGAGTGTATCACCGGAAAGAATGTTCTGCATTTTTGTGTGCTCTCTTTTGTTCAATGTAAAGAGTAAAGTTGTAAGTCAGAAGCTTCTTGTTTTAATTTTTTTTTCTCGATTTTCTGTTGTCATAATGTGGTTGTATCATTCCGCGAATTCTTTACCAATGTTGAGTTCTTGTCCATGCACGTGCGGTTGGAGCGAGTGGTCACGACAAACTGTCGATGCACTGATTAAGCGCTCTGTTTTGTCTTTATGTGAGAATGATGCATGTGAAGGGTCGATTACGATACTATGCATACTTCTGGTGTCGGCACGAAATTTCCTAAGCTTTCTTTTCTTTGTTTAGCAGTCTACTATTGAAGTATACCACTAGTGAATTTCATTTAGCAACATTATATTTGGGTAATGTTCTTCCTAATGCTTTCTAACCCCTAGTGAAAGAGCAGGGGACACGTCGCCTGCTGACTGATGGAGGAGTGTTAGCGTGATGAAAAATGTATATCGCACTCGCATAATGTCCGCTGTAACGTGTGTGGCTAATGTACCTAAACACAAGTGGCCTTGGAAATCAAGTAGAGAAGAGCATTGAGGCAGATGTCGGCTGCGCGTGAGAGAGGGCCGAGAGACACTTGTAGCTGCCTTAGGTAAAAGTGAAAAATCTAGGGACTTTAGTCCGGGTAACATAAAGCATTGCTTTTGGCCGGTTTAGTTTGGTTCTTGTCGCTAGCCGTACGGAGAATAGCCAGTTGGGGCGGCAGTGAGTGACTCTTGGCTGCTGTTTTGGCCAGGCAGAGTGCATGAAGTAACGTGTGAAAGTTTGTCAGCCCCACGTCTTTTTGCGGTGCTTTCATTCGGTCGTCCGTACTCGCAGGACCCACGGCTACACGTGCACTGGCAACATCAGTGGGTGGACCAAGTGCACCTACGTGACGCTAGAGCCTGCACGAGTGCCTTTCAAGATTCCTCAGGATTTCAAGGAGACCTATCCATTCCTGTGAGCAACTTGTCGTCTGCTTTAGTGATGAATAGTGAGGTGTGCTTGTTGAAAGCGAATCTGCATTTCGCGTTGCACATTTCTTGTGTGGTTCTTCAGTGTTGTTGAATTGAGGTTGATGAAGGGAAACGCAAAGCAGTATGGCAGATGTACCGTGCCTGTCGTAGCGTGTCTTTTGCAGAGGAACTGAATGTGAATAAGAGAACTTTTTTTTTGAACACGCAGAAACCATCGCAAAGCGCAAGCTTTCGCAATATGCTTTCTCTAATAAACCTATCTGAGCGTTACACAACTTCAGTGGATGCGACCAGTGAATTTGAGTTTTGAACGAAACTTGGTGACAAAGTGTTTGAGTTGGCATAATTAGCTCATTTGTTGAGGTGGACGTGAGTGTGTACCTGTGACTGAATGGAAGTGACTTGTGAATGTGAGGGAGCATTGATGTGCAAAAGTAGGAACGTTTGTGAGTGCCGTTGAATGAATGAGTACGCGACTTGCATACACATGTTAGAGAGTGAGCATGAGTGAATAATCACCCTATTGGTAGAACTGCTCCAACGTTCTGCCTAACGGCAGTGCTCTTACTGGTCTTTCCACGGTCTTACTGCGACGCTTCGGAGATTCAAATACTCGTTGCTCATGTCCCATATTTTGCACACTACTCGTTGGCGTTAAAACTGTGCTGTGAAACTTCTCCGTCATCCTCTCTCTGGGTATTTTAGTGGGGACGTTAAAAGAAGGAGTGCCTGCCTTTGACGAATATATTCTTTGGTCTTGCTTTCAGTAATAACTACAAGAGCGTCACGAAGAAACGCATCTTCCCTAAGAACCTGCCGAAGCCCTCGGAGGCGTCGACGTCAACTAAGTAAGTTGTGGTCTGAAAGCATGCAGGCGCACCTAACCGCCCTTCAAGTATTCAGCTACAGCGGTGTCCTAATCCCGGTATTTGCTGATGAAGATATTGTTTTTCAACCCCTATTGTTTGAGGCCGCCATAGAAACAAGAGTGCTTAATTAATGGGGATATTTAAGATATGCCAACATAGACTAGTGACTATTGATTGAAAGTATGCAAGAGTTTTTTTATTTTAGGCCTTTCTTGGTTATTTCACATCAAAATAAACATCATTTTCAAAAGCAGTTGGAATTGTGTTAAATAAATAATTATTTAAAAAGGCTTGTACTCTAAATTCTGCTCCCATGCTTGCATTCTACACACATACAGGTTTCCATTGCAAAAAAAAAAAAAATTATTGTTGTACCTGCTTAGCTGCAGAGATATTGAGGCTTCAAACTTGAACAGTCGCAAATTTACTTTTTTTTTTTGAGAAAAATGGGAAAAACGTAAAACACACAGCTTCTCCAAAAAGCAACAATCATGGTGCGCACGTTTTGCAATCCTGATAAAGGTGTTCATAAGTTCGTAGCAGACATTCTAACACAGGTGCTGGCAAATTATAAAGAAGCCTCGCAGTCGATTCCTAATTTTTTTTGCAGGTTCTGCATGTTAGCTGCACCAAGAATCTGGACAGTTAGAATGACATTGCAAAAAAATTACTGCTACCTGGTGTGTGAAAATGTGCAGAGATATAGAAAAATACTTGCAAAAACCAAATATGTCAATTTTAAAAACCAATTTTTTTTTGTCACTTTTTGGTACCAAAGACCAGTCTGCCTCCTTAAAAGATTTGACATGCCCCTGTTATTGGGTCTTTAACAACCAGGAGACTCGTGCTAGTGCAATTGAATGATCACAGCACTTGGATGAGATGTTGGATTTTACCAGAGCTGCAATGGCTCGATTACCATTTCCCGACATTTTTGCAACGTTTATATCGGAGGTGAGGCTGTCATCTGGTAGAGGTGAAATGTTTTCCAAACTGATGGGAGATATTTTCCTGTTCCTGCCACAGTTTCTCTTGCTTGCATGAATACACTTTAATCTCGATATAACTACACTCAAACTGGTTTGAGTGTAGTTATAACTGGTTTGAGTGTAGTGTAACTACACTCAAACTGGTTATGTCAATGAAACTGGATATAACGAAATATTGGTTATAACAAAGTAAGTGAAAAATAGTCTTGCAATATATATAGTGTTAGGAATAACTCTTTGTAACGTATTTTCGGATATAACAGTTATTTTCGTGTAAGATGCAACTTTGTTATAATGAGGTTTGAGTGTAACACTGATATAATGAAATATCGGTTAGAAAGAAGTAAATGCAGAATAGTCTTACAATAGATACAGTGTTAGGAATACACTTTTATTACGAAATTTTGAGTGTAGCGAACATAGTGAGGTTTGAGTGTATTCATAACATGCTGAATGTTTGTTGTCTTTATAACTTTCCTGATAAGAGGTACTGCTAAAGCTGGATATATCGAATTTGTAGGGGATCGCAAAACATTTCAATTTATACATATTTTGATATATAAAGTCAAGTATTTCATATATAATAGATGTGTTCAAAGGGGTTTTGCAACTGCTGGGTATACAAAATACAGTTAACTCACAGTGAACAGAAGTCTTTCTTAAGAAACTGCTGTTTAAATGGAACTGCTGCTTTTAATATGGTTGGATTTGTACTTGAATTCTGCACGCTTGTTTCTTTCTCAGTAAGTTAAATGGGACACATTTCCCAGTCCCTTCATATTTCGTTAAACAAGAGTCTCTTGCAATTTGTGATCTGTGGGTTCGATTGTATTATTGTATTCCAGTTCTCTCCTTTGTACAGTTGTTCTCAATATGAATTGCGATGCAGTGCCCATGCTTGAAAGAGCCCCCAAATGTTAGCAGTGACTGGTGAAAATCTACTTAAGTGAAACGCTACCTTGTCCTCGTACGTCACTGCTGGGCTGACATTGCGGGGCTGGATAAACCACAGGCGCTCTGTTGCAGCTGGCACTGAATGCAACAGCATGTTTTTTTGTAGAACTTGTTTTGACTTGGTGTGTTAAGCATATTTGAAAGTAAAAGGTTGCGTGAAACAAAGGCACGTTCACGAGGTTGCGGTTGGTTCTGTATCTTTTCCTGTGAATGTGTTTGTGTTCTAAGTGCCCATCTGTTTCAGTGGCAGTGTTGGCAAGCAGCGCCCCCTGGATGGCCTGGAGGTGGTGTTCAGCAAGACGACGACGCCCGTCGAGGAGCTCAAGAAGAAGGTGACGTCCCTTGGTGCCAAGGTCGCGCCCAAGGCGTCCGACAAGACGCTGTGCCTCGTCGCCACAGCTGGTAAGTCTGATGAAATTCTTTAGGTAGTGTGCTTTTGGGAGAGGGGAGATAACATTCAAACCTCATTATAACAAAGTTACAGTTGCCACAAAAATAGCTTGTTATACAGTCAAATCTCGATAATTCAAACTCGAAAGGGCCCAAACATTTGTTAGAATAAATGAAAGCTAAGTAAACGGAGGGCTCCCCATGGCGTGGCGCATGTGCATTGAGCTAACACACGACAGGGGAGTTTCAGAAGGCTTGCATTTATTCACAGGACATCCGTCGTTTATTGAAGCAATCGGTGATGCGCATCTGCACACGTTTGCCTTGCAGCGAGTCAATCAATTTCGCACGCAGCTTGCAAAGCATGTCTACTTTGGCTTCAGCATTCTCTTGGCAAAAGAAGTCGCGCGCGGCAATGTCCAGCATTGACACTCTCTAAAGACGACGACAACATCGACTGCATCTCCGCTACTACCCTCTGTGCCAAAGCCACAGCATTGCCAGCACGTGACGGGAAAGGAAGAGCGTCTCGACATGGAGAGAAGCAGATCGGCATTTTAAAGAAAACGAACACTCTACAACAGCTTCTTCTTCTTCTTTTTGCTTTCTTCACGTTTGCGCGCATCGTTTAAGAGAGAAGGGTTGCATGGCAGGGACGGGAACGGGGGAAGCTTGACCCCGGCACGTGATAGAGAGCCACTCTTCGCGACAGCTTTTTTTTTCCCTCTTTTTCTTTGCGCGCGTCGTTAGAAGGAGAAGGGTCTTTACGTGGCACGTCGCAGATCGGCATTTAAGAGAGAGCAAACATTTCATTGCAGCCTTTTCTATCCTTTTCGTTTCCTTCACGGGCAGCGTTGAAGTGTCGGAGGTGGCGCCGCGGGGTTGGGTGGGGTGCTGAGAGCATTTTCGGAGCGCGGTATGTTCGAATTGACCGTCGCAAGTACTTGCGCATTTTAATTACCGGGCGTTTTCGCCCATTGAAATACACATAGCTTTGACGAGACCTCATCGTGAGTTCGAACTAACCGAAAGTTCGAATTAAGCGTGTTTGAATTAATGAGATTTGACTGTATCAGGAAATTTGTTATATAAATTATTATTTGTAACACTATCTGTTACAAAGCTATTCTTCACTTCATTGTAAACAATTTCTTATATTTAAATTCAATATATCGAGGTTTCAGTAAAGTGACTGCAAAGTGTAATAATATGGCGGAACTATGCAGTACTTTACTCCCTTTGGAAGCATTGCAGGGACATAAGTGGCTGTATTCTATAATGTCCCTCTGCTCGAAGCTCCACCTTGACTCGAGAAAGTTGAAGGCATTACCTCTCCCCTTGGTAGAGCAGTCATGGCATATGAGTGATAATCTGCAGAAATTCTCGAAGGGCAAGGGAAGACATTACCGGCAAGCAGCTGTGATCAGAAGGATCTCAATTAGCTGCTGGCTAATCAAAAAGCCTTTGTGGTCCAGGTTTGGTGCATGGGGTGCTTGATCACCGTAGTTTCGTCTCCGTTCAATTGTTTAGGTTCACTAGGTTCAGCTGTAGTATTGTAAGGAGCTCAGTCAACTTCACAAATAGGCCATGGCTTAAGCTTTGGGTGTTCAGCACAGGCCTTTGCTCAATACAGAGGAAGTCAAGAAGAAGAGCAAGCGTGTCAAGGAAGCGGAGGCGCTCAATGTGCACGTAGTGTCCGAGGACTTCATAGACACCCTGGCGAGCGGAGGCGCTGTCACTGATATCGACAAGTTCAAGCTTGCATCGTGGGGCGGCGACGTGAGTATGAGCATAGACACGAGTGTCGTTATGCATGGCACATTGCCACTTTTTCTGAAGCTATTACAATTGTTTCATTTACCTGATCTTTTAGCACCCAGAACCTAACATTTGTTCAGGTGTTGTGGCTTCAACATAGGCCAGTTATGAACATCCAGAACCAGTGAGATGTACCGAAAGAAAAATGTCTCTATGGCTCTACTATTGGGGATTAGAACAGGGCACTTGCAGAATTTATCATCGCAATCTGTGAATTCGTTTCTACCTAAGATACATGTTGTTACTTTTGTACAGCTCTGTGTGTATGGATTTTCATGCCTTTGTAATCTAGATGGTAGCTCAAACCTCAACTCACAAATTCGCCACTTTTTCTTGTAATCCAAGTCTACAGGATCTCTTGGTGTTTCGTTGCTGCTGCTGTATGTATTGTGCAAAATAACTTATAGGTGCTGGTTTAAAGACCCTCTGAGAGAATGGAAATCTGTTTCCAGTGTGCTCTTCTAATGTGGACCTTGGAACATGCTTGGCCGCTCGAGTGACTGTGGCCCGGTTATTGCGAGGTCCTACACGAAGGACACCAGGCTTCTCTTTGTGGGGCAGGGTGGGTGCAGCTCAAAGCCCTGTACAGACATGGAGCACACAGATATGGTTGTCATGCATGCCGCGTGTTGCTGTGTGTTCTCAGTCAACATGCAGAAATACTGCCCCCATAGTATTTCAAGAAAATACACTCAAACCTCGACATAATGAACCCAGATGTAGCTGAATACTGGTTATAACGAAGCAAATAATGGTCTTGCAATAGATACAGAGTTGGGAACATACCGTATTTACTCGATTCTACCGCGCCCTCAATTGTAACGCGCACCCGATTTTCCCGACGAAAAAAAAAAAAAGTAAAACATCGATTGCAACGCGCACCCATTTTTCTCATTGGCCCGCACGATCACACCACTTGAAAAAACGACTCCTTTCGGGAGCGTCTTTCATTTAAATATGAGGTACGGGGGAAGCTTGTGCCCATCTGACGTGTAACAGAGCATTGCCGTCACTGTAGTTTTACCGTGGACCGATGTCAGCACGCGAACTTGCTTCGCCCCCTTCTTCTCGACGGTTGTGATGCCAGGCATGCCGAAGTAAAAAGGCGTCTGATCGGCATTCCCGATTTGCCCTAGCAGGTAGACGTTGTCCCGCAAGTTTAAGACGAGCCTCTGAAAACTGTGACGCTTTTCATCGTACTCCTCCGCAAAACTTTTCGCATATGCCCGTTCACTTTCGGGAGGAAAAGCCTTTCCTTTTCATAAAGTTAGTTAGCCAGCACCTGCTCGCTTTAAACTGGCTCCGCATTAGACCTTTTTTCGAAGCTAATTGCATAGTTCGCACTTGTAGCAGTTGTGTCGTCACGGGCCGCTGTGCCGCTCGCTGCTCAAGCACATACTCACCGAGCAGCTCTTCAATTTGCGGAAACCGAACCTGCTGTGGTCCACGGAAGCCTTTGCGTGAAGCTTTGCTGTCGACAATCTTCTGCTTTTGTTTCCGCCAGTCCCGCACGCACGTTTCGGGAACGCCGAATGACCACGATGCGGCCCGATTTCCGTCCGTTTCTCCACACGCGATGACTTTTAAGAGCGGCATCGTGGTGCAGTCGAGCTTTAGGAGTCGGCCCTTCCATGCAGTCGATGCTAATGCACTACAAGATGACGAACTCCTCAGCACACATACGAAGTGCCGCACATAGGAAACACCTTGGCAGAAATGGTGCGTCGGCATGGCCGACGCGCCATGCCGACGCACGTAGGGGGCGGCCATTTCGGAAATGCCGATGGCAATAGAATGACCGTATTCATTTTTTTTTTCGTACTCGTTTCTAACGCGCATGCAATTTATGAACTCGCTTAACCGGAAAAAAGGTGCGCGTTAGATTCGAGTAATTACGGTACCTTTATAACGAATTTTCAGATGCAACGAACTAAGTTTTGTGAAAGATGCAATATCGCTATAACGAGGTCCGAGTGTACAGTCCTCACTCCACTGGCAGTAAGCTGGTGGTCTGTGAACACCGTATTTATGCAGCTTGTTTTTTTTTGTTTAGATGCTTTGATATTCCAACCAGTTTCCTCGGGAAAAGAAAGTAGCAGTAAAATTTGTAAAAAATTGGTGACGCTACGGCAGCAAATGTGATACAAATGAATTAGAACAAATCTTGTTATCTTGAGAGCTTTCACTAGTCTACAATAACCAGTGATTGTAGGTTGCTCGTGAATGTAGTAGGCTCCGCAGTAGCTCTGTGAGGGACTATAAAAAGAAAAATAATTTTTCACGTATTAGTAAAGTGCAATTTCACAATCTGGAAAACACTACTCTTACTGTGAGATGGCCCTTGGTAAATGAGAAGACGCAAGAAAAGACAATGCGGGTGGAGATAGCACCTTAAGATTCCTACACCAAACATCATGACGTCGTAGATATTGATGGTGTATGCCGGGTCCTGCGTAGTTCTGCATCGGTAAAAATGAATTTTTATTGTCATTTGGGGGAGGGGGGGGGGGGCCATGGACCTAACATGCGAAGTTTCAGCAAATTTCTGCAAGCGAAGTAAATGTTGTGAAAATACGAAAAATGCATTTTGAAATTCGACGTCACGTGCGGAGATTTTGGCGCAAAACTTCAAAATCAAACTAGAACCTTGATTTTCTCCTCCATAATGTAATTAGTGTGATTGCTAAACTTATGATGTGAGAGTTCTCAGAGTACAGTACATTGATCTAAACCAAGTCATTGCTTCACTTTCGTGTTCCTTTTACATGATGTTTCCATAAAGTTTCATACAATATAAGGGATCTCGCACTGCGATCGTGTACCCTCATGGGAAGTACAGGCTTCAGATTGGATCACGTTAGCCAGTGAACTGTCTACTGATTTGTTTCTACCGTTTCAGTTTCGTTCTTCGCGTAGAGTGGGTAGCGGGGTGGGTGCAAAGGACTGACTGAAGCTGCGCCTTTGTTGTTCAAAGAATTGATTGATTTGTGGGGTTTAACATCCAAAAACCACCATATGATTATGAGAGACGCTGTAGTGGAGGGCTCCGGAAATTTTGACCACCTGGGGTTCTTTAACGTGCACCCAAATCTGAGCACACGGGCCTACAACATTTCCGCCTCCATCGGAAATGCAGCCGGGATTCGAACCCGCGACCTGTGGGTCAGCAGCCGAGTACCTTAGCCACTAGACCACCGCGGCGGGGCGTTGTTCAAAGAAGCTGGAAACTGCTGGACCTCTCAATTTACTGTGTAAGTCGTATAAGTCGTGTTTGACAGTTTAAGCGAAGCGTCGTCCACTCACCGCTGTGCATAGATGTAGCGACCCGTGCCAGTGCAGGATATTACATTGAGCTCACGTTTGTTCTTAGTGCGTCTTGCCAAAGCTCTTTGAAATCAACTGCAAAACAACGGCGACGCGAAGTACCGTAGACGCACCACCACGCTCTTCTGACTCGACTTCACAACAAAACGAGAGGTGCGTTGGGGGTAGACCACTTGAACAGATGCACCTGGCATCGCAGCAGACGAAACTTTAAGTGTTTCTCACTTAATACTGTGCCGTTATTTTTATAAATAGATACTGCGTACTTTCGAGGGCAAAACAACGTTTGTTTTGAAGTGTTGTAAAGAATAATTCATTACATCTTGATATCAAATGTGGAACACAATGGCAGAGCAATGTATACCCTGGTGGTTAAATTTGTTCAGGTTTCACTACTACCGCCTAGTTACAAAAACCTTTTGCATTAATGTTTGCGTACAAAAAAATGAAGGAAGTTTCAATTAGGCATTATTCTATATAACTTTGTTTTACACTCAGCAAACAAGTGTCCTGAATCTCAAGAATGTGTTCCATTCGAAGCAGATCGGAAGCCTGTACTTCCCATAATTCCCATGGGGGTACAAGCGCCACTGAAGGAGCCCGCGTAGACACTAGTGCCAGATTCCACTCTAGGTATTATTGTATGAAACTCTATGTGGTGTTCCTATAGCACTATTTGAAATGATACAGTGGAGCCCCGATTATACGACCTTGAGGAGACCATGCAAAACTGTAGCATAATTTGTGTGTTGTACAATTGGAAAAAAGCTATCTAAGAATGTAGGCATTGACACCCTGCCTTGTTCAAAATACGAGTACGGGTTGGCTGAATAAGCCCGTGGCATGACCCTGCACTTCTCCAACAAAGGTAGGTTAAAATACTTTTGAAAATGGCAGCTAAACATTTAATTGAAGGAGGTAAGAGCAAATGTTTATCCTCTACAAAAAACAAAAAAACGAATCCGACATGCCTCTTGTTCCGGTAAGTCAGGTCTGAAAAATGCCTGCACACAAAAGCAAAAACGAACTCGCGTTGGCGACTGCCTCTCTTCGGAAGAGTCCCTCACGGTGTCATCGTCATCTCATCATGCACATTTTGTTGTGTGCTTGTGTTGCGTGCTTTTCTGCGCTGGCTGAGCTGTGCAGGTAGAACTTGTTCTCTTGTGAAGTACAGTTGGGGATGTGCTTGTGCTAATACGAACGCTTGCAACACAGGAAAGTTATTTTACGTGGTGAAGATTACTGCATGGCGTCCATTTGCGTGCTTGAGACGTGTGACCACAAACAGCAAACGGAGGGAGAACCTTCAGCTGTCTGGTGTCCTGGAAAAGTTTGTTCGTGTTCCAAGCGTGAAAATATCTGAACCTTAAAGACGAGCTTATCGACTTACTGAAGCTGCGCGTGGCTATAGCTTGTCTAGGTAACGGCTCTGCATGCAATCGAGGCATATCCAGAAGCGACCTTAGAGCTAAGAGGATATGAACTACCAGGAGAACAAATTTTCCATCTCAAGGCGTACTGTACCTGTCTCACTTAATTTTTTCTTCTAATTACCAACCGATGGATGCGCAAGTTTTTATTTTGCACTCGCAAATATTTGGTCGGTTGTAGACTCGAGTAAAAAAAGGTGATCTTTTTCTCGGATGATGACCAAGAGTTGTCGTACAGTGCAGTGTCGACGTAAAATTGCTATGTAAAATGGAGGTTTTTTAATACGTTATTTCTGCGAGGGTTTTGCCAGGACCAAACCGATTGTTCTCAAAAACTCGGGTCATCGCGAATTCAAGAGATGTATAATTGAGGTTCCACTGTACTTGCATGATGTCTTTGGTGTATCGCACTTTTCATACTTTCATTGATTTCCCGGACCTTGTGATACGCTGGGCCCTTGGAGACTGCGGCGACTCGGTCATAACAAAGTCCAACAGCAAACACACGGCGCTTTCTGGTGAGCAGGGCCTGCAAGCAAAGTCCCTGTACAGATACGGAGCGTACAGATAAGGACTGCACATATGTGGAGTACAGACACGGAATGCACAGATGTGGAGCTTACAGCTGTGGAGTTTACCAAAAATTGTGGGGAAGTAGTTTTCACTTAATGAGTTAGCAAGCATGCTTTATGCCAAGTGGCTACCTCATGTGAGTTGCGTCATGGTTTCGGAATCGCAGTTTTGGTAATTACTCTTTTGGAAATTGCTCTGTCTGTCTTTATGGTTACTTTCTGCAATATTTGTAAGTAAACTGTGCCTGTATAGAGCTTCCATCATCCAAACTCTTGTGAAAATTTCAAGCCTGCTGGCTCTCAGAAATAATTCTTTATGTGTGGTTTAATCTCAGCAAATCGGAGTTGCTTAGAATTTAGGTAACATTAGTTTCGAGCAAGTTCACTTAGACAAGCTTTTGTGGCAGGTGAGATTGGCAGCTGCAAAACACTGCGAAAGGCTCTCTCACCAAAAAAGACGCGCTGACTGTCACTCCTGGCTCCGTTTTATCATCTCTTTAAAATGAAATCTGAATAAAATTTATAGAGCTTGCACTTGGGTCTGTGTAGCGTAGACAAACTCCTTTGTTCAGTGTCTTCTGCATGTTATGCATGTTGCGCTAAAGACGTAAGGACATCTTCTAGAATGTAAAATGGTGTTTCACAAAGAATGCAGGTTAGAAATCGCTTATAAAAAATGTAATCTGATGCTAGGGTTGGTCTCGAAATGCCAAGCTTATCATCATGTCACTGGAGTGCTTTGAGACTTGCCAGACTGCATAATTGGCATACACTGTATTGCCCTAGCTTGGTGTGATGGCGTTAAAAATGATAAAAAGCCAGAAATAGCTAAGCTGTGTACACCACACTACGGTGCTGGCAGTGGGGTGCGTGGAACAAACTAATCTCAACATAAATCTGTCCGTAATGTGTTTGTTCATGCAAACACTGGCCGTTTTTTTCTTCGGTCTCATTTCATGGTTCATTGCAATAAGACACCTTCAACGCTTATAGTGGAACTCTTCAATGGCACCAGCATTCTGATATATTTCTGGCATCATTGCAAAGCTTCTTATCACAGCTTAACGTTTCGATCAAGCAACAAATTCATTAAAAAGGACCTTTTCATTCCTGTCATTCTTTAAAAATATTTTTTATATGTGAGCTCACTTAGCACAGCTTTTAAGATGCGGAAGAACTCTACTACAGGTGCGCTTTTTCTTATATATTTTTTTTCCGCTCTCCCAATTCAGGCTGGCTCCAAGATAGAGAAGTACAAGTCAAAGTCTCAAAGTAAGTGTTGCTTTGTCAGCATGTTATAGTTTTTTTTTCTATTAAAGGTGTATGAATATTCAAAAAGGTTATGTACTTGGCAATACTTCTTGCTGATTGGTAGTTTGGCTCAGGGAAGTCTCTATTCGATTCATTAACTGCCACCGGAAGCATTGAATGCATAGCTTTTTGAGTAAACCATGCCTAAATGCTGCAATTTATTTGTATCTCTAATTAAATCCACTTTAATTATGAAACCTGTTAGAGTGATTAGTCAAGTAGCTGAGGCATTTGCTTAGAGGAGTAATTATTGTGAGTCAGGTATATGACTTCGTGCGAGGATTCTGACTTGTGGGCCATTTGGTGTAATCATGAGATTTTGTACTTTGCGTGTGTGAAAGTGCATTGCATGTGCGCTTTTTATCAGGATCAGGGCCTCACATTTATTGATCAGGACCAGCAATGGTCTATGCCAATTGGTCTGAACTAATCTGCATCGAGATTGGCGCAGACTTAAGCCAAATGACAATCTAAGCCTGATTGCAATGTGGAGATTGGGATTGTCTTAATCTCGGTTGGGCCCAATCGCAATTGAAAGTGAAAATGTAGCAGAACCCAATCGCAGTAAAGCCTTATCTGGATTGGGTCCGATTACGGTCTAGAGTTACTGTGTGATACCTGTATCAAAGAATAAATTGCTGTAAGCATATCTTTCATCTTCCATTTACTGAATGTCTGTGTTTTGACTTCACCACTCTCTCTCTCTCTCTCTTTTGTGCTCTTCTTCCAGTGGACCGGATGTTTACCAAGAGTGGACCCTCAACAATGAAGCTGACAGTCAAAGGGCTGGCAGCTGTGGAGCCTGACTCGGGTGCTTAATTATTTATTTAATTGTAACACCTTGCTGGCTCGCCTGAGTTAAAAGATTTAGGGTCACGAAGATTTGAAATGAGTTTCATACTTTTGAGTGTTAAATGTACTCACACAAATTGCAAAGCAAGGGCGATCAAAGGGTCATATTAAAAAAAAAAAAAAAAGAGTGAAGTCCTATCGTCTTCTTAATGTGGAAGTCTATGTTGCATTACAGCTGTGTCTTCCCAGTTTACGCTGACGATTTCTAATTTTGAGCATTCCTCTCATTTGGTTTTTCAAACACATGAGCGAGCTCCTCGACATATAATCCCCGTGTTTCATTCCTTCAAGTAACTTGCAACTTACGCCAGCATCCAGCCAGCTTTTGTGCGATTTTCGTGGCTCTTTTTTTTTCTTCGTGCCTTCTGGTCTCTTCGCTATCGGCATTTAGATTCTATTGTGCCTACAAATAACAGCAAGGGACAGAGTGTGGAGAGAAAAATAAAATATGCAATATAGGCTACATGTGATGATGTCCCATATTATTAGTCTTAAAGGCGGTCTTAGTTGATCGAGCTGTGTCGTATGCAATTGTCATTTGGTGGTTACGGTAGTAGTATTACGTACAAAAGCTGTAAGCAATGGACTCTGCTTAATATGTTTTTGGTTGCAAAAGGAAGAATTAATGCTTGCAATATGTTGTTCTGGAGATAGCAAACAAGGTTTCCAGCCCCACTACGTTAGTCGCTGTGGCTACAAGATGCAGAATTTTTTTTTTTGTCAGCGTGTATGTTGTTGCTCTTGCAGGCCTTGCCGACGTCGCACATGTCTACACCAAGGGCGACGAAATCTACAGCTCGGTCCTGGGTCTTGTCGACGTCAGCAGGGGCACCAACTCCTACTACAAGCTGCAGCTCTTGGAGGGCGACAAGAAGAATCGGTCAGTCGACGATTTCATTTGTGTCTTTCAAATGATAAGATTAGAGTGAAATGAATGTAGAATATCTTAATGCATCATGTTCCGAAATATGTAATGATTGCCCAAGCCTGTTTAACCCAGTAAATCAACTGAAAGCTAATTCAGCATCTTCATTGTCTTTTTGAATACAGTAGGCTCTCAGTAACGGAAATTCTTTATTAAATAGAGTTGCTGCTTAAGTGGAACAGCCGTTCCTACGGTGGTAGATCTTGTACTTGGACAACGCAACCCGGTTCGTCTCTCGGCAAATGAAACTCCTGTTAAATGGAACCTAGTTTCTCGGTCCCTTCAGGTTCCCCTCAACAAGAGTCTACTGTAGTTTAACCCAGTTGCGGGGGTCAAACTTCCTCCTTTGCCCTCATCTCGCAGCTACTGGGTGTTCCGTGCCTGGGGTCGTGTGGGGACGAGCGTAGGCGGCAACAAGGTTGAGGAGATGGACTCGCTGCACGAGGCCAAAACACACTTCAAGTCTCTCTTTGAAGAGAAGACTGGAAACCTCTGGGAGGACCGCAAGGATTTCGTCAAGCAGCCGAACCGCTTCTATCCGCTCGAGCTCGACTATGGCCAAGTAAGACTCCTGCCGATTTCAGAGCTGTGAATGGCTGGTTGTCAGCTACTGAGTCATGTGAAAGTAACATTGAAGTCGTGTTAGCCAGCCAGCCAATAATGTGTCTTCTTTGCAGTCGAATGGGAGTTGTGTCGGCTAGTCGCAGTTGCCTCAATGTCATGTGAGAGTTCTGTGCACTTCAGTCGTGTGGTTTAGCTGCATAGTAGCGTGGGAGTCTTGGAGAGAAGTCTTGTGGTAGTAACGTCACGGACAAGTAAGAAGAATCAAGGCGTAGCAATGCGCTCTAGTTACGTTGGTCAGTTGCATAACTATGTGGGAATCTTCTACAGTAAGTGCCGTATTACGTAGTAATGCCACAGCCAAATAGGTCATCGCCGAAGCCGTGTGGTGGTCATGGGCATTTCAGTGTCGTGTAGGTCAGCTGCATAGTCTGGACATTCAGTTTGTTCATTCAAGAGTCATGTCGACCTGCCATTTACACTCAAACCTCGATATAACGTACCCCGATATAATGAAATATTTGTTATAACAAAGTAAATTAAGAATAGTCTTGAATAGATACAGTTTTAAGAATATACGCTTATAATAAATTTTCAAATATAACTAGCTTAATTTCGTGTAAGGTGTAAGTTTGTTATAATGTAGTTTGACTGTGGTCATGACGGAGTTTTGTGCACAGATGTGCTCTGTAGGGCCATGTTGCTGTAACTATAATCATGCATTTAAACTGCAGTCATGAAGCAGTCATGTGCATTGCAGGTTCATGCTGGTAAGCTTTCAGATCTGCAGTTATTTGGGAGTTGGTACGTTTAAGTCATATGGCCACATGGTCATGATGGAGTTGCGTGCACAGCGGCGTCGCTGCAGGGTGATGTGACAGTAGCTTCAGTCATGTATGTCAACTGCAGAGTCACGTGGAAATTCTTTGCACCCCATAGTAGCATAGATTTATTTCATTTACTAGTCACATTGGAGCTTACGCAGTTGAGTTGCTTTAGGTATAGAGTTGCTTGTTAGACCGCCTCAGTGCTGCACGTGACTGTGCAACAAGCAAAAAGGCTTACGACAGGAATTGCGTGTCCTTTACTGCATTGCATACTTTCGGCCAAGCTGCTTACATGATGCATCGTCTTTCCTTTTTGCACCATCCTTACAGGAAAGCGTAGACAAGAAGCAGTTGAAGCCCAGCAAGGACTCCAAGCTTCCCATGGCCATTCAAGAGCTTATCTGCATGATCTTCGACATCAACAACTTTGAGAAAACCATGCTTGAATTTGAGGTGAGTCGTCAGTGGCGATGCAGCAACTTTCTTTGAAACATTACATCAAGTTTGTGCAGGAGGGGTTCCCCAATGTTTTTCTTGTTACTGCCTTGTCGGCCTTAAATTTTGTATAGCATTGGAGCTCTGAATTCAGCATCTCTCAAGACCATAGGTAGAGTGGTATGGTTGCAGATTGATAGATTGATTTGATTGGAACAAGACAGAGGTGACACCTTCATTTTTTTTATTGGACATGAAATAACGATGATGATGATCTGTTTTGCAGATTGACTTGACCAAAATGCCCCTCGGAAAGCTGTCTAAGCGGCAGATTCAGAAGGCTTACTCGGTGCTGACGGAGCTGACAGAGGTGAGATACCGTTTCACTTGTTCAACGTGTGTGGAGGGTTTGCTGTGTGAAGTGTGATACAAGACTCCAATTTTGATTTCATTCATATTGCAAACGATGTTTCAGCAGCGGTTAAAGGAATTTATGCAAAGCCTTTTCAGATAATGGGACTTAGCGTTTGCCCTTACTTAAGGTTACCACTGCAACCGTACGCTACGTTTTTTGTGTTACATTGCGTTCATGAAATCTAAGGCTTTGGCATGTTGGTCGCGATGCAAGGCATGAAGAAGCGCAGCTTTATAAACACAATGAATGAGCTCTTTTTTTCAGTGTTCTGAATGTCTGATGTGACATGCAAAATAGAATGGAAAGTCTCATGGAATGAAGTGTAGGTGTGACTGCGAAGTGTGTTAGGAAATTGACATTGTCGGAGATCATCAACTCTATAAAAGGGACGTCAACAAGAACAGCGATTTTTCTCACATTAGTAAGTTGCTGTGTCACGATACCAAAAACAACATGCTCGCCACTAAAAGGCGCTCGGTAAGGAAGGCAATGTGTGCGTTGGGGGAGAAAAGATGTGGTGATGGTGCTTCGAACTTCATACACCAATCACTGCGACGTTGTAGATTTTTACGGGTGTAATAGGGCAACGGCTGCTTCTAATCAGCAAAAATGAAGTACATTGTTCCCTGAGCGGGCCAGAGACTTAACAAATGGGGTTTCAGAAAGTTTCTCAGAGTTGCCACCGTCAAAACACGGAACAGTACTCTTTGAAATCTGTGGCGTCATGTGCAGCAATTTCGGCGTGAACTTAAAAAGTAGTATGACTTTATTATCTCCCCTATTAATGAACATATGGTGAAATTGTCATCAGTTTTCGGAGCACATTTTGTTAATCCAAACTGACTGACTGTTTCACTTTGGGGTCCCTCTGAACCTAAGCACTTATTCTCTCCGCACAGCTGATAAAGTCTGACGGAACAGACAACCAGTTCCTGGATGCCTCGAACCGCTTCTACACGCTCATCCCGCATGACTTTGGCATGAGCAAGCCAACGATACTCAAGGACGACAAGCTCATTGAGGTTTGTTTGCCACAGCTCTTGGTTCCATCTTGGTCTTTTGCTTGTAACTGGTGCTTGTGCAGCACGCTTCTGTGTGAATTGCCTGCATATTCCTAATTGATGCGCTTGTGTGAGGGCCACGTTTTGTTTTTGTAGATTTTGGGACATGAAATCCCCACAAAAACATACGTGATTTCTATCACAGGCTGCTGGCCATAGCAAGCAAGTGACATTACACTTACATAGTTTGACACCACGAGGGGGGTCCCGTTCGCACACGCTGCCGTTCACTGGTCACTGGAACAGCATGTCTTTAAAACAGGAACAAGTGGCACTGGACACAGAATGATAAAAGAATGACAGACAGGGTGTTGATGTCCGACATCAATGCCGTGTCTGTCTATCGTTCACGATCCTGTGTTGAGGGCTGTTTGTTCACATCATTAATGCACCAACCAGCCTAATTGGGTGCACTCCGGCGCTAGTCTTGAGTAAGCACACTGGTCTTGGGCTGTGGCTGCGTTGTTTAGTACCAAGCGTGGTGACAAGAGTCTGGCTACATAGTTCGGTATCAAATATGGTAACGAGTAGTGAAGCTTGTGTTTTGCTTTTCTTTAAAGCGAAGGGATGTTTTAAGGATTCTGTCAGTAAATAAATGCGCGGTTCCTCCTTTTTTTTTATTTATAACCACAGTAATGCTACTGTCTGCTAATTCAGGTGTTGTTTTCTATGTTGCCATAAAATCTACACAAATGCTTTTTAGGTATAGGAAGAGGTTCCCTTATGAATATTTTTGTCCATAACATATACCCTGAGAGGCAACAACTTGATTCCAACATGATTTTGCCATAATACATGAAAAAGCTTCTTGGAGAACATTACGCTCTAGAACACAAATGCTAAGATTTGTGGGTATAGCCTTCATTGACAATGATGGCGTTTTCGCTTTTCGCCTCTTTCTTGTGCATGTCAACAGCAAAAGGTCAACATGCTGAGCTCGCTGCTAGAGATCGAGGTGGCCGTCAACTTGCTCAAGAGCGAGGGCGACACTGAGGAAGACAAGCTGCACCCTGTGGATTTCCACTACAGTCAGCTGAAGACAGACATCCAGGTGCTGGACAGGTCGCACGACGAGTTTTCGCTGATGAGCAAGTTCGTCGAGACCACGCACGCAGAGACGCATCGTTCGTACAAGCTGGAGATTCTCGAGGTGAGAGTGCACTTACGCCCAGATGTGGAACCTTTCGTGATGCAATACAGTCGAATCTTAATAATTTGAACTCGAAGGGGCCCGAAAATTTGTTTGAAATAAAAGAAGTTTGAATTAATGAAAGCTAAGTAAACGGAGGGCTCCCCATGCAGTGGTGCATGTGCATTGAGCTAACACATAAGGGGGAAAGTTCAGAAGACTTGCATTTATTCACAAATCACAGGACATCCATCATGAATTAAAGTAATCGGTGATGCACGTCTGCACGCGTTTGCCTTGCAGCGAGTCAATCAATTTCGCACGCAGCTTGCAAAGCATGTCTACTTCGGCTTCAGCATTCTCCTGGCAAGAGAAGTTGGCGCGACGATGTCCAGCCTTGATACTCTCAAAAGACAACGACAACGACTGGATCTCTGCTACTACACTCTGTGCCAAAGCCGCAGCGTTGCCAGCGCGTGAAGAGAAAGAAGGAGCGTCTCCATGTGGAGAAAAGCAGATCGGCATTTGAGAGAAAACCAACACTCTACGGCAGCTTCTTCTTTTTTTTTTTTGCTCTCTTCGCGTTTGCGCGCGTCGTTGAAGAAGAAAGGTTATGTGGCAGGAACGGGAAAGGAGAAGCATGGCACCGACGCGTGAGAGAGATCCACACTCCGCGACAGCTTTCGTTCTTTTTTTCCTCTCTCTCTTTGCGTGGGGCGTTAGAAGGAGAAAGGTCTTTACGTGGCAGGGACGGAAAAGGGTGGAGCGTGGCACAGGAGCGTCGCAGATCGGCATTTGAGAGAGAGCGAAAATTCGACCGCAGCCTTTTCTTTCCTTTTCCTTTCATTCGCGCGCAGCGTTGATGTGTCAGAGGTGCCGCCACGGGATCGGGACGGGTGCTGAGAGCATTTTCGGAGCGCGGTATGTTCGAATTAACCTAGCTCGGCGAACGAGCATCTTTTTAACTTAGCTTGGCGAACGAGCTAGCTCTTTTGAGCAAGTGCTTGCGCGTTCGAAGCGCCGGGCGTTTTCTCCCATTGGAATACACATAGCTCTGACGGGACCTTGTCGTGAGTTCGATTAACTGGAAGTTCGAATTAAACATGTTCAAATTAATGAGATTCGACTGTATTTGCAAAAATGCCAAGTTCCCACTTTGGGAATACACCGTCTCTGCTTGAATTTGACGTGAACACGGTTGTAGGCTAGGAGTGACTTTATGGGATTACAAAAATAAGACAAAAACAAAAGAATAATGTGCATCAGCGCACTTCTTAGACAACTTGAAATCTGTTGTTTGATTGCAACAATATGGTCGATTTCAAGTAGTAAGAACCAGGTAAAAATACATGTATCATTTTAGTACATACGGTACTAGCTTCTGTTTGAATGGTATTAATATGAAAATTTTCTGTTTTTCTTTGTGTGCGTGTCTGTCAAACGGAAGGACAAGCTTTCATAGCCTATCCACCAGTAGGCATGAGTACACCCTGAGTAGGTAATTCTGGTATGTTTTCAAAAGCTAACTTCGGTTTCTACTGTACCACAATGTTCCAACGCAGTATGAGCTTCTCGTCACGTCATGCAAGGTATCGTAACGTTTTCACAGCTCCTCTTGTTCCTGGCTCCGTTGGCAATGCATGAGCGACCATTTTGGGTGTGTTTGTGCCTGACTTCTTCACGACTAGCCATACTGGTGCGTGAGGTCTCCGGAATTGACACTGCAGTCTGAGGTCACATTAGTGTTGATGGCAGCAGGTGCACCGTAGGAAGATAGACCATCTCACCAGCATTTACTGAGCTTTAGGCATGCACTGAGCCATCTGTGTACAGGAGATTTATATGGCAGAGTAAACTAATCTTTGGAAATTTGTGTCGGCACTGTTTTAAAAGTTCTAGCTTCTTCTTACAACCTACAAAGTTGCTTGTTGAAGTAAATCTGTCAGATGTATACAGAGCATAAATTTATGCCTGCTGTAAGGCTGGATCATTGGTTTACAAGCACAATTATCAGGCGTATCTGTTGAAAAACTCTCTTTGTAAAGCAAGTTGTGTGACTGCTGATGTAATGATTTTGTCGGAGTTATTGAAGTACGATGAATAAAAATCACCTTGGGCTAGTTGCTTGCGCAATTTCAGGCTGCATGCATGTTACAGAGGAGACACTTATGAAGGCGCAGAAAAACAACCAGAACACCCGCCTCTTCTGGTTGTGTTTTTCTGTGCCTTTGTGTCTCTTCCATAACCTCCATGCAGCACAACGTTCGGCAACCCATGATGAATATATGAATGAACTGTACGGAAATATTCAAAGATTGATAAAACGTGCATGCTGTTTTCTCTGTGTTTTTCAGCTGTTCAAAGTGGTGAGAGAGGGCGAAGCTAAGCGATACAAGCCCTTCCGGAAGCTCCACAACCGCAAACTGCTTTGGCACGGCTCGCGACTCGCAAACTTTGCTGGCATCCTCTCCCAGGGGCTGCGCATTGCTCCACCTGAGGCACCTGTGGTATGTTGAAATTTTATCATAAGAAATGCACTTTGAACGCAAGAGTGAAACACTGAACCCGAGGGTGAGGAATGGGAACGTTATACGAAGCAAGGCTAGCAGCTAGCTTTTTTGAGCCCGATCACGTGTAACTCTACAAAACGCCGATTTCGTCGTAGTGGGATTCAACTGCATTAAATAACTCGGATCGAGGCCATTATTAGCCGTACCACGTCGACCTTTAGAAATCACTTCTGTAAGAACTAATGATTCTCTTTATGGCTTTGTGGCCATACCTGGCCCTTGTGCGGGGTTACACTGCATATCATTTGCGAGTTCACGCAAGTCATGCAAGTACTTACCGATTTCCTTTTCCTTTTTTACCTCCGTAGACTGGCTACATGTTTGGCAAAGGTATCTATTTTGCCGACATGGTCTCCAAGAGTGCCAACTACTGCTGCACGTCACCAAGCAGCCCGGTGGGACTGCTGCTGCTCTGCGAAGTTGCTCTTGGAAACATGTGAGTTTGGCGAAATAATCCGTTATTTTGGGTGCTTTTGTTTCAGAACCAAGCTGAGGTTATGAGGCATTGCTTTTCTACAGTCGACTCTTATCAATTCAAACTTGAAGGGACCTCTGAGTTTTGTTTGAATTATCAAGAAGTTTGAGTTATTAGAAGTTCTCGGATGAATCTGGGTGAGGTGACACCACACGTTATGATTAGGCATTGATTTTATCACATTAAAAACTTTTTAAAGTGTTTTTAAGCCCTCACTGCATGCAGTGAACAGAAAGCAGAGGTGTAAAGTCTACTACAAATTTATTGGCCATTTACTGGGGATAAAACCTTTGAAAGAAATGGTGTATTGCCAACTGCTTCATTGCTATAGGTATGTGCCTTCAGCACAAAGCTCTCTATACCATTTGAGAAGCATCACGGTTTACCATGGGTGTTCTTCATTTCAACCATTTGTTTACTAGCAAAGCCTTTTTCCTAAAAGGGCTCAGGTGCTTATTTTAAATTTTAGACTGTTAGGGTTACATAAGCACACAAATTTCGAAATAGTGGTGGGAAAAGTCCCTGATATTTTTTGGTATGTGCCCGCAATAAGTGGGTTGTGGGTATGAACCCACTTATTGTGGGTACATACCCACATTACCTAATTTTCTTTCTCCCTCTCTCATGTTTACCTTCTCTTGAAATCCAGTCAGTTACCCTGTAACTGACTGACTGTATGTAGGCCGAATGAAACACCGAAGATAGCGTTCACAAAGAGAAAACATTCATTGAACGTGAAGATGAAACAAAGCAGTTGGTTCATGATTAAATAACTCTAAAAGCAGACAACTGCTAGTTCTGTTGTGTGTGCTTCTTTGTCGTTTTTTTTCTTCGCGCTGCTTATAGTTATTTGCATCATAAAAATGCTGCGCTTGGCAATGCCGCGCTCATTAGGAGTCGTCTCTACTTTCGTCGTCGCTACCTTCTTTGTCCGCTGTCTTCAAACGGTGCGCAATTCTCGTTGCCATCAAGCGCATTGGATATGCCGCACTTAAAAGAGCGCACAATCATTGTTTCCAGGTTTTCTTCTTACGCTGCAGACCCTCTAGCGGCGCACATTTTTTTTGTCCGCTCTGAAGTCCCGCCCGGCTTGAACGTTGCACGAAAATTTGGCAGCTAGGACAACTGTCCTTTTATAAGTGGCACTATCATGACAACGCCAGTTTGGTCCCACTGAGCTACGCCTCACACAGACCACTCGAAGCATGACTCAAAATGACGAATGGCTCGCCTCAGCACTCGCCACAAAGATCGAAATGGCGGCCTCACGTGTGTACGCAAGCCAGGTGTTGACTTGGCTACTAACGGCTATAATACCATTTAGGTGGCGGTAGTTGTGCACCACTTTTCTGAATGAAAAAGGGCACTTTTTTCGAAATCTTTGAATCTAAGCCGACCCTGGAGTTCTATGCAAATAAATTTGAAAAAAAAAAAATATCGGCCTAGATTCAAAAAAATATGGTATAACCAACTGCTGAAACACCAAAGATACCTATAAAACAGTAAAGAAGTGTTCAAAATTTGATTTATTCTTGACAAGTGAGTGTGTATTGTCTATTGCGTCTCATGTAGCACGGGCTTACTTGTTTTTTCAGTTCACTTGCAAAGCAAATCGGTCATTACTGGTGGCTGAAGTTCTCATATATGGCTGCTACTAGGTTCTTTGAACTGTCTGTGAATGTCTCCACATTTTTTGTCATAGGTATGAGCGAAAGAATGCTGAATATATCACCAAGCTGCCTCCAAACTACCATTCCACAAAGGGTAAGCACGTGAGCATCTTGCAAAATTCAATTGTGGTTGTCACCTGTCTGTCCCGAAGCTTAAATATTCCTCGTTCTTATAAAAGCTGAATGACCTGTAGCAAATATGGGACTTAAACAGCACTGCCATTTATTTTGTGTATTTATTATACTAGTATCACGTTGTCCAATCGCATCATGCAAAAAAAGGTGCATGAACTTGAAAAATGTTCAGAGCGAAACGCAGTAGTTACGGAGGGCTGCAAGAGCGTTTCCTGTCTGTGTGTCAAACAAAAAGGAGCCAATGCTATTTTTGAAACCGTCAGTGCTTACTTGTGCCACATTTTCTGAAAGACGCAGAAATTTTCTATCGTGTGTTTGGAAAATTCAGAAATTGAATTTTTTTTTACCAAGGCAAAATAGGCCAGCCTGCCCTGAAGAAGTTCATTTGTGAGCACACGAAAAAAATCGGCAGATCATTGTTCATTGTTGCGACTGTTCTATTTTTGTTGGAAAACAGGTGTGGGCATGACCTATCCGGACCCGGAGCACAAGGTCGTCACACCCGAGGGTGTCGAGGTGCCGTTGGGACCCTCTGTCAACGACGCCAAGGCTGGCCGCAGCAGCCTGCTCTACAACGAGTATCCTTTTATTAGAGCTAGGGCCTTACATGTCTCATCAAATGCAAAAAATAGAAAAGACTGTGTGGCTGCTTCGAAAACTGTTTACTTCGAATGCTGGGTGAGGTCCTGCGTGCTTTATCCTGAAAGGGTTTAGCAGATATCTAATAGAATTGCGTGTGCTGTGCTGTCACTCGTTTGTTTTTTTTTCAGTAAAGCGACAGACAACACTTCGGTTGCTTTGCTTGCTGTTGTGGTCGCTGTTCCTAATGCATACCTTTTTTTAGTTATGCCAAGTTGGATACTAGTTAGCTGCCTGTCTTAGTCTATATGAACTTCTAGCTGTTGCTGTCATGTCCGTTGATTTGCCCTTGCGTCACAGCTACACTTTTTAAAATGCAATAAGACGTTTCTGGTTCTCTAGTTAGGAAGGAAATATAAGAATAAGCAGTATTCTGGGTGGGACGTGTAGGTCAGCCGATGCCTTTTTCCTTATTGAGAGATTAGCATGTTGTACAACATGCGTCTAAATATTTAAGAACAAGCAATAGTAGGTTCTGAACTAAGTTTACCTTGCTGCGACCTACAGAACAGCACCGGTAATGCTGCTGCACATATGGTGTTCAAGCTTAACCTCTGAGGGAGCCTCACTCTTGGCCCTTCTGTTTATTTCTGTCGTTCTAGTTGTAATAAGGAGTTTAGGTTATGTAGTATATGCAGGTGGCTTGCATGTTGAAAATTATGATAGTGAGACCTTGTGCAGTGTTTATGATCTTTTGTGCTTCTGAATTATACGTTCGTTTTGGTCAGCACTCCCACTTTCGCTGTTAATAATGCTGCTGTGTGGGTGTTATTCCTTAACTCGTTTTTTCCTCTAGGTACATTGTGTACGACACAGCTCAAGTCACCATGCGCTACCTCATGAAAGTCAAGTTCAATTACAACATATGAGGGGCAGGCCAGTGACAGCGTGTCTCATTTGCATCAAGTCGTGATTAATGCGAAGTGTCTGCACGCTTAGAAGGTGAAGAGCGTGCGAGCTCTGTAACGTGCTGATGCTCACTGTTGGACCAAAAGTCTTCGTCCCTTGCATTTTTTCGTGGCTGCTGTTTTGGCAGCGGTATGTTCTCATCATTGAAGTAAGAAGTTGCCATTGTTTTACATAGTGTCGCTACAACGCTACAGCAGCGTTGGGTAACGAATGTAATGTTGGGTAACGTTGTGCAACAGTTGGTGCTACTAAGCCACATGCATCCGCAAGGTACATGTCTGTTTTGATGCAGCCGAAACTTGTATGGGCAGCACAAAAGACTAGCAAAAGATGACGTTTGTGCCTCCGACTGCTCATGCATAAAACCTGCAAGAGCTTGTCGTGGTGCACAGCACATGAGGCATTGTTGCTTGTCAAATGATGTACAGGGAAGACAAGCTGTCTTTGTTGTTTTCTGTGCCCCCCCCCCCTCCAAAAAAGAAAAAAAAAAGTATCATTCTTGCGCTGCGCTAAACACTGTCATGAAATACTGCCAACACACCCAGGCATCTTACCTAAGACCTCGTCTACAAGGCTGGGAAATTTCCTATCACGTTATCGTTGCATTAAAAACGACGCACATTGCAAATGTGACGTTGCAGTGTCTGGAGAGGTGCCATCGATGTCAGTGCATTTGCTTACAGAACTGACTACTTCTACCGCCAAAGCACGCTTGATCTATTTTTATCGTGCTATTGGGCAGGTAATATTTGAATGAAACAGTGGATTCGAATGAAACTGACATTGCGCTGCGTTTCTGCAAGCCAAGAATGCTGCAGTGCCTGCTTTGATGATGATGAGCCTTTTGCTTTGCTGGCACTCGCCCACAAAGGTAAATCGGCCAAGAACTGGGTGGGAGGATCCTCAAGTTAGTTGTGCATTTAAGATCATTAAATGGAATTAAAGTATAAAGCAAAAATAAATCATAAAAAATATGAAAATGCTACACGAGCTAGCGGTCAGGCATTCAGATAGTCTCGGAGCGGGAAATATTAATAACAATAGACTAACAAGGTAATCTTTTTGTTACCATTACGTACACACACACAGTAGAGCAAACCTCCCAGTGGCAATAACCTAATGTAATCCCTCCAAATGATAAACTTACTGCCAGATTTTTTTTAAAACCTAGCTTCTCAATTGGTGCTACGAGGTATCTTTCTATTTGATAATAATATCGGTTGCAGAATAAAAAGAAATTCATTGTTTCTAATTCCTTGCAAAATAGACATAACAGAGATGCTGTGAGTCCAGCTTTATGTAAAATAATTGCTAATTTGCTGTTTTTGGACGTCAGTTTCACTTGTCGGTTTTTGTTTCAGTTCTCACACGTCGGTTGTGTAGCTGTGAAGATTGGCTAACGTGTCATTATCGGAGATGTATTGCATTGTTCTTCAGTGTCCAGTTTTTTAGAAAAACATAAGATAGGGTTTTGGGATGATGGGGTATTTGATGACTTTATGAATGAGACATTTACGAAGTCTTGGTTGATATTGTCAGAATAATGTGTGATGCCTTGTAAGAGTAAATAATACAGTATTTCCTGGATTTGAACTTGATTTGACCGCACATGCTTGCCGACTCAAAGCTGACATTGAGCACCATGTTTTAACTCCTTGCCTACCTACGCGTAGTGTGATCCCTTGTTACAGGCTGAAGGAGATTTTTAGGCAGGATCGAGTCGCTGCATGATTCGGTGCTCTTGGTAGTAACTCTGCAGAAGTGAAGGTGTGTGATGAAGTGTTCAAGTAAAGAACCTGAATAAGCAGCTGGCAAGCTTATTTGACTTGGTCACAGGATCTTGTGTGTGCGTGGTTTTGTAGAACACTCGTGCCCCGATGTGCGGCTGTGAGTGAAAAGATTGGATGTCCACATCTGCTTCTGCAAGCAAGGCTGTTGTAGCGGGTGTGGATCTTCAATTCCACTGTGTTGTGTTTCAGTGACAGCGCTGTTGTAGCGGGTGTGGATCTTCAATTCCACTGTGTTGTGTTTCAGTGACGGCGCTCTGTTGCAAGTGTATTACTAAGCAAGCATGAAGTGCCATGAACTGTTGGGGCGTGCGCAGTATGGTATTTTTCACTGAGATAGGTGTGCAACAGTTGTGCTATGCTTCTTGATGCTGTTTAGAATTGTGTGTACTGTCTAAAATGCAGCTGATTCACGCAATGCAGGACTGCAATTGCGCTGTTAAATTGTATGATTATTCAATGGTGTGGTTTTATTGTAATATCGACAGGCTGATAACAATGAGAGCTGCTAAAATGGCGTGGTTTTAAAGGAAAATGAAAGAATGCAGCCGAATACTTAAGGCATAACTTTTGCATTATACCTCAATCATTCCATGCATGAAGCAGCAGCTAACTTGTACGTGTGTGGTTGTCCCAACTTGCTCGTTAAGATGTTGGTGAAATTCAAGGTGGCCAACTAGCGTCAAACATTGGGGACTCGTCTTGTTGATGGGATTTGAGTGGTGGTTGCGTTTTGATCGCAGGCTCAGCTGAATTGCCAGTGTTGCTGCTTCAAATTTCCAGCGTGCAGGCATCTGGGTTCAGCAAGATTGAATACCTCAAACAGTTGCTCTCTGCCTTTGAATGCAAAGGAGCATTTAGATGTTGATAGTCACCAAGTTTTTTTTTTTTTTTTGCCTCGCCAAAGATGTCAAGTGCTTTCTTGAGTGCAAAAGAAGACAATATGATTTACTTGTACCTGTACAAAGTGTGCTACTTCTTTTTATTTCTGTTCTGTGACAGCTGCTACAGACCGCTTACATATGTTGTGCCTTTCTATAATAGTGTGTTGAGAGCACCCAGACATCTTTTCTATTGCTTTTATTTGCACATATAGCAGTGTGTTTTTTTTTCTTCTGCGCAGTTTTTCTATTAATCATAGTACCTTTTGCTCGTTTCTGCTTTGCAACAGCTACATATGTTGTGCCTTGTTATGATTGTGTGTAAACGTTCTCAACCATGCTGAGTATTTTTATTTGAGCATGTGGCAGTGTGCTGTCTCATTTTTTTCTGCACAAACTTTTTTTCCTCCTATTAGTGCACTTCAAGCATATCAGATTCAAGTATTCATGTTGATGCTATTGACAACTTTAGGGACTGCTTTGTGTTTTTGTGTTTGCCACACCTAATTATCCTGTACCTACCTGCATAAAACTTGATGCTCTTGTGTTTCTTTCAGATGTTTGCACAATTGAACATTAGCACAAGATTTTCCTCATACTTGGAGAAATAGCAACACACTGTTATCTTTCGACATCACTCCGTCAGTCACAAGTGCAGGAGTGTGCAAAATGTGCTTTGGCTGACAAAGTAGTGATAACTTCCACATCTCCTGCCACCTGAACCCATTCACATTTGTTGTGCGGATCATGCGGGAAGACTGAAATGTTTTTTTACAAACTCCGCAATTGTCCCTTTTTCTGGTCAGATTGTACATAGTGATGCTGTGCTTGAGTAAAAGCTTTTCTAAGCCAGAGATTTGCAATTTACTTCTTCTTAAAAGTCGTCCAGCACTACAAGTAGTCTGGCTATGTAAAAGTCAACTCCGGCAATCTCTCGCCATGTAAAGGTAATGGCGATTAGATGTGCCTCAAGTACTACTGTCTCATACCTGTTATTAAAAATGCTCATAAAACGAAAAATATTTTAAATAAGCAGAGGGGTGCTGAACCCAAACCAAAGCCCTATGACACAGTACTGTCTTTGTGTGACATCTGATACAGACATAAACCAAAAGTCATGCTGTGCTTGTAGAAACGAAAGCTGTAAAAGGCACGAAGAGCAAAGGCTGTACTTGTGCAACTTGTCTTTCGAAAGGGCATTTTTCCTTTGGTCAGCCAGCTTTGACAATATTTCCTGCATTGTGAATGAACGAAACATTCTTTTACAAAAATTTTGGGTGTACCAATACATTTTTGTAAACAAGGGCCCTGATGTTCAGTGCAAAAAAAAGCTTCGGGGGATGCCTGAATTTCGCCTTACAGAATAGAATGGGATAGCGTGTCGGGCACTGGCGGCTGCATTTCCAATGGAGGCGGAAATGTTGTAGGCCCGTGTGCTCAGATTTGGATGCAAGTTAAAGAACCCCAGGTGGTCGAAATTTCCGGAGCCCTCCACTACGGCGTCTCTCATAATCATATGGTGGTTTTGGGACGTTAAACCCCACAAATCAATCAAATCAATCAATCAGCGTGTCAGGCACTGTGCACATGTCTTCTCACTTGCATCTATAAGGCAACACGTGAACTTGCGCCGCTGTTTAGTTGATGCTTTTGCTGCTGCTGATAATTGAATATGTTTAAGCGCTTCATAATGGTTGAGCCTTCAAAAGACTGACGTGCAAGTTGCATGTTTTGAAGTCTGGCTTGATTTACCATTCTTGCAAGCACTATTAGATTTGTCAAACAAGCTTCATTGTGCCGCTACATGACATTCATATAGTTGGTTTTTTTTTTTTCTGAAGCAGCCTCAACCAGTGGTGTGGCTCAGTGACAAAACACCTGGAGTGGGAAATTCCCTTACACACCTGTAGTGGGGAACTCCTATGCACACCTGCTTACCATGCAGAAGGGTCTGGGTTTGGTTCTCACTGGGACTGGAGATTTTTATGACTTATGCTATTTGTATTTTTCCTTCGTTTTGGAGAAGGCCGATTTTTCACTCACAACCAAAGGCACCTTCGCTCATCCTTACACAATATTTCACAACACTCAACAACATAACACGTACGAGGCGGCTTTGCTAACGTCTTGACAGAGCACAAGGGCCCCCGGCAGATGACGTGAAAGACAGTCGTTCGCGCCTACTGCCACCCGCCCAAAAGAGGCCCGCTCATCTCTACCGTGCCACCAACAAGGCTTGCCGCCAGGCGTCACTGCCGGCGCCATCGTTTTAACCATCATGATGATGATGGTGGTAATAAACGCTCGCGAGCACAATGCCACCTACTGCTTCATAGTTGTCACCCTTGAATGTAGCTTACGCGTGAGACACGTGCGCTATTAGACGAAAACAACTTTACAGGGGTTGTTAGCAGCCCCACATCCCCCAACCTTCATTCAAACCATATCCCGAAAAAAAAAATACGCGAAAAAATCAGCTACACTAGCTCTAACAAAAGATGACGCACGTTCCTAAATATTGTCCGTGCACCGCGACACCGCTGCCGGGCCACACTGCTGCTCTGTGCGGCTCGACGACTTCACCTTAGTACCGACCCGCAACGGCACGTTGCCGTCGGCGCGAGGAACCTTCACTCGCGCCGACACGTCTGCTAGTTGCGACCAGCACTCACGAGGGCGCCGGACTGCAGGCAGTTACCCCTTATATAATACCCCCTCGCGGGTCTTTAAGGAAATATATTGAAATGAAATGAAACACACACAAGGCAGCTTCAACAACGCTTGACTCACCACGAGGGCCCCGGCAGACTACCCACGGAGCCGTACTCCGCGAGCCCACGCGAGAGACAACCTTTCGCGCCTACCGCCAAGAGAGGCCCGCTTATCTCTTACTGCCGCCACCAAGGCTTACCGCCAGGCGTCACTGCCGGCGCCTTTGTTCTAACCATGATGATGATGGTGGGGATAAACGCTCGCGAGCACAACGCCACCTACCGCTCGACAATGGTCGCCCCTGAATGTGGCTTATGTGCAAGACACGTGTGCCATGAGGCAAAAACAACTTCACAAGAAGTGTAAGCACCCCCACAATAGATACTGAACAAAAAATGATGAAACCTCGTGGTTATACTCAGAAGATGCGAATGTTCTGTTAAACAGAGTTAATTTCCCATATTTTTGAACAGTTGGTTGTATTTTTCATGGAATATTAGTGCGCGGCGGCTTTACACGAGCGGAGCAGAGACACCACGCTCGCCGAAGCGCAGGCGGGGTGTTCCCGTCCTCCTCTTCCTTTTCTGCACCTGTCCTTTCCTTTCACTCTCCAGTTTCCACAAAAGCGCTAATGTTTGCCTCAACCGGAAGCACTGTTCGCAACCGGTGCGAGTCGAGAGACGCAAGCGACGGCTGGCATTGTTGACTTGCACGTATCGGGTTGGTTTGACGTCACCAAACGTCATTACCTGTAGTTCACGGTGCGGCCGCTAGAGGCAATAGTTTGTGAAAAACGCAATAAATTCATCATTTTCCTGTAGTTTCTACCTGGAATGAAGGTTGTCTTTATCGATTTCAGAACCCGAGTTGGTTGAAAACCTTGGTGGCAAAAATTTTGGACAACACACATGATGCGCAGCACCGTAGTTGCTCTAGGCCCGAGCTCACGGGGAATTGTGATGCAGCCAGCTCCATTTATAGAAACAGGATTTTAGGACATAACATGCGTAATTATCTGTCCAAACAATTGAAATAGAATGAATGGCATAGGTGCTCTTAAAAACCACAAAACGAACAGAAAGGCAGCGCCCCCCTTCCTATTTAGTCGCTGTATAAGACAAACTTTGTGCCCCCCCCCCCCTTTTTCTTTCAAGGGAAGGCCTTCACCGCTGAGAATCACGCGTGTTGTCCACAAATTCCCACTCCTCTCAGCCAAATCAAAATGCAGAAAGATGGTGTTGAGGATTGTATATAATAGGTATGACACAAGAGCACAGGTATATAAAGCGGAAATGGATAAATAACTGTGAGAACAAAGAACTAATACAATTTAACAGTAATGGGGTGCACATCGCGAAACCACAGAAACGAGAAGTTTGATTCACACTAAGCCAACTGTGGCTAGACAGAATTGATCGGGCGTTGAAAGCCTGCGCACCACCCTAGCTCAGCCCCCGGTAGTGTCACTACTGGTAAATGTGCATGTTACATAGATTCATGACACTTGAGGGAAAGCTGGCGCTAATGTCTATTGGAGCTTTAACAAATTGCGCTTCAGTCGGCCTGGAAACGATGGAATTACATGAGCTTGCCTAGAGAGAGATGATTTATTGAAAGGCACAGAGGTCGGGCTCACCTAGCTCTTTCGTTACCGTGGGAAAATGTGCCACTTTTTGTAGGTTTTTGTAATTGTTTTTAGTAGTAGACATTATCATTGTTACAGTGCCATGCTATATATCAATAGGAAGCTAAATAAACGTACTTTCTAATGATATTACTTTTAAAAAGAAATATTGGGGGTAACAAGTAATGATATTCTTGAAAAACAAGATTTATTGAAAATTGCATAAAACATTTCTAATTCGGTGCTTATAACACAAAATAAGAAAAAAAGAAAAATAATCTGAAATATACAAAATGTTTTCAAATCAATGGTCTATAAAAGAAGAAAGCTTGAGCTGCCTAGCTCATAAATCATATGAGTTACAAATTTTTTTTTCTGCCTAGTGAAACTGCCTTGTTCCATCTAGTGCCACAATTATATTTTTTCCCACTACAAATTTTTCAAACAGAACAATGCAATGAATGTTAGTAAATAAATAGATAAATGAGCTAGCTGTTGAACCATGGGCATTTAAAAAAATTGTGCTGAATAGGAACTCGGGGAAAAAAATCTCAAAGACGAAACATAACTCTGAACACGGCACCAAAACAGCGTAAGGTATGCCTTTACTATAAAAAAAAGTTGTAAATGTGTAATCAACAAATATAGCTTCACATTACAATGTCTAATAGTAGCCACAAGCTCTAGAACCTATATCAAAGCTCTAAGTTGTGAAAAAATTCAATTGCCAGAAAGACGTCGTTCACGCGAGGGTCCGGCGGCCGGATCGTCAGCCATCTTCGTAAACAAAACAAGCGAACTGCGCACTTTGAACCGGCGATACAAATCGCCACCGCGTGGGAAAAAAACAAACTACACAATAAGTGGAAGATTAGTGCTTAAAGAATGCGCTGGATGGCGCAGCTAATCCATAGGAGCGCTGGTATTTTTAAATTTTTGCGCGGCAAGTTATGCGTATATAATATGTAATAACGTCGAAGTGCTGTAACATCGCTAGAACAGTGTCCAGTCTTGTAGTTGAGTGCGTGGATTGGGCTTAGTGTTTTTATTTTTCAGCTCAGTTTGGCTTCAAAACAAGTAAGGTACATATAAAGCATTGTATTACGATGTGCACAGTGACCCTATGCGAAAATATATACGATCGCACAGAAATGTGGAATGTCACTATGCATGTGTTGATATGGTTTCGATGTTGCCTTCTGCTGACGCCCAGATATAGCACAATGTCTGGAAGGTAAGTAGACATTGCGTATAATTTATGTAGAATATGTCTAGATTTATGGTTGAATAAAATTTCATTATTGTTTTTAAGCGTGCAAAGAAGTGAATGTGTATTACCTGGAAACAGTCTGTGCCGATATGGTTCTTCGTATGTAGGCAGATCTTTAGCTCAAACCATACAGTTGAGTACTTTGCTCCGAGTCGTGAGAGCAAGAGAATCGGCGGGCACTAGGCTGGTCCTAGTTTGACAAGGCACATGTGCATTCACACGCCGATGCATGGAGTGTCCGCAGTCAACCATACTCTTTCGCAGTGGGCGAGGTTGGCCATCTGTTTTAATATGCATATGTAGTAATATATCGTTTTATAAGTCTAGCTATATGTTGCAGGTAAGCAATTAAATTTCACGGAGACCTAAGAACTGAGAATTCTCAGAGCTTCTGCGTGCGTCGGTCAATTCCAAACCCAAACACGGTGCCGATATCGTTGACGAAACTAGTGCGCCTTGGTAGGTCCCTTTCTTCGTTCATGTATCGGATAAATACGATTAAAATTAAACCTACCTTGTTCGGAGCCTTGTCAGGGCATCCCTGGTTGCCTGAAAAATTAACACACGAACGATTAGGATCTACGCACGAAAATACACAATTGGCAACCACCACCGTGAGGGTTGCAATATGCAACTGGCTTCGTTTTATTGCGCAACAAAACCTGGCGCATTGGTGTTATAGTATATATCGTCGACATATGGCGCTTTAGACACAAATGCAGCCAACGCTAAGGTAGAAAGGCTGATCGTCTGCGCCGCACAAGTCCTGATGTTATCCTTCTAGTTCCCCTGAAAACTTTGAACATTATGTCTTCATTTATATCTTGAGCGGTTCCGTTTTTATTTCTTGTGTTTTACTGTCACGTTCTCATACTCCTTAGAGCTCTGTCTAGAGGTCACGTACGTGAAGCGTTCGCTACAAGATCAGATATGAAAACAAGTTACGTGGTGGTAAATACAGCCCTCTAGCTAAAGCACGTCGCGTCTCATGAAAAGCGCGCGCGTAAATTTGGTCGACCAGTCGGTAAGAAAAATCGAATGCGTGTCTGCCAGTTTGCGTCCATAGCATCAATATCCACTGCGCCCTGTGGCCGAAGGAATTGCCGTAGTCAGAGTGGTCGTGTGTAAAGATAGCAGTCCGCTCAAGCATGCGTCGCGTGTTGTTGTCCCACGTATCCCAGCTAACGTTATTGGTAATGTCCACGTGTCCAACGTTGGCCAACAGGGCGAGGTGTCCGCTCACGTAGGTGTCGTCGACCTGATAACCTTCGACGAATTTCGAGGCCCTGTACAGCTTCCCCATTGTCTCCATTGTCATGATCATGGCACGACCGGCACAGTAGAACGGGTAGAAATCCATGGGGAGCTGGTCCTCTGGTACGCAATGCTTGTCGCGGCCATCTCGGAATACCTTAGCATACTTCCACACAGCACAGTGAATCGATCTGTTTTCCAGGGGCAGAGTCTCGTTCAGGTATTGCCGGAGCTCGATTGGTTGCACGCCAACATCGTGGTCAATCTTGACGATGTGTCGCACCTTGGGACAGTACTCCGCCACCCACCGCATGCCACGGACGAACTTGTAGATGGTGGTGAAGAAGGTGTCGTTGTAAGGGAACACCACGACGTCACCCGTGACATCGGCTTCAAGCTTCGTCCAGAGGTTCACCAAGGGGTCCTCATGTTGTCCAACGAAGAAGACGCCTGTCCAGTTGAAAGCAGTTCGTGCGGCCTCTTCGAAAAGTGTGGCGCGCAGGTGTACGCGGCGTTCCCATTTGTTGGGAGCGACGTGCACAAAGAATAGGGTGTCCAGTGGTTGACTGCAGAGCTGGCGGACTGCCCAGCCGCCCGTGTGCCACTCCTTGCCCGGTCCATGCACGTCCTGTAAGTTGATCTTGTGCGCGCAGCGATGGGCTGGCTTTGCTTGGAAGGCAGGGTCACGTTCGCGTTCCGTTATCCGCAAGATACGGATCGCCGAGATCATGGAGAGAAAGGCTACCGCAGCGATAAGAAGGAATTTCTTCTTGTTGTTGCACCTCGGAAAAAATGTCGCCATGACGAGCTGATGGTGATGATGGTACTTCAAATATGGCTCATACCCACCTAAGGGGATTCGATAATTATGTGATTTGGCGAGGCACTTTCAGTATTCAATATTGATACTTCAAGGTTGAACAGCGTGTGTGAACGGAAAGCGTGCAATAAATGTTTTTCACCTTTCAGATGAGGCTGTTGAACAGAAAGGAAATTAACTACGAAATCTTTTTAAGTAAAAAAATCAGCAGAGCCCATTTAACTAGGGAATCGATGGTATGCGAAGCATGCGGATGGAAACTATAGGTGACTGTGTTGTAATTTTTTTATTTAATGAAACGCCACGAAGTGACATATGTACAAATGCACCCACTGACATTTGTGAAAGAGCCGCATATGTTTTAGATAACTGGTTGTTCACAGTTGCCTAGTGATGCCAACGGCAACATGAATATTAGAAACACCAGAAGTGGTATATTTGAAGTGGTGGTGCTCAGTGAGAGGATGGTAGACCTGGAGACTGCTACTTAAACTTCAGCGGATAGCTCTCAACTACAATTGACGTTAACCTGACGTGACGGCTCTATCATTGGAGTGTATATGTAATGTTTCTAAAATTGGATAGCCTGCACTGCAACCACAATGGACGTTTCACGAACATTACGGTCTATTCGAAAAGTAGTTCCGAGGCCTGCAGCGTGGCTCTGTGGTAGAATACTTGATTGCCACGCAGAATTCTGGGGTTCGTTTTTTGTTGGGACACTGACATTTATCCTTTGCATTTGCTGGATCAACGCTGCCGATGTCAGGTTTTTTTCTTAACGTTCACGCGTTAAATTTGCCTTCCCTGCTCTTCCTACCTTCATAACCTACCGGCCTTCATAACGGATAAAATGGTACAACTGCATTTAAAAGTGTCATATGAAACCTACTGTAACGTTACGTTTGTTTCTTTTACATTGCTTGTAACTACTTCGCTGGATGTTCTCTAACGTGCTTTACAAAATTTTTGTAGTTCTTTATAATGTTTACATTACACTGTTATGCTTTTTTTCATTTTTTTACTGAGTACACCCCATCGCCTCTGCAATGTACTTATACTTCGAGGGCACTATCAATAAATAATTAAAAACGTTGACACGCATTGCCATTTATATACGTGCGCAGATATATCGGTGCCCATTCACATTATATTCCACACACACACATGTACAGATACACATGTACAGATACATAACCAGATTTTATTTATATAAAACCATATCTCTATATGTACATGTTTACGCGTCAATTTATGTATATTCGTACTTATTTATGTGTATTGATAGGCAACCACACAGTGCAATGAACAAGAATAGTTATGCACACGCAAAGAAACATTATAAACACAGAAATGATTATGAAAACGCGCGTAAGTGATTCAGGGCGCTGATAAGAGTTTCGTACGAAACTTCGTCAAGTGAGACGAAAATGAAAGCAAAAAGACAAAAGTGGTTGCACCGGTCGCAAGCACACAATCGCAGCCGGGGCGCGCGTCATGACGTCATGCAGCCTTCTTTCCAGCTGTCCGTCAAACATTTACACGAACATTAGGGCTTCGCCTGTTTCTTAGGTAAATGTGTTTTTTTTTTTGCGGGTTTTTCGCTGCGTATTCATGTACTTCTTCATGCTATTCGCGGACGACACGTGAGGCGTTATTTGAAAATGTGAAAACCAGTTGCGAGGTGGCGATTGCAATCTTCTCCTCGTAGGTTTGCGCCCGCATGGGGCAAAGGGGACGGTGGCCCCCCCTAGTTGCCTAACAGGTGGTACGTGCGCGAAATCTGTCGCACGCATTGGCCGAGTAGGGATGGGTGGTGCTGCTATGAACTTTACCGCCCCCTGATGGGGAACCCTGCGCACGTTCATCCTTCTTAAGACACGTCGCGTCTCATTGAAAACGCGCCAGTACGTCTGGTCGACCAGTCGGTTAGAGGAATTGAACGCGCGTCTGTCAAGAGCTTCCGTGATTTCCCTCCAGATCATCAGTTCCCACAGCGCTCTCCAGCCAACGGAATTTCCGTAGGCAGAGCGTTCGTGCGTGAAGATTGCGACGCGGTTGAGCATGCTTTGCTTGTTCATATCCCAGGCGTTTAAGATCACTTTACGGCCCATGTGCTCGTGTCCAACGTTGGCCAATTGGGCGAGATGTCCGCTCACGTAGGCGTCGTCGATCTGATAACTCTTGACAAACTTCGAGGCCCTGTACAACTTCCTCATGGTGTCCGTCGTCATGATCATGGACATGCCAGAACAGTAGTGCGGGTAGGTATCCATGGCAAGCTGATCGTCCGGAACGCAGTGCGGGTCGCGGCCGTCTCGGAATACGGCCGTGTTTATCACCATGTTGCAATGGATCGAGCTGTCCTTCAGGGGCAGATTCCGGTCCAGGTATCGCCGAAGCTCGAATGGTTGCACGCTGACGTCGTGGTCGATCTTGACGATGTTTCTCACCCTGGGACAGTACTCGGCCACCCACCGCATCCCGCGGACGAACTTGTAGACGGTGGTGAAGTAGGTATCGTTGTAAGGGAACACCACGACGTCTCCCGCAACCTCGGCTTCATGCTTCGTCCAGAGATTCACCAAAGGGTTCTTGTCTTGTGCAACAAAGAAGACGCCCGTCCAGTTGAAAGCCGCTTGGGCGGCTTCTTCGAACAGTGTGGTCCTAAGGTGCATGCGGCGTTTCCAGTAACTCGGCGCGACATGCACGAAGAACAAGGTGTCCAGTGGTTGACTGCAGAGCTGGCGGACCGCCCAGCCTCCGGAGTGCCACTCCTTGTCCGGTCCATGCGCGTCCATTGAATCGATCCAGTGTGGGCAGTGATTAGCTCGCCGGGCTTGGAAGACAGGCCGTGTTGCGTTGCGTTCGTCATGCTGCATTGTCTGCGAGATAGAAGGTGGCGGTGCTATCACGTGGACAAGCTTCTCTATATGGATCATTGCGATGATGGAGAGCAAGGCTGCTGCTGCTATAAGAAGAAATTCTTTCTTGCTGTTGCAGCTCTGTGGAAACGTCACCATGACGAGCCTTCTTCTTCTTCTCCTCTTCTTATGGCTCTTACCCAATGTAGGGGATTGGCCGAGTGTCGGTCGAATTTTTTTGGTGTTTCTTCGCATTACTACTCGTATAAGCTAGGGATAGTTAATACAACAAATTTAATTACTCAATATTTATACATAAATGGCTAAAAAGATGGATAACTTTGATCAATATTATTTCAGTCAGACATAAATTCCTTTATGGCGTAGTAAACATCCCTGTGACTGTAGCCCAGAGTAGAGACGCCATGTGATAGAACAACTGATTCAGATATTTCCAGGCCCAAGTTTCGAAGATGTGGTGCTATGAGTCTTCTCCTCAATGACGTGTACCACGGCGACAGTATAGAAAGTAATGACTGATTGTTTCCTCCTCCTGCAGGTAAAAGTTGAGGGAGGTAACCCGGCAGCGAAGTTTGGTTATAGCCACTTCTGTCATTCTCGACCGCGATAACTCACTGTTTCAGGGAAATAATAAGTGAATATATTCTGGAGAAGCTGTTAATACAGTGTCTGATAAGCATTCTTCTAAAGTTAGGGTGCAGAATCGTGCAATTGTAATGTATGCGTCAGTGGGAAAACCGGAATGATTGGCACCAAAAGCGCCGTCTTTGCTAAATGGTCAGTGCTTTCATTTAAAAACAAACCCTTGTGTCCTGGTACCCAAATTAAGTGGAGACATAGTAGGTGCGCGGGAACTAGTATTCTAAGAATCTTTAGAAGAGGTGTTTCACCAGATGCAGAGAGGGAAGAACACACAGATAATGAGTCAGTGAAAATTGCTACTACTGCAACTGGCGGCTGTTGCAGCTGTTGTTGCGCAAGACGTCAGATTGGTCATAAGTGCTACAGCTTTTGAAAGTATATAGCTGTGTCATCTGTGAGCGAAACACTTGCGAGACACACTCAGTTAACGGTAGTTATTATCTGATCCAACGCCTTCGACATTGCTTTTTCAGCTGCTGGTGCAGTTGATGATGATTATGATGTTGATGATGGTGCTCCTTAAATGACTGGCACCTACTCACTAAGGGGGATCGGCCTAGAGTTTAGCAGGATTTATTATTATTAGATGCGAAGCGTCCTATTGTTGAGTTCAATCCGGTGTGCTGCGTAACTACCCTTACAGAGAATGTGCGGTCCAACTCCTTTCTCCTCTTCTACGCCCCCTCTATCGCCTGGCCACGACGACGCAGGCAGCGTCTGCTAGCCCGCGCTCCTCCCCATTTGTCCTTTAGATGTCCATCCCAGCGGCGTTTAAACCCCCATTGCGCATGTGCGACCACTTTCTCTTCTCACCTATGATTCCCTCTCTCGCACGGCAACGCCGACGCAGGTTGCGCCTGCCACCGAGTTTCTTCATTGAAAAAAAAAAAAAAAAACTAACTGCTCGCGCTTCACAACCATTCAATGGCTGCCCCGTATATATATGCAATGTAGAGCCGGTGGAAGATTTCTTCTGTGAGTTTATGAGCAATAAAGATTCTCAGTGTGCGCGTTAACTATAAGGGGACTGCGGGTATCTGTGTCCAATCGGAGGTTGCTGTCTTTCACTGCCCGTTCGCAGCGATTGGCATGTTCCAGTGGGAAACATCGGTTCATCACAGCGTACTTTGTGGAGTGATGAACTTTTTGCAGCGCAGCGCAGTTATGAAGTCTTTGGTACCACATTATCATTTAAGAGACAGCGTAGCTGAAGGCTCCGAAAATATCGACCAGATGAGGTTCTATAGTAAACACCTGTATTCGAGTATGGACCCCTTGCAAAAACAATGGCAACGCTGTGTGGTGGCGTGCATGGTAGTGGAAGAAACGTGAACGAAAGGTGTGCGTCCACCGGGCTCCGTTCTTGTCTATTCCGTCATCGTTATAGCAGCGGCGTCCCTCACAATTGTTTTCCCCACGACCAGGTAGGAGAGTAATCTTTCTTGCCTTCCGCCTCTAAACGAAGACAGGCTAGTTGAGTTTTACCGAAGCAAGTCGACAACAGAGCGCTCCTACGACTGCACCTACAACTTCAGCGTAAAATCGCGTGGAACGCCGCTGCCTTAACGAAGACTGAATAGACTAGAACGGAGCCCTGCGGACTAAAGCTTTTCGCTTCGTTTCTTTTTTTACTATGGAAGCTGCCGCCCTGTGTTACCGGTGTTTTCGCAAATACAGATGCAGCAACCGGGATTTTATCTACTGCCTATCGGGTCAGCAGTGAAGCATAATGACTACCAGACCACCACAGCTGCTCAGTTTATTGGTTGTCGCAATAAAAACGCAGATATGGGATTCGAAATAACAACCTATGGACTGCGAATGAGAGTTCACGTATGACGTATTGCAATACTTCTACATTGGCGTGATCATGAGACTCATGCTTACGTTCTCATTTTTACATTTTTACCCGTGCAGACTCGTCTTATGCGAACGTGCCTCATGAAGCCCATGCAATCATTAATAATTATCAGGTGTTGGCAGGTACCATCCTCCACGTAAAGCGCGCCGTGTCATCAGAAAGTCATATGAGTACGTTTCATCAGCAAATCTACTGGAGTAGTCATACGAGTGCCTCTGAAGAGCCTGCATCGTATTCATCCAGAGCATCAGTCCCCACTGCACTCTGCGACCGATGGATTTTCCATACACAAAATACTCGTGTCTGAACATGACTTCTCCTCTGAGCATTTGTTCAGTTTTGTCCTGCTGGGGTCGCACCCAGCTGATGCTCGACATGTTCACGTGTCCAACGTTGGTGAACAAGGCGAGATGACCGCTAACGTAGGCATCGTCGATTGCATAACCCTTCACAACTTTCGAAGCCCGGAACAGTTTCTGCATCGTATCCATCGTCATGATCATGGCACGACCTGAACAGTACAGAGGGTAGGTGTCCATGGCGAGCTCGTCTTCGGGAATGCAGTACTTGCTTCTGTGATGACGGATTACGTCCATATCTACAAACACGAAGCCATGAATCGAGCTCACTTTTAGGGGCAGAGTCTGGTCCAGGTATCGCCGAAGCTCGAACGGTTGCACTGTTACGTCATCGTCTATCTTGACGATGTTTCTCACGTTGGGACAGTGCTCGGTCACCCATCGCATGCCGCTCACGAATTTGTAGAGTATGGTGACGAACGTGTCATTGCAAGGGAATACCACGACGTCTCCCGTGACTTTGGCCTCGGTCTTCGTCCAGAGGTTCACCAAGGAGTCCTTGTGTTGTCCGACGAAGAAAACACCCGTCCAGTTGAAAGCGATTCTAGCTGCTTCTTCGAACAGTGTGGCGCGCAGGTGAACGCGGTTCTCCCAGTAGCTTGGAGCCGTGTGCACGAAGAACAGCGTGTCCAGTGGTTGACTGCAGATCTTCTGGACGGCCCAGCCACCGATGTGCCATTCCTTTCCTGGTGTCGGCACATCCAGGGAATCGATCCTGTTCGGGCAAACAGGGTGGCGCTTCTTCTTTTCATGCAGTTTGAAGATTCTCGGTGTTGCATTGCTCCCCTGTTTCAGTGCTGGATGGAGCAAGAGCGGAGCACTCGAAATTTTCGCCTTCCTCACATAAATTAGGAGGCTGACTAGGGTCGTAGCGGTGAAGACGAGGAGTCTTCTCCTGTTGCCACTTACAGGAAATGTCTTCATGACGGCTATTCGTGATGCTTGATCAACCAACATCTCTTCTTCTTCTTCTTCTTGCCCTCCGCACATGGCACACTCCCATTGGAAGGAATTGGCTGAGAAGAAGAAGTATTCTTCCCATATTATCTGTATTATGCATTTCCTGGGTCCACTAGTTAATTATTTACTGATTTGAAGTGTCAAGTACTACAAGCAATGAAATATGTAACGCGCGCAGAATTTAACTAGTGATCCTTTTAGTCACAGTGATATATTCCTGAACGGAAAAGGAGACATTCCTGTGGCTGTGCCACAGTTGGCTTTTTCTTCTTTGCAAGTGAACATTTGTCAATCACCCTGTAGAGCTGTGGCGTACCAGAGAGTGGAACACCGAACCGGTGCCCCCCCCCTCCCCCGAAATTGTTTTTCGCAATGGGCACATCATGCTCTCTTTGGCCTCGTGTTCAACATTGTCTGCTGTGCTTCCCTCCCATTACACATGCACCGATACATCCGGCCTGGGATGCATTAAGCCTGATGATTTAGAGAATGAGTGCAAGGAGAACAAAATCTCGGCAAAAAAATTGTCGACGAGATGTCATTTGAATCTAAGTACTGACAATCCGAAGACAACAGCTCAGCTATCTAGGTACGCTGGAGAGCATATCATAGTTTCTTTACAGTATAGTGTGCAAGAGGTTTGGAGAGATAAGTGAGGGGGAAGAACAGAGACAAAAGGTGGGGAGAGAGCAAAGTGTCGCAGAGAATGATTGAGGAAGAAACAGACTAAAAAAGTGAGGGAGAAAGGTGAAGAAATAGAAAGGAATGGAAAATAGAGAAATAAATAAATTGTACGAAAGGGCACAGCAATAACAGAAAGAAGAAAGAAAAAGAGGAAAAAGAGATATTAAAAGGAACAAAAAGGGCCGTTTAGTTTCACACTTTTTCAGTGAGCCTTGGCACCTCTTTTGAAAATCTGCCTTAATAATGTTGCAACCTTGTTATGACGTGACAACAACACTGAGCACTGGTTGCAGTTCAAATGAGAGGTCTGAAACACGTGTCCTGTCGACTTTTTTTTAGCGACCAAGCCTGCACAAGACAGTCTGAAGCCGATACTTTTACCCTAAGTGAAAAAGTCAGCTCGCTAGTTGAGGCTGACTGATAAGCACCTGCGATCGACCATGAGGATCATCTCTGCACAAGAAATACTACGGACATTTCCTCTTTTGCCATTGCGAAATTTCGTAAGGCATCAAGCGAGCATGTTCAGAACTTCAGGAGCTGTTTAGTACTTTACAAGGAAGACAGTTATGTCACTTTGCTAAATAGCACTTACACTTAGTTCTTGCAACTTTCCCTGGATAACGCTTTGTTCAGGAAAATTACACAGATGTGACTCGTTTCCAGCATTCGTTTTACGATCGTCCCATGCAGCCCAAACGTAACATTGAAGTAATTGTTTTTATTTCGCGACCAGCATCAGTATTCAAGCCATTCTGAAAGTCGGTATTGTCATTTTTCTCATATTCGATGACAAATCTTTCTCAGAAATGTCCGATATGTAGAATGCGGAAAAAGGGCTTTTAAATGACGTTACTTGACGTTGTCACGTTCCTCTCCCACTTTGATTAAAAGACGCAATGTTCCACACATGCAAGCCGAGTTGAATGAAAATAGCGTTTTCGTTATTTTGACCGGGGAAAAAGAACACTCCGTTTATTCTCACCAGGTCGAAGCAGTGCCGGCCGCAAAACTTAGCAGCGACTTAGCTTTGTTATGCCAAAATATACGTAACGTGAGCTGCGGACGGGTCGAGAGGCAGACAGGCGGACGGACGCACGGACGGAGAGATGAACGAATGAACGGACTAGGAAACTCATGCGAGTATAGCGCCATCCCACGTGACACATCACTCAAGGCGCTTCCAGACCTTCTACAGCGGGCCAGCTGTGTACCGAGCCAGTTCGATGCCCCTTGAAATGTACAGCACGGCTTTCGATAAGCCACACGAAACTGCTTAATCATGGCGAGTGTAGCATATGAAAAAAAAAAACGTCTATAACTATACGTATAACTATGACAAGGTCACTGTACCCTTCCCGTTATCACTGCGTTGAACTCGTTTGCAAAGGGCGTAAGACAGAATCATAGTGTATTGCAGTTCAAAATTTAACGGAATGATTGCGAAAGGCCGTGATTCGACTTAGACTAACACAAGCCAAGCGTTAACATAGGCATGTGGATCTTTCGCTCACCAGTGCCGTTTGTGACAGCTTTCAGGTAACGGGCGTGATACATTTTTCAATGATTGATTGATTTGTGGGGTTTAACGTCCCAAAACCACCATTTGATTATGAGAGACGCCGTAGTGGAGGGCTCCGGAAATTTCGACCACCTGGGGTTCTTTAACCTGCACCCAAATCTGAGTACACGGGCCTACAACATTTCCGCCTCCATCGGAAATGCAGCCGCCGCAGCCGGGAATCGAACCCGCGACCTGCGGGTCAGCAGCCGAGTACCTTAGCCACTAGACCACCGCGGCGGGGCATACATTTTTCAATGTTGATATAACAACCAATGCTAAAATAATGACACGTTTGAAAAAGAAGGGACCCGAAACTCGCGCGGATTAGCCCAGAGATGAAGGACGCGTGTTACCGCGGCTCTTCCAGGTGAGTATCGCTATTCTTCGCGCCGCTTCCACGGCTTCGTCGACAATGTCCGTGGGCGTCAAATCGAAAAACAAGCGGATGGCGGCATCCCGCAGGCCACCGGGCTTGTACGACGCTCGTGGAAGGCGTTCACACACGGCCGACTTCATGGCGTCCACGGCCTCTTGCACGTTGTCTCTCGTGATGAACGAATGCAGCGCGGCTGCCGTGAGCTTGGAGCGCGCGACGGAGCGATGGTTGATGGCGCTGCGGATGCCCTCCGGCAGCAGAGCCGTGTCTCGGTCGTAGGTATCTTCCATCTTCGCGTGGTCCATTATGGCCGTCCTGCGTGACAGAAGAGCACAAGGCATCGTGTTTAGAGAGCAATACGCATCGGTGTCCTTGCCTTGATACAGTTATCTACTACTTGAACAGACGCAAGTTCACGGCTGAATTCGAGGTTTGGACGTTTGGACAAGGAGACTTGTCTTCCTTGAGACTGCAACTCAAGAAGACTTGACCACTTGTCGAAACGTTGGCTCGACGCCTCCAGTTAAAAGAACTTTCTCATTTCTTAAACTTTCATCCTACCCTGAAACTCTGCGTTATTCGGACTGCCTTTGCGAAGAGTCTGTGTGTAGCCGCTATAAAAAATGCAAGCTTGATTGCGAAATTGACATGGTTTCGTATGCATTCGCTTAAGACGACTCCAAGTCAAAATCAATCTTTCTTTTGACAGCTAAGCTGTGAAACCTAGACATCCGTTAACAAAAATAGCTGCCGCCCTGTTGTAATAATAACATGTAAAGCAGCGCGCCACCTGGACTACAGGTAGCCAATTTGCAGGCAAGTCAAGGAGCATCCACCGCCGAGCCGTCGCCGTAGTGACCTCCACATTTTCTTATACACTGTGGTTTGGGGACAACGATTTCAACACATTTAGAGTGACAAGCTTTACGCGTATTCCGTAGCCGCCCGTCACCGTGTATTGGCTGCCACTTCTTCGGCCAAGCGCGCTGTATCCAATCGCTGCTGGCGTTGCGATTCCCGTGCGGCAGCACCGTAAGCTGAGGATCTATACCAGCTTCACTGTGCCAAGATTTGCGCAATTGTAGACAAACTTCCCCATTTCTTTTCTTTTTTTTCTTATCTTCCGAGTCCATTCTGCCGCAACGTCATAATGAGGTCACAAATGTTCGCCATATGCACGTGATAATGACGTACTGAGGTGTCATGGACTAACGTGTGTTACTCAGGGTCAGTTTGCTTTGGGCTCACCATCGGTGCACGCGCAGTAAGATGTTCAAAGATTATGAGAGAGAGAGAATAAACTTTTATTTTGAGCAAACCCTCTGTAAGCTCAAGGTTGGCGGCCTCCCTACTACAGGTAGCCGCAGGCCTTCACCATCTCCCGTGCCCGTTGAACTAGGTTTCACTGATCAGACCTTGGTCTGATAATTTGGCAGTACTCAAGAAAAAAAAAAGAAAACAGAATATTTCCACTGCTTCAGCAGACCACGTTTAATTTACATATGTTGTATAATGCTCCAAACGTAATATCGGCGTCAAATGAAACTCCAACAGCGCAATGGTATAGCGCGCAGCGTCCAGTTATCACCATGGACAGGCGCACATATGCTCAGTGCTGTCAAAGCAGATGCACGCGTCTGTCAATAGTGACCACTGGATGGCGCACAGATTGCAAATGCTTGCCGCTGTTGGATTTGCTTTGACGCTGATATCGCCGTGAAGCTTGACCGAATCTAGATTATCAGAGAACTTGAAGCTTTCTACGACCTATCTATCTAGTGGTTCACTAAAACTTGCACCTGGGCGAGTTGGTTTATATTTAAAGGTAAACCGGTCTGTGCGAATAAAGACAAGGATACATGGAAAATAAGACAGGCACAAGCACAATTTCGAGCCCATGCCATGTATGTAGCGGTGTACAGTCTGTTCACACTTGGGGGAAATCTCGGAACGCACGAATCGCGTTGCTACGAGAGCTGCAGTTGCGTATAGGCCGCATCTCGCACATGCGTAGACACTTGAATGGCCGTAGTGTTGAATCGTACCATTTGCTACGGCGGCACGTGGGTACATCGCTGGCCGCACCACGTATCATGTGGTCCGAGATTTCCCCTAAGTGTGAAACAGACTGTACGTGGAAGGAATTCCACTTTGGTGGGAAGCCCACGTAGACTTAACGTAAATTACAGTTGGGGGCTATTGGCCCTCTTCTGGGAATGTGCCCGGCTTTGGTTTAACCGTGTATAAGCGGCGGAAACCGTTTAGTGGGCTGTAACCTTTTGTACCGTAGCGGTGGCTACTTGGTTAGAGAGTCCACTTTCAATGCGGGAGGTACCGGGTTTGATTCCCAATGCCAACCACTGGTTTTTCCCAATCGGTAGAGGATAATACCTCTACCCAATGGGTACACGGACCTGGCGCTTGGTTTTTCCTGGGTACTCATCTCGAAAGGTAACCCCATAAGGTTCTGCGAAAGCCCGTGGACGTGCCTCGATCCACCACAGCTTTGGTGAAATAGTTGAGCATACGTTCCCTGCTGCGGGGCGCAGACAATTGCTGTGGCCGGGTACCTACTGACTAAATAAGTACAAGCGCACTCCTGGCCTGGTGTTCGGCAGAACGAAGCTCATAACCACTTGGGAGTGCGCGCAGCCTGTGGGAAATTAGCGGCACGAGACCACCAGAACTGCAAATTAAGGTCATCCTTTATTTGCGCTTGTCCCTGTCCTGTCTTGCCTGTGTACTTCTCTTTATTTGCGCACACCCGTTTATCTTGTGATCTATGTAGTGGTGTCTAACCTGTTCACGTCGACTGCACGTGCGCTTGAGCATGAGCATCAGTTGAGCATGAACATCAGTTGAGCATGAACATTAGCTGAGCATGAACATCAGTTGATGTCAGTTTGTGAAAATTGCTTAGTATTTGAGTACTGATTGATATGTGGAATTTAACGTCTCAAAACCACCATATGATTATGAGAGACGCCGTATTGGAGGGCTCCGGAAATTTCGACCACCTGGGGTTCTTTAACGTGCACTCAAATCTGAGCACACGGGCCTACAACATTTCCGCCTCCATCAGAAATGCAGCCGCCGCAACCGGGATTCGATCCCGCGACCTGCGTGTCAGCAGCCGAGTACCTTAGCCAAAAAACCACCGCGGCGGGGCATAGTATTTGAGTATTGCTTTCATTTAAAAATTGTTGCTGGTTTAAATTAATCGTCATATCTTGTCTCCCGAGTAACTTCATTCTCCGCAGCAACTGACGTGCAATTTGTTTAGCCATAAAAAAACCAACTAGCCCAATACCCCACTTTGCCCGAGTTTATCGCCATAGCAAAGCTTGTGAACATTTGTTTCAAATAATATGTTGAGGAACTCTTAGGCTGTTTGGAAAGTTGCCACCTTATAGCTGTTGGCTTATTATTCGAAAACTATTAGACTAGTATTTGGTTCATATTTGTATTCGATTCGGTGTCGTCACTTTTAGATTCATGTTTGATTCGGTTCTGAAATTCTCTATTCGCGCACCCCTACTACAAAGGCTTTCACCCTTATAATTCGGCTGCACATGCACAAACCTGTAAGCGGTGGGCTCGACTGTGCACACGTGAACGCCCCTGTTGAGATACTGGCGTCGGAGGCCGTCGGCGAGCGTTATGCAGGCGCTCTTGGTCATGCAGTACGCCAAGCACTCTGGAAGGGTCACTCGGCCTGCGCAGAACAAGGTGCAGACACGTCAAACTGAGAAACTGCACCCGAGCGTATGTACTACGACTACACCTAGTGGATCCATCGTCACACGTACGAGATATAGTCACGTGGTGCGTTCATCATTATCCTCAACACGATTCTGTTTGTGTGCAGACTGCACGACGAAAGCCATGGCTTGATACCTGGGATTAACCCCTGTCCGTCAGGGCCGTACTCATTGGTTCGTAAAACTAACAAATTATAATAATTTTTTTCTATCCTGACGCGTACACCAGTGACAGGTGTGTTTCGTGCAGACACATGGCGACACTCGCATGCGTGCTCTGGGAGTGTAGAAGCGCTCATCCCGGCTCTACCTTAAACAAGTGGGAGATGTCCTTCAAAAGCTCACTTCTTGCCGACCAGCAATGGGCCGTCTAGGATGGCTTCGAAGCGTCCGCCTGGTATTCTCTGTGGGCCCCTACGTGGGTGATGATCAATATACGCTCTAAGCGTGTCCTACAGGACAAAAATAAAGCTTTAGGAGCGAAGTTTCAATTAGTCTAACCTAATCCTGCGTCAGGCGTAACCAGCAGTACCTCCCAAACGGTATAATAGACTCCGCTGTCTCCTAGAAGTACATACAAATTGCAGTTTAGTGAGGATATTTTTATCTTAGCACTGTTTTCATAAAATTTTTGTATTTATTTTTTGTGATGTTATACCTCTACGTTTATTTCATATTTGTTGGGCATGATTGACTGCCGTGAGTTAAATGACGGCAGTCAATCATGCCCAACAAATATGAAATAAACGTAGAGGTCATTTAACTCACGGCCCTCAGTCCCCACCAGCTGCGGAGCAACTGACCACGGCGGCGGTCAGATCTGCAAAGCAGCAGAGGGTGCTAGGAATCTCTGGATACGGACAGGCCACCATTGGAACTTGAACTTAGCAACGTTTAACGTTAGAACGTTATCTAGTGAGGGAAGTCTAGCTGTATTATTCGAGGAGCTAGAAGGCATTAAATGGGATATAATAGGGCTGAGTGAGGTTAGGAGGACAGATGAGGCCTATACTGTGCTACAGAATGGGCACGTCATTTGCTATCGGGGCTTGGCAGACAGAAGAGAACTGGGAGTAGGGTTCCTAATTCACAGAAACATAGCTGGCAACATAGAGGATTACTATAGCATTAATGAAAGGGTGGTAGGCATTGTAATTAAACTGAATAAAAGATACAAAATGAAGGTAGTACAGGCTTACGCACCTACATCCAGCCATGATGACGCTTCAGTTGAAAGCTTCTATGAAGACGTGGAATCGGCAATGAGTAAGGTGAAAACACAGTATACTATAGTAATGGGCGACTTTAATGCAAAGGTAGGGAAGAAGCAGGCTGGAGACCAGGCAGTAGGAGATTATGGCATCGGCACTAGAAACGCCAGAGGAGAGCTACTAGTAGAATTCGCAGAACGCAATAATCTGCGTATTTTGAATACCTTCTACCGAAAACGAGAAAACCGCAAGTGGACATGGAGGAGCCCTAATGGCGTAAATAAGAACGAAATAGACTTTATAATGACTGCACACCCAGGAGTCGTGCAGGATGTGGAAGTGGTTGGCAAGGTAAGATGCAGTGACCATAGAATGGTACGGGCTCGAATCCGACTTGAAGAAGGAACGACAGAAACTGATACGCAAGAAGCAAATCAATGAGCTAGCACTGAGAGGGAAAGTACAGGAATTCAGATTGTCACTGCAGAACAGGTACTCTGCTCTTAGCGAGGAAACCAACCTTAGCGTAGATACAATGAATGATAATCTGACGAGTATCATCACGGAGTGTGCAGTGGAAGTCGGAGGCAGGGTAGCTAGACAGGACACCGGCAAGCTTTCCCAGGAAACGAAGAACCTAATTAAGAAGCGTCAAATCATGAAAGTGTCAAGTACAACAGACAAAATAGAACTGGCAGAGCTTTCGAAGCTGATTAATAGACGTAAAGTATGCGATGTAAGAAGGTATAACATGGAGAGAATTGAGCACGCTCTGAAAAACGGAGGAAGCGTCAAAGCAGTGAAGAGGAAACTTGGGATAGGGAAAAGGCGGATGTATGCACTAAGGGACAAAGAAGGCAAATTAACTACCAATATGGATAGGATAGTTAAAATAGCGGAGGAGTTTTACAGAGATCTGTACAGTAGCCGAGACAACCACGACCTTAATGCTATAAGAACTAGCAGTAACCCAGACGACACCCCACCGGTAATGATAGAAGAAGTCAGAAAAGCTTTGGAGAGCATGCACAGAGGCACAGCTGCTGGTGAGGATCAAGTAACATCAGATCTGCTGAAAGATGGAGGACAGATTGTGTTAGAAAAACTAGCCTCTCTATTTACGAGGTGTCTCCTGACGGGAAAAGTACCAGAGTCTTGGAAGAACGCTAACATCATCTTAATACATAAGAAAGGAGATGACAAGGACTTGAAGAATTACAGGCCGATCAGCTTGCTCTCTGTAGTATACAAGCTATTTACAAAGGTAATTGCTAGCAGAGTAAAGAAAACATTAGAATTCAATCAACCAAAGGAACAAGCAGGATTTAGAACAGGCTACTCAACAATTGACCACATTCATACTATCAATCAGGTAATAGAGAAATGCTCAGAGTATAACCAACCACTATACATAGCCTTCATAGATTACGAGAAGGCGTTTGATTCAGTAGAAATATCAGCCGGCATGCAGACACTGCGGAATCAGGGCGTAGATGAAATATATATAAACATTCTGGAAGAAATCTACAGGGGATCAACTGCTACCATAGTGCTTCATAAAAAAAGCAACAGAATACCAATAAAGAAGGGTGTAAGGCAGGGGGACACAATCTCCCCAATGCTATTCACTGCGTGCTTACAGGACGTTTTCAGAAGCCTAGAATGGGAACAGTTAGGGATAAGAGTTAATGGAGAGTACCTCAGTAACCTGCGCTTCGCCGATGACATTGCATTGCTGAGTAACTCAGGGGACGAATTGCAACTCATGATTACGGAGTTAGACAAGGAGAGCAGAAAGGTGGGTCTTAAAATTAATCTGCAGAAAACGAAAGTAATGTACAACAACCTCGGAAAGGAGCAGCGCTTTGCGATAGGTAATAGTGCACTTGAAGTTGTAAAAGACTATGTCTACTTAGGGCAGGTAATAACCGCAGAGCCTAACCACGAGATTGAAGTAACTAGAAGAATAAGAATGGGGTGGAGCACATTCGGCAGGCACTCTCAAATTATGACAAGTAGATTGCCACTGTCCCTCAAGAGGAAGGTATATAACAGCTGTATCTTGCCGGTACTTTGCTACGGAGCAGAAACCTGGAGACTCACAAAGAGGGTTCAACTTAAATTGAGGACGACGCAGCGAGCAATGGAAAGAAAAATGGTAGGTGTAACCTTAAGAGACAAGAAGAGAGCAGAGTGGATTAGGGGACAAACGGGAGTTGAGGATATCATAGCTGCAATAAAGAAGAGGAAATGGACATGGGCCGGGCATGTGGCACGTAGACAGGATAACCGCTGGTCATTAAGGGTCACCAACTGGATTCCCAGAGAAGGGAAGCGGGGTAGGGGGAGACAGAAGGTTAGGTGGGCAGATGAGATTAAGAAGTTTGCGGGTATAAATTGGCAACAGCAAGCACAGGACCGGGTTAACTGGCGGAACATGGGATAGGCCTTTGTCCTGCAGTGGACGTAGACAGGCTGATGATGATGATGATGATGATGATTGACTGCCATTCCTGCTGCTTTGTCAACTTGTGAACGGGGTCAGGACCTCGTCAAGCTCTTGAGCTTTTACTCCTGTCCTCCACCTTATTTAAAGGAAATAAAATGATTGATATATTGACGGCGCGGTGCGGCTACTCTCTTATTCCCTGCTGTGCGGGCTGTGCCTGGGTGCGCGGGGAACGAGCGCCTCTCTCGGTCTCCTGGATTGTTGCCGTACGTGTCAGATCGTTGGTGGGGCATGGATGAAGCGGAGCGGTGGGTGCGGAGGGCCATGGCAGCTCGTGCTCTCCGCCAGCCAGCCAGCCAGCCAGCCAGCCAGCCGGACGGACGGACGGACGGACGGACGGACGAACGGACGGACGCACAGATGCACGGACGGACGCACGGATGAACGGACGGACGCACGGATGAACGAACGTTTCGCTCATCATGATTCACTGCGTGGATATGCTGTAAATTTTTAAAATTTCATTGAGATCCTACTTTCCGAAAGCGCGAATCTATTAGGAGAGACTTCATAGTGGAGGGCTCTGAAAAATTCTACCACGTTAGATTCGTGCACCTAAATACATACATACGGACTTCTATCAATTTACCACCATCGAAATGCGGCCGCACGTCAACCGGTAGACCACCATGGCGGGTCGAGCTCGTTCTTCCTATATATATGTTTCTATTTTTTCTTGTCAGAACCTTGCCACATGATCTAGTAGATCTTTACTACAGGTCAATAATTTCAAGCAAGTGTGCTAGTCAGACAAAAAAGTCAGAGCCCCCCAATGCTGCGAAGATTGGAATCCAGCGTCCTCTACGTACGATAGCTTCGTCATTTTCGTGCCCACTAGCTCTTCCGTGCGCGTTGGCGTTCCTTCAATTTTCACTATTCTATGTTCGAGGGAATGAGGTGCGTTCATCCTATAGAAAAGCCCAAAGGGCAGCTAATAATAAAGGCACCTGCTCCACGTCACGAGACAAAGGATCCCACAGATTGGTGGGAAATGGCGCCACCGAGTACAGCAACACTTGCGAAAGAGCAATCGGCTGTGGCGAGGGGCATAGGGTTTCTTATACATACAATAGAGCGAACTTAGGTCTATGGGAGAAGGACTATGGGAGCTGCAACACGTGGTGCTTCCGCCAGCAAGGGAATGATGGTACTACTAGATTTATCTGATCTTGGTTCTTTCGGCTGCGTTCGGCTCCGTCTGGCCTGAATCCGGTTTGCCGCAATACTAACGCTTCACCGCCTTGATCTGTTTGCGCTCGCCAGTACAAGCAAGCTCACGAAGTTCACGACGGTCCAATCATTTTTTCGAAACAAAACCAAAACACATAAATGAGCGAAGCCACAAGTGCGTTCAAAGCCCACTGGCGCGAAGACTAGGCAAATCCGTGTACTACCCATTGTTTCCATGGTGGCTGAACGGTTGCAGTGCTAGAGTTTATTTTTTTTTACTTTGTTTTAGAAAGCTCTATGTCGAGGGGCACCTGTGGCGAGGGTGCACCTGTGGCGAGGGGGTGAGGTTCGATGGTCATCGGATATGATTGTCCTACGTGTCTTTTGTCTACGGACGAGATCCTCTAGAACATATAGCCGCGTACAGCTTCGCAGTAAAACACGAATACAGACCCAGAATGCTGCTGATGAGGACTAGCCTTCCGCCAGACTTCTTGAGTAGTGGCAGGAACGTGGAAGACACGGAAAGAACGCCGAAGGTGTTGACGTCGAACACGGAGCGGACGCGGCTCAAGGGTTGCCACTCGATGTAGCCCATGCTGCCGACACCGGCGTTGGCGACCACAGCCCACAGGTCTACATGTTCAAGCAGAAAAAAAGGGGGGGGGGGGAGGAAGGAGAGAAGGAACGTATATTACGAGTGCGGAGTCGCCCTTGTATCTGTGCCAGTCGCAGTTGTAACACGCAAAACTGAACGAAATGAAGAATTTTATTGCTCCTTTTTGTCTCACTATCACAGGCGATACTCATCTCAGGTCGGTTCACTTTTATACTTTATATAATATGATTATCTCCCCACTTTACTATGAAGAATTAGTCATCACCGTGGTGGTCAGATGTAGGCGTGGGCAACGAGCTAGGAATGCACAAACAGTCCTATGTCTCTCGTTGCCCAGAAAAAAACAACAACAACTATTTTTTAGCCATTGGTATTAGCGACATTCCTACTTTGATCGTTTTTGTACTCTGCTTAACGCACGATAAATTACAGCAATGAAAAATGCGTTGTACTAACGCAATGGTTAGAGTGGTATACAGGGGGCTATATGACAGCGTGAACGCTAGAACAGTGATTTCAGTTAAGTGAATTGCAGCAATGAAAAATGCGTTGTACTAACGCACATGATGGTTAAAGTGGTATACAGAGGGCTATATGACAGCGTGAACTCTAGAACACTAATTTCAGTTAAGTGAATCCGTGTAAGTAACAAAAGAGCGCAGTTTTTCCAGGTGGTCAGCAGAACGACCTCTTTACAGAGGTGGCTGCTGCGGTAGTTCCCGTAGAAAACACTTTGCTCCCGGATTTCGAGCTCGAAGGACAGAAGGAGGCTTACGGAAGCGTATCATGGTCGCTTCTCTTTCATTCAACACTCAATTTCTGCTCCCTGTAATCTGTCATTACTTTATAGTAAATATATCCTTTCTCTTTTGTATAGCGCATGTTTTAGGCCACTCTGCGAACATATATGACGGTATCATCGCAAATCACTGGTCACAATAAACACTGCATTGTCAGTCAGGGCGCTTTTTGACGACATTTTGCCCCTGCGCCTTCAAGATCCCCACATAATACTTGCAGGTCATGCTTGCTTTTAAATGCCACTACGATCTTACTCCTGCCGTCAAGCGTCTTGAGCACAATCTGGAAGGCTCGAGTGACCTCTTCTTCCTTGGTGACGTTCATCTGCAATACCCGGATGTTCTTGGAGCTCCCCAGCAGCTTCGAGCTCTCGCTGTTCTCGTCCAAGCAGCCGGCGTAGACAAAGAATCCTTTCTCCGCCAGCTGCTTGGCAAGCATATTGCCGAAGCCTGTGTCGCATCCTGCGTTAAATGATTTCACACCTGATTTCACACCGGAAGCCTTGCCAACTCTATAAAACGCGAAAATTGACGGTCGACGTCAACAGGTGCGGTGCAAAAGTTTATCGAGGTATGACTTGCCCTTATGACGTAATCATAACGTCACAAGTAGGCAAAACGTGTGACGTAACAATGTCGGAACTGATAGGTGACGGAAAATGTTAGATGGAAGCTTAAGGGATAGGAAGAGAGCAAAGCGTGTCAGGGTAAAAAAGGGTGCTAGCAACAGTTCTGAAACGCACTACAAAAATTGGCCCCGTATCTGAATGTTTCACTAAACACGTCGAAAGGCAATAATCTTGCATCTCGAGAGAAAGAACAAAACGTTTATTTGATGTTCTGCGCGAGAAAATTGGTGAACTGTGCTCCGGAAGTGCTGCACTAGAGAGTCTCGATCCGTGCAGCGAAGGCGAACGAGCGCATCGAGGCATGTTAAACACGAGCGTTTTCTGGTAGTCATCTTCGAAAACGAAGGAACACGTGCGCGCCTGTCTCGGAGGCGATAAGGTGTAGAACGTAAAGCGACTGGCAGGTGCCACCAGCGTGTCGTCTTAGCAAATCATTTGAAACACTTGCCTTTTTGAGGATCACGTTGTCAGCGCAGCGTGATAAGCGCTACAGTTTTAGAATTACTTATGTATGCTTTGTATATTATAAAGACACACATACAGAATATTGACGTGTCGTTATGGTGCCTCAGATATGCACAATAATTTATTTGGCAATCCCACAAGTATGAACGCTGAAATTTGAGCAATATTGGTGGGCGCTGCGGATGGAGTTGGCCGTTTGGGGTATCGTTACAGCGGACAAACAGATCAATGGACAGACAAACAGACGGACGGACGGACGGACGGACGGACAGACAGACAGACAGGCAGACAGACGGACAGACAGACGGACAGACAGACAGACAGACAGACAGACAGACAGACGGACGGACGGATGGACAGACGGACAAACGGACAGACGGAAGGACGGACGGACAGACGGACAGACGGACAGACGGACAGACAGACGGACAGACAGATCAAAATTTTTGCGTTGAAGTACCCCAAGAAAGACTATCGTCTTTAATAACGCGGACTGAGAAAGACGTCACATACACAGGGGCTAACTTTCAACGATGTTTATTTCTACATATACGTATGGGCAACATCATTTTTCAACCATTGTCATTACAAGCACTGTGCAAATTCAGGTATCTGCTTAGATAGGCTAACTCCATAGAGAAAGGGCAACCGACGGTTTGGAGATACACTTATCTTCCAGCCTATCAGTCAATTCAGCCTTTAGTATGACATACCACCGCGCCACGTGTTAGATACATTTTAGTGGAAATCACTATAATACACCGTTACGATGGAATGCTTTCCATCATAACGGAGCAAATGGTTAGTGTTGTGTACGTCACTCAATGCACAATACATTCAGCCGAACAAACTGTCTCCCCATTTTCCCTGGGCAAATGGAGAACCTATGCATCTGCGTGCAGTTGCATATCTTGAAGGGGCACCGAAACAGAGAAGCAGTTCACAAAAACAGCTGTACGAAACAAGTGTCTCACTTGGGTCTGAGCAGAAAGGCGCCTACCGTATGCACGTGATGTGATTGATTGCCCTGTTTCATCCGCTTCATCTTAGCACACTACAATTAACTAAGAGAAGTACACCCGCGACCAAACTATTTCATCCACTACATATTAGCACACTACGGTCAACCAAGAGCAATACACCCACATGTGCTCACTAAAAACTTCGATAAATCAGCAGAAGAAGTAGCATGGAGTAATTCACAAACGGTAAACTCTCAAAATCACGAGCATGTCCTCCGCATCTGCTCGGGCAATTTCCAGACGCTGGCTGGCTTTTGTGAGCATGAATACGCATAGATGAAACACATCCTATAAAGAGGCGCACACATTTTTTATCATGCAAACTCTGACCTACTTGAGGAGCACTGGAGTGACGTTCTGGCTAGCTCAAAATTAGAAAACCAAGTTTGGCCCATCCAACAGGCCGCCCGGAAAGCGGTAGGAAACCTTACCGCAAGAATCTGGGTCAGCTAGGTCAGGCCGCCAGTTCGCAGGTTCTGAATGAAGTTATGTCCAGTCCAATCTGTTCCAGTACTGGGTTATCGAATATTTATAGCGGGAGACATTTCATCATTATGGCGAATTTTTATAACGTATAACAGGGAAATTTTAAACAGGACAGGCTTCGAATAGCCTAGATCGAAGCACACAGGAAAAAAATGTTCAGCTGTAGCATGAACATTAACTCCATTTTAATGCCTCCTTGTGTTCTCAGCTTTTCCCGACTCTTCCAAATATAAATATTTTGTTGTCCTATATAAAATTCAGCGCATGTGTCTGTTAGGAGTTTTTACAAGAGGTACTGAACTGTGTGCTAAATAAGAACTTTGTAGGTTTCACTTGTACGTTTCAGAGGGACACCACATTCTCCGTGACTATGGGAGCATCTTCATAGTCGCTGCGACACCTGCCGACACAGACAGTTAGATGTTGTTAATTATATGACGTTCTTTATCTCTCTTATCTTTCCTCGTTTGCTTCGGACTTTCTTCAGTACGAAACAGCTAACTAAGAATGCCATTTTTGCTAACCATGCTGCCTTTCATTTGCTCATAGATTTATATGTACAAAAGCACAACTTGGTATCGCGCACGCATGCTTGTAACACCTAACACATTTGGCTAAAGACGCGAGTTGAAAGTGACACTGAAAAACGTAGTATTTACACTGACGCTTCGACCGGAGACCGGCTTTTGATAGAAGCTGGTCCCCGGTCGAAACATCTGTGTGAATGATATTATAAACAGATTTTTATTCACGAGTCCCACATGCGTAAGGGAGTGGTGGAAGAACTGCTCTGATGGAAACTGCTTAATCATGGCGTCCCACTTAACAACTAACCTCAGTGCACCTTCGGGAAGTTGAAATCAAGTAACCAGTCGTACCTGTTATGAGCACGCTCTTTCCTTCGGGATCGACTAATGCGTTGAACAGAACCCGGTGAGCGTACCACAGCAAGCAGTAGCCCGACATCAGGAACACGAACAGCAACCCCACGTTAGTTGCGAGTTCCAGGAGCCACGGTACCCGCAAGCACAGCAACCAGAGGAATATCGCGGCCAACCAAGTTAGGCGGGCAGGGGTCAATCTGATCATTGCCAGCACTGCTCTGCAATATCGGCACACCACGACCTAAGGATGGAGGACTGGACAATACTCTGGTTTGGAGCAAAGCGGCTACGCTTGCACCCGAAGAAAATAATTGTGTGCTTCAGGGCAGACAAACGTCGACAAGTCCATTAAGATAAAAGTTCTTGGGTGTAGAGGAAAAGAATGTGTGCGGACGTTTTTCTGTTCCTTTTTCCCTACATGCAGCTGTTTCACACAATCAAACTGCGTGCCTTGAATGACACGAGCATGCCAGGCACGTGGGTGAAAGTAGATCCAGGAAAAAGAATTAGTAAGGCAGTAGCCAAAAAGTTTTAACTCATAAAGACAAAGAGAGCTGACACAAAGGAAGATGAACAGGCCGTTTATAAAGAATTGAATACAACGTCATTTTAAACTCAGCTGGTGTCTTAGCATCACGAGACTCCCTCGCCACTCACGTGTGCATTATGATGGCACAATAATAAAAAATTAAAGGGCGGCGTTACAACTAAACGTACGACCGAGTAGGCTAGCTTTAGCGTTAGCTACCGTGAGGGGATTCGAAAAAGAAAGCAAAGTGGGATGACTGCGTCATAGAACAACGTACTGTTTAATGTGTATACGTGTTAAGGTTGTTTAGTAGGTATATAACAATGCCTTGCAGTCAAAGTACGCATCTAACGAAAAAAAAAGAGCTTTCAGATGTCACTGTCCTTAGCATTGAGTTAGTGAGACAGTTACCGTTTACGTGCCGCGTTTAGTTATGAAGGGAACCTGCCGTTATAGGGTGTCGCTAAAAACCCACACGATTCCTTACGCGACTACCTGAGACGGCTGGACGACAAAAGCTATTATTTTCTTTTTCTTATCAGTCAATCGTATTGATTCCCCTCCCCGAGAAAATTTTCCGCAACCAACGCGGTTTTACGCGGCCTCCGGGATCAAAGGCACTGGCAACCTCTCCCACCTCAACTGACTTTCCACTGTCTCGGAGATCCGCCCGCCTTCGACTAAGCGACGGCGTAATGTGTTGACGCCATCACGTGACGTTAGGATGACATCGTGATGAAGTTACAACTTCTGATGACGTCATAATAACGTCGTGGAGTGACATCATCACATTATAGTGGAGTTTTGCATCGCTAGTGATGACGCCGATGGTCGCTCGTCGCGCTTGAGAGGCACCTCAGGTTATCGCCTTACTAAGTGTTATGTCAGGGACGCAACGACAACTTGGCCCTATTCCGTGCAGCTTTCAACACAAGACTATGGTTACAATTGCATTTAGGTTCTTCTGAATAGCTACACGTAGTAAATGTTAGCGCTGACCTACTACGCATTTTTCGTCCACTACACTTAGTTTACGTACATTCGCAGGTGCTCATTAGCGTGAAAGCGAACGTAAGTGTGTCGAAGAAAGTTTTCTGATAATTTTGCTCTCTCTCATCATTGTTAACAAAAGAAAGGTGAAATTCGTGGTTTATCTTTTATTGCCTGATGACAGTATAATCATATCATTTGTGTATAAGTAAATCAGGTAAATTCGCTCTATACAGAGCATTCAACAGCAAAGCGAAATATGGCGTACTTTATACTGACGCCACAGATGTGAATCATGTCACGATATATCTCTAGACGCACACATTTTAGAGATCTTAGTTTTCTGCGACGTAATACGAAAGAGAATGCCTGTTTGTAATGAAAAAATAAAGACTGGTTTTATTGCGATGAAATAATAAAAAAGAGCAAATGCGTAGTTTTTTTGTTTGCAAAGTGAGTCGCTGTAAAGCCTGGCTAATTATGAGGCACTGATTAGGTTTTCATTTCTGGGGTCCATATTCATAAACCAGCATGATCCTTGTGTCTCGTTTTCTTTACCCATGTTGTGCTTTTATTGCGCTTGATAAACAAGTTAGATAAGTAATCACAAGTAAATCTTGTAGTTATCTCAAGCAAAACATCAAATACGGATAAGGCTTGTTCGTGGATACGGGCTTTAGTGGCAATAGAACACAGCATATATGGACGAAAAACTAGGACAGAACTCCTAGTTTTCGAAATATTGATAAGCAGTCTCCTAAACGATACAAATTGACAATTCAATTGAAGAGTTGTATTGAATACATATATTATCAATGCATGATTTTATGTATGATAAGGACCAATTGAGTGTCAGAATAATAAATGAAATTCAACTGGTTCCTGTAATGGAAATATGGTGATTAGCTGGGAACTGTAATAGGGCTGGGTCCCACGATAGATTTGTGTCCGTCGTGTCATGCTCCGTTTCCCAGATACACCCATAGATGGCGCAACTGCCTCAGGCACAGACAAAGCGTTTTTTTTTTCTGGCTGGCACTGGCCGCAGAGAGCGCTCCAGAGAGGCGGTAACCAATGTGAGGCCGCGCTGGGCGCGTGGACGAGAAGGGAAGTGGAGACGAGGTGACTGGTCACGGGTGTAAGAAGGGGGAGAAGTGTATGCGCCAGACCCTTTCCGAAGTTGAGCAAGACTTCTAGTACGCCCGAGAAAAAAGTGGCTCGTCGCGAGCGGCAGCGGAAGTAGGCACCAGAGCGCATCGCTCTTTCGATAACTTTCACAGTGTGCTTGAATAGCGTGTTCACTTCTTATGATTGGCACTTTACTGACCGTGAAAACCAAGACGCAGATGATAACACACAAACACAACACAAACTGCAACAGCATACAGAGGTCACGTAAATTCATTCAGAAATGTCACTCTCGATAGCTATCGACATCGACAGCTCAGGGTGTGCTCGAATCACCCTCAATTGAATCTCGCGCACAGCCCGTTTACTTTCTCTTTACGAGCGTGGACAGTCTACGAGCCGCGTCCATCACTTCGTCGACCAACTCGGCGGGTGTCACGTTGTGCAGCCATCGAACCACATTGAGCGTGGTAGCTCCGGGAGAGTAAGAAGCACGAGGCAGTTTCTCGCGGACGGCCATCTTCATCGCGTCGACCACCTCCTGAAGCTCGCCCCTCATGAACGTCGAATGCAGGATGTCGGCACTGTGCTTGAAGTAAGCGACGACCTTGTCGTTGACTCGTTTCCGGACTCTGTCGGGAAGTAAGTCCAGGTCCCGGTCGAACGACTCTTCCATACGCAAGTGGTTCACCAGCGCTGTCCTGCAACGAGAGAGATAAAACACTTATTTGCACCAGTCAGATAGTAAATTGGTTATCGCGGGGAGACTCAGCTGTCCACAGGAGCTTAAACCCCTCCCATCCCTCCCCAAGAATTCAGCCAGAACCAGTCGTCTTCTGGTGACTGCCAGACTACACAGATGACATTTTTTGGCCTTATTCTTCCTGGCTGTGGAGGGAGGATTTTCACGACTGTTTATCCCCATTTAGACCATATAACGCTCGGCAAGCCCTTAGCATGTGTTGTAGGAACGCTATGCCTTCACAGTTTTCGCGTTTGTAAAAGTTCACATCAAGGTATGCTGGTTTGGGATGTAACCATCTGCAGTTTTCGCCAGATTACCTAACGGTATCCAGAGAGGTTCTACAACACTACAGAATGGGTGGAACCCTCCCAGCCTACCACCTTTCCACGCTACACATAAAGTTCTAATCTACTGTCTGGTTCAATAACCAACATTATCATGTGTCATAAAAGTACATAATACAGCTGAACATTTTTATGTAGACTTGCGTTTACGCATACAAATGATAGAAACGTTCACAATCTGGAGCTTCCAACACGGACACAGTTCTCATTGGGTGTTCAAGGTGATGTTTTCGAAGCTCTCTACCATAATAGATTTAGGGAAACGTGCTAAGTCCTTCCAATACGAAGATAAACATCGTTCAAATGATGACACTAACGCGGCACTGGGAATAGACGTCGGCCCTACTGAATCACGTGTAATACATACCTGTATGCACCTGGCTCAATGGTACAGACGCGGAGGCCATTGGTGAAGTATTGCCGGCGAAGTCCGTCAGCCAGAGAAGTTGTAGCGCACTTGGACATGCAGTATGCCAGGTACTCTGGCATAGTTATACGACCTACGAAAAATTGACAAGAATGTTAAAGGTTCAATCTGCTGCCCAAAGATGGATGGCGAAGAATTTCGAAACAGAGCCAATCATACTTCCTGCTGCTTTATCCGAAATTTATGTCCAGACAGCACCCTTTTGCATAGAGCGCATGCTCCTTTTTTTTTTAGTTTGAGCTACATGCGCCTTTTTGCGTCAAAATGAGTCACCTTGTCTTTAGAGTGACACGTACGTTGGTGTTTGACACCCGTAAAACCTTCTTCGTATTTAGTGCACGCTTGGTGAATGGCGGGGTTCGCCCGATTTCTGTTGCACGTTTCTGCTCGCCAACAAGCGAAATAACCTAGTCACATACAAATTAGCTGAGACACTTACTTGCAAAGTAGCCTAAACTTAGCCTAAAGCGAGCAAAAGCCAGTGAGGAAGCTAACAAAACACATGTATTTTTCTGTAGACAGGATCCAGATGGTCTTAAAAAACATCTGCAACGGTGAAGGAGCGAAAAAAAAGACATTTTTTAGATTGTTTTATAGGAAGAATGGTCAGTAACCAGCGGCCTATTGTGGCCAGTCGATCAATCGCTTCTTCAATGTCTATTGATGAATTGCGCGGGTTCGCATCCCGGCTGTGGCGGCTGCATTTCCGATGGTGGCGGAAAAAATGTTGTAGGCCCGTGTGATCAGATTTGGGTGCACGTTAAAGAACCCCAGGTGGTCGAAATTTCCGGAGCCCTCCACTACGGCGTCTCTCATAATCATATGGTGGTTTTGGGACGTTGAACCCCACATATCAATCAATCAATCAATCAATCAATCAATCAATCAATCAATCAATCAATCAATCAATCAATCAATCAATCAATCAATCAATCAATCAATCAATCAATCAATCAAATAATAAATCAATCAATCTATTTATTGATGAATTGTTTTTGAGCACATTGATAATGTGAACGAAGAAAAAAGAAAGAAGGAAAGACTAACCCAAGAAACTTGTCACCAGGACCAGCCGGCCCCGAGATTTTCTCAGCAGGGGTAGGAAGGCTGTTGAAACCGACAGGGCTCCGAACGTGTTCACGTCGAAAATTGACCGCACTCTGCTCATGGGCTGCCATTCAATGTAGCCCAAGTGTGCTACTCCGGCGTTCGCCACAACTGCCCACAGCTCTGCGAACAAAAAACGAAGATCGACCAGCTGTCTTGAATTGGCGAGAATCACGAATGCTTCTACGGCTTACAGACTGTAGACTTGCGGCCTTAAAAAGAACCATGTGTAATGTCTAAAAAATAAGGAATATTTTGTTCGAGGTGCTGGCTTCTTTGTGAGACACAAATGAATAAATTCTGCAGACAATCAGATAAAGAAAGACACAGCTAGATAACATTAGGTGGTAGTTCAACACCCGTCTGTCTCTTTGTTCCCCCTTTTTTATATTTCTAGTATAGCACCAGTTACGAAATGTTCAGCAAGCTGAGGCACTAGCTCACCCAAAAGCAAGTTCTGTATTATTTGCCGTCTTTAACTGTAGTGCAGTAATGAAGACGTAACTTAGAGCGAACTAAAAACTCCTTTTTATTTGGTGACATTCAAGCCCGCAACCTTCCCACCGACGCCTTTACATACGTGCGTCGCTGAATAACACTCCCTAGGATAGATGATGCTGAAACACCTAACGAAGTGAATGGGGAGCGCTTTACGTCGTAACACTATTGCTAGAGTATTGGACGCCCAACCTGAAGGTTCTGTATTGAGATCTCACAAACAGAAAGGGTGATTTTTTTTGTGAAGTTTCCACATTACCAAACCACATTACCAAACCACAAATGATGAAAAATAATGTCCCCTATGCTTCGTTTGATTTCACCGTGCCTTGGATTCATTTGGTTGGGCCACACATGAAGGGTGCCGATGTTCATTGCACAACATTTCACAAAGTACGCTGTTGCTTACAACGTCACTCTACAATTGTTGTGAGGTCGTGCTGCGGTGAGTTGCCCCTCACGCATTCCAGTCTTTTGTTTTCCGAATAGGACCGGGTCCCTTGCACATGTTGTCGTGCACGTTACGAAAAAAAAAACCCGCTAATAGTTACCCTAATGATATAGGAACGCGCTACCGCCATCGTTAGCTCCAAAAAAAGGTAAGGAGAAGTTCTTCAAGAGTTGTGTAGAGATGGCCCAACCTTCTTTACAGGTTGTCGACATGCCCCAAAAAATTTCTACCCAAGATTGTCCCAACAAAACTGATTCCGCCCGCGTAATTCATTGTAAATGCTTGGGAGGCTAATAGGTGTCCAACTCTGATTGATTTGTGGGGTTTAACGTCCAAAAACCACCATATGATTATGAGAGACGCCGTAGTGGAGGGCTCCGGAAATTTTGACCACCTGGGGTTCTTTAACGTGCACCCAAATCTGAGTACACGGGCCTACAACATTTCCGCCTCCATCGGAAATGCAGCCGCCACAGCCGGGATTTGATCCCGCGACCTGCGGGTCAGCAGCCGAGTACCTTAGCCACTAGACCACCGTGGCGGGGCGGTGTCCAACTCTGCGTCGAAATATTTTGTCAAGACGAGTTCTGGAAAAATTGCACCCAGAAGATGAAAAAGTAATCAGTAACGTGACACCACATGTTATCAAAAATAGTAACGTAAGTACTTTACCCGTTACAATTCAGACATTGCGAAGAACATGTTACTAAGCTACTGATGAGAGTAACGCGTTATCGGTAACAGCGTTACTTGTAACGCGTTACCACCAACATTGCTTTCGCATACCACACACTCTCAAAGCCATTGCGTAAACATTGCAACATTTGCATTAAACGCCGGCAAGGTACGGATGCGGAAAAAACCACTCTGACGCGGAGAGATGATAACGGGGGGAGGTAAGAACATTGCACTTAGTGTATTCTTGAAGTGAAAATTGGTTGTTTAGATTACTTGGTGTGGCACGAAAACAGTAGCATCAAAGAAGATGACGCATGAAACTGTGAAATATGATGCATCTTCCCCACCGCCTACACTAATGTCTTTTCTGCTTTCTATTGATTGATTGATATGTGGGGTTTAACGTCCCAAAACCACCATATGATCATGAGAGACGCCGTAGTGGAGGGCTCCGGAAATTTCGACCACCTGGGGTTCTTTAACGTGCACCCAAATCTGAGCACACGGGCCTACAACATTTCCGCCTCCATCGGAAATGCAGCCGCCGCAGCCGGGATTCGAACCCGCGACCTGCGAATCAGCAGCCGAGTACCTTAGTCACTAGACCACCGCGGCGGGGCTTCTGCTTTCTATTCACTTTAATAAAACGTACCATGTGTCATTGCAATAATTTTGTATGCTTTGGCACAGAATCCATATAGAGTACATATAGTTTCCATATATCTATAATTTATTTCCATAAGAATAATGCAAAACCACATACAAATGTGGAATCACATACGAAACGTTTCAGTGTGGCATGTATTTTGTTTCAAAAGAAATTCGCAGCAAACTGGTAGCTCAGCGAACGTGGAACCAGTTTTTCGTCCCAAGGAAGAGCAAGAACAATAAGTATTGTTAATTCAGATGTCCCACCTTTCCCGTCCATGTGGCTTTCTACGACTTCCAGTGCTTGATTTATTTCTTCTTCTTTGGTAACGTCCATCTGAAGCACTAAGGTGTTCTCCACGTTCTTGATGTACTTCGCACCCGCACCGTTTCCATCCAAGCACCCCGCGTAGACGAAGAATCCTTCTCTTGCCAGCTGCATTGCCAGCAAGTGACCGAAGCCGGTGTCACAACCTGCGAACGGTACACAATAAAACAGACTTTTTATTTTTTTCACATTTTCTTTTCTTAGTTCTTGACACGTGTTTGTTTCCGGTTGTAGGCGCGTGCATATTTTGTTATATCACGTTGTTGATGATGACAAGGGAAGTCGGGAATGACGTACATGCGTGTGATGTATTTATCAGTGTTCGCTTCGAAATAAAATTGTCAGTTGCTAGTAAGCGCTTGTCTGTGTCCTCTCTGAGTGTGTGTATTTTTGCGCTTGTTTCATCATGAACCTTTACCAACACGGCCAAGTTACAGTCATCCTAAAAGAGTTCTTATAGTTCTGACACACCGAGGGATCTCGTACCGGGAACATTTCGTATAGTTGGGCAACTTGGTGCGTAGGTTATCAAGATAATGGAAAATTCTTGCGGCACGGGTGTCACTGGAGCCCTAAGTGAGTACACCCGTGCTCATGTATTCTTCATCTCTTGAAACTTCCATTTCACTCCGAACTTCCGTGTTTTTTTACTTCAATTGACAAGATAGCTTGGCAAAGTTTAAATTAGGTTTAGAAAAATCACCCACCTTGGTTGTCAGTGGTCGGAGGGCTCAACCACTGAACCACAGGTCGCGGGATCGAATCCCTGCCGTGGCGGCTGCATTTTTGGTGGGAGCGAAAATTCCCGAGGCCCGTGCACGTTAAAAAAAACCCAGGTGGTCAGAATTTTTGGTGCTCTCCACTAGGGCGTCTCACAATCATTTCGTGGTATCAGAACGTTAAACCCAACCGATTATTAGTTCTAGGAAAGATCCCCACCCAAGCATTACGTTCAAATGGTTAACCAGCGAAGCTGAATCGTGGAGATCAAGTGTTTATCGCGAGCTGAAGTCTGTTAAGTAGCTGTCTGCCTTATAAATTTTGGTTTCTCTGTCCCAACCTTTAAGAAATGCGTGCCTCATACTTTGCGTTGGGCGACATGATAGCTTAAAGGGTATTAGGTACACGTAAGGGATTCTGCGGATAGCGATTCACACTACGGCGGGTGTCATCCCTAGCTACACGGGCTGACAACACCTGAAGGGAAAGCAGCGCAAGCACTGAAACCCTTTGAAGTAACGTATGCTAGTTGATTATTCAGTTTTTGAAGACCTTTTGGGAGTGAAGGGTCTTGCCTAGAAGAGGTTTTCCTTCGACGATGACACACATGTTTCTTCAGAGTAAGAAAGGGGCAGCTGGAGCTTCCACTGGTTCCATACGATCTAAGCGTCCTTCCAGTACGCATGCATGCGTGGCGTTCTTCTTCAATGTGACCAATCTGAACCATTTAAATTTTCTTTTAGCTTGTAACATTCGGATATACGGAGATCGATTGCTGTTTTAGTGCTAATTTGTACGGTGCATACACTGTGTGGGGGTGCTAACCCCCCCCCCCCCCATGTAAAGCTGTTTGCGCCTCGTGACGCACGTCTTCACAGCTATCGTGCAGTAGGCGGCGTTGTGGTTTAACGCGTTTGTACCGCCACCATCATCATCATGGTTAGAACAGTGGCGCTGGCAGTGACGCCCGGCGGTAAGCCTTCGTGGCGGCGCGGGAAAGATGAGCGGCCATCTTAGGCTGGTGGCGGTTGGTGCGAACGGTTGTCTGTAGCGGTGGGTCTCCGGTGCGCGGCACTGCGGGTTGCGTGCCATGTGGTAAATCAAGTGAAACCGTGTTCTTGTGTTTGTTATGTTTTTAGTGTTGTATAATACTGTGTAAGGCTGCTCAGCGTGTGGATCACAATTCGTGTAATAATTCGGCTGACGATATTGTCGTTCTAATAGTAGTTAAATAAATGTGTGTTGTTTGGTTCGTTCCGACCGTGTCGACTGTGTCCGTTCACTGCAAGAGCGTGGCGCACTCATTGTCAGACCTCAGAACTGTTTTTTTTTGTTTTCGTTGTTACGTTTGTTTAGGTTTTTGATATGTGGTATTTAACGTCTCAAAACCACCACATGATTATGAGAGACACCGTAGTGGAGGACTCCGGAAATTTCGACCACCTGGGGTTCTTTAATGTGTCCATAAATCTGCGCACACGGGCCTACAACATTTCCGCCTCCGTCAATTTATTTAGGTACAACTTACGTGTACAGTAAAACTTTCCTTCTTGAATAAATGAAGCAATGAAGGTTCTCTATTGCACACGTATTTTGTAAAGTTTTGTGAAACATGTTTGTTTGATCGTAGTTGTCGGTACTCACGGACTACCTCATTTTCTTGCATCCTAGCCATACACCACTTCGCCGTTAAAGAAAAAAAAAACAGCAATGGTGCCAGGCTTACAAGCTCGTCAAGGATCCGCACAAGATGGACGCACTGCACGAGCAACAATCTAAATACTGGCAATCGCTTTAGTGTGAAGGTACGGAGCGAACACTAAAGTCGTTTGCCTTAGTGTGATGCTCTTGGAGGAAGCACGTGAATAAATGAGCAAGCATTAGCCTGAGACATACTCGAGCCGCATCACATTAAGTACAGAGCCGATGCCTGCATTAGTGCCACTTTCCATACATCTTCGAAAGTGAACTTGGGCGCCTTGACTGCGTTGCATAAGATAGCGTGTAATCACTCGCTGTGCGTTCACCATGTGTGCATCTTTGGGGAGTGTATGTGTTTGGGTGTGTGCTGGAAATAGCATTCGTTTCAAGTCTGCCTCACTTTCATTGTGCTTTCTTCTGATCGTTTTTTTTTCACGCTGCGCCACATTAACCTGATACTTTCTGCGCTCCGTTACGGAACGTATTAATCCTACTCGAAGGCAACAGACACAATGGTAGCAGGTGAGGATCGATATTAAGGAGTACTGGCGCAACGCAGCAATAAATGTAGCTTGCTGGGAAAGGCCTTGGCGACTAAGCTGGCTAACTGGGCTGATATTATGACGAAGGTTGCCAACATGCCAGTCTTTTTGCTCAGGTAGCTTGAGAATATAAACGCACGACAACCGTACTCTTGAGAGTAGAACGTCTTTATACATGTTTTCAAATTCTTAACTCATTTATTGCGTGGTGCCTCGGAATTGCATTTTAAGACGTCACTAATGGTTAGAATGTTTTAAGAACGTTTTTACTGTTTTGTCGAAACGCATGAAATTTCACACGAGAAGTATTCCTGAGGCTGTAAAAAAGTAAATGCTTGAGCATTCGGTGCGGCATGTATGTGTGCATTTTTCTTTAAGGCTCTTCCGCCGAAATATTGAACTTTAGTCTGGGTAAAATGATATTGCTTTAGCGCCACTCAGTTTGAGCGTGAAGGAAAGATACTGTATATAGTATCTTTCCTTCACGCTCAAACTGAGCTTCGCTAAAGCAATATCATCTTACCCAGACCAAAGTTCAATATTCAGCTAAAAAGGGGAAAAACCAGACGACAGTGTGAGCGCTAACTTCTAACTTTTGTTTATTGCGTACCCTTACAACACAATATATAGCTCCTTTCACGTGACGCCACACACATGACAAAACCGCACACGTGTGGCGGTTTTGTCGTCTGTTTTGTTCCCCTTCTTGACACTGAAGTATCTTTCCTTCATGCTCAAACTGAGCTGTGCTAAAGCAGTATCATTTTATCATGCACGAAATCGTCCAGTCAGCAGTGCTTGTTTAGTCCGGGACCTAGGAAGCGAACCCTCCCACCTAGATTTTACGATAGTGAAGAGTGGCCTGGCCAGCATTGCGCTGTTCCTCAGCCGCATCGCCATCAGTATGAGCCCATGGTGTCAAGGTTTGACTGAACGCCGCTTTTTTGAATAGAGAACGGCGGAGGAGGGGAGGGGGGCGAAGTCTTAGTGTGCAAACCCCTCCTCCTGTTGTGTGAGCTCGGAAGATAACAACCCTCACAGTGGATGCAAAAATAAAAGTGAAACGATAAAAATTGCTTACCAGCGCAAACGACAGGGCAGGAGGGGACAGGAGAAGAGAGGAGACAGAGCACTGAACGACAACATGAGGCTGGAGCGAAGAAGTCCCCCCCTGCCCTGTCGTTTGCGCTGGCAAGCACTCTTTATCCTGTTTTACCAACACGCCTAATCCTACTGTCTCTTGAAAAGTGAAGCGATCACTTTGTCCTACAACTCTCTGCGTTTGGACTCTGGCTTTACGGGGTGAAAATGGGAAGGGAGTGAGCAGCTCCTGGAATCATTATTGTCATTGTTGAAAGACACCGACAGCGTCGACCAACTCTGGGCCGTCCAGCAGGCCTGCGGTGCGGCTGATAGGCTTGGCCTGGCGGTCTCGACGTGGCAGTCGCTCACTGCGCACTAACGTGCGTCTTGCCGGACAACAATAATGTTTTACACCCACTCACCCATTGACGCGACAGGGCAGACTCACCCCCGTATTCAGAAACGCTCCTCGACTCGACTTTCACCCTTCACTTGACAGAGTTGAGCAGTGCGCCACAGCTCGGCTCAAAAATGACGCTGTGCTATCAGGAATCGCAGCAGCTTATCGCTGATATGCAGTGACTTGCCATGCCTAGAGACGGCGCTCCCATCGGCTTTTTCAAGTGAAGGTGAAGCTTTGAGTGAAGGGACGTTCTAGAATACGGGGGTAAGTAAATATATGGGGCTGCGCTGCCCACCTTCATGCGAACGCCTATGGTGTTGGGTACAGCACGGCACCCTGATGCAAACAAAGGCCACGTGGTGATAGCGACAGACGTGCGCGAGGAAATCACCCACGCAAAGGCAATGTAACAGAAGATATCCGAACAGTAGCAGGGTGCCAGCAATTATGCGCAAGAATGACTCACACTTTGCTGTTGTATGGGGTATTCACTAGCGCATGCCTGTCGTTATCAAAACATGACCCTTGTACTTTGTTACGGTTGTGGTGATGCGGCGTTAGGATGATGTGATGGTGTTTGGGTTGTGGTGATGAGCTGTTACGGTGATGTGGGCCTCGATAAATGAACTATGTTGTTTCTGGTATAGCACTGCATGTGTTGTCTTTTTTTTTAACTTAGCTTGTATTAGCGTTGTACTTATAAGAGGACATGACACAGGCGTAAAGAGAAAGGCAGGCGTGAAATTTCCAATTGTTTATTCCATGCCCTTCCCACCAATCTTATACACGCGCGAAAAACACAGATGGATGTGAAGGGCATGAAATATACTGCTGGAAGTTTAGCGCCTACCTTTCTTCTTACTTCTGTGCAGTGTTTTTTTTAAGTGTACCGCGCTAATACCAGTGAAGTTCAAGTATGACCTACTCGCGGAGCTACAGCTCTTCCGAACTTTATTTTTATTCCTTCTTTTGTCATTCGGTCGAGTTCGCGCTGCAACCAATTCACCTAATGACTTACTAACAAACACACTTGGTGACTCTGGGTGACTATACATAGAATGAGCCCCATCATCGCCGGTAGAGCCCAGGAACTTGCTTCTTACCTGTTATGAGAACACACTTTCCCTTCGGGTCGACGAGTCCATTGAAGAGTGCTCGGCGAGAGTACCACAACAACCAGTATCCACAGTACAGCGCCAGCACGGTCAGGCTGACGTTTGTGACGGCAGATAGCACCGAAGGCAGACGCTGGGCGGCCAGCCACAAGAACACGGCCGCTGGAACGCTCAGTTGGGCCACCGTCGGCATGTTTCCTTCCAGGAGTACGGCGTTCCTCGACGGCTTGCGCGTCACAAAGCCAAGTGGCAACGCGCGCTGGATATGGGCACGCTTCTGCCCGGGAACGCTCTTTGTTTCGTTGGAAAGCGACCTCGAGCTGAGAAAGTTGCCCGCGTATATGACGCGGCTAATGGTTATGCAAGTGTACGCAGAACCAAGCCCAAACTTCTCAAGGAGCCTGACATCGTATGCCCCTGCCTTACGCGTTGTACTGTCCTGCTCGGACATGATCGCAAGTAAGAGTTGTACTCGTGAAGTGAAAAGAAAAAAAAAGATCATTACGCGGAAAATAATGAGAGAACACACATACACTGTGGTTCTGAAACAAAACCGTGGCCTCACAGTCTGTCCCCCTCTCTTTAGCGCATGAAATGAGGGAAAGCAGGCGTGCGTGCTTACGTTTGCTCTCTGGGAAGTAAACAATAGTACAAGCGTGTCATGTTCTGGCGTGTCATGAAAGAGACAGTAAAAACCAGTGCTATCAGTGTCCGTAGCCATTTTGAAGGCTGCAGGAGCTAATTCAAACTGTTCTCCAAAGAGCTACTGTAAGAGAGGCACTCGGAAGCAGGAATACACGCAGCCCAAAGATACTGTGACGAGACAAAACAGCCATAACTCTTAAAAGAATGACCAGACTAAGAAAAGTTTTCTCTTATTCAGTAGGTCATTGCATTTTGCAAAAGAACACAAATGTTTGTTCCAAAATATCCACCTTGCATTTTTATGCACGCTTCAAACGCTTTTGGAAAATTTTTAAAATGGCCAGGATGTGTTACAGAATAATTGCGTTCCGCTCTTTTTACCTCATAGCGGTTCGATAAATTGCCATTTTTGCTGCCGATCTTTGAAGCTACCTAGCTCGGAAGAATCTCTGATACTGTCTTAGCTCGCTCGCAGGGGGCAACGATTGCGTGGCACAATTTTTAAGGAAACACTTTTTGTTAAAAATTATTACATACCATTAACAGTTGAAATGTCAAATCTGCACAAAAAATAACGAAGACAATCTCGATGATTTTTCAGCTAAAAGATGATTAAATTATTCAAATTACATACATAAATTTTGGGCACCCTGTATAAGTTAGGAACACTCATTTTACACATATGAGCAGAATTATGTGTGGAAAGTATCTTAAACCTTGCTTTTACGCGTAAAAACAGCACCTATGTCAACAATGGCATGCTGTGATTCTACCAGTCAAATCCAGAATATGATTATAAGTGGCGTAGTGACTCACTGGAGATTGAATTACACCACTTGTGGCTTCTTAAACTGCGTCTAGTGAGTGTAAACGCATTCGCTTTGGCGAACTTTCGTCGTGCACCTTCGTGCTTGCGTACTTTCAATTGAATTACACAGGAATGTGGCTTCCACCGGCTGGCATTCGAATCCACCTCCCATTTAGCAGTGCAACTCCATAGCTTGTCGATCCCTGCAGGTCGATTCGGAGGAATATTGTCGCTAGTTGCGTACGTAACTGCGTATGTAACTTGTAGGGCTCCCAATTGAGGATACAGGCATAGAGTTTCTCAAAATTGACTAGAGGGCACTCTGGCGCTGCGATCGTTCAGTGACCATGGGAATGATGGGTAGTACACACATTTGCTTAGTCTTCGTACTTGCTGGTGGCCAATCGTACTTACGGCTTCGTTTATTGCTGTGTTTTGGTTTTGTTTTAAAAGAAAGATTCAACCCTTTCAAACTTCGTGACCCAATTTTGAAAGATAAGCCTAAAAGAATAAGGTGGTGAAGCGCAAACGCTGAACAGTTGCAATTTTATTTTTTTCGTGAAAAAACAGCTCTAAGACACACGAACACACACGGAGCCAGAAGCAGGCCGGAAGTACAAAAGTTAGACAAATTTATGTACTACCCACCATTCCCATGCTCGCTGAAGCGCCCTGGGTTGCAGCTCCCTTAGACACTAGCGCCAGAGTTCCCTCTAGTGTATATTAGGAAACTCTATGGATACAGGCACACGACTAAACGATACAACACACACAATGTGATCGCGATGAAGGAAGCCGCGACAAAGCGAAAGCTTGGCATTGTTCCGAATTGGGGCGAACATTTCCTCGAAGGATCGCCTACGAGAATGGTGCTGTACACACTGCGGTGTTCTTTTCCGTAAACCTTCCGTGTATAATGCCAAACAATATGTCACACAGCAGCCTGTGACTTGCTGGTTTGGGCTCGACAATGCGGAAAGGATGCCATGCTTGTATGACCTTTGCTCTTTCAGCTGTTTCAGTTGGGTTACTTGAATGGCGCTCCTTGTATAAGAAGTAGCAACCGTAGTTTCCTCGCGGCGTTGTGCCCGTCAGAGCTTAGGAGTGTTCTGAAGCGACTCTTATCTTGTGCGCATGTATGCGGTGATATGCGCGAACTTTTGTTATTACCAGCCGGTGATGTCGAATCCGTTTCTGGTTCTACGAATAAGTCGGAGGCCGACGCATTTGCTCTTACCCTTTGTGAAACACGTGATCTGAAGGAAAATTACCAAGTTTTACTCTCTAAACACACTGCCACCGAGGTCGAAATTATATCGCTGAAGCGCGAAGTGAAATCTATAGTTGTTGTCAACGGCCTATAGCTGTTATCGAACGTCTGAATTTGGGAAGGCATTTACGGCTTGCCGACTCTTGATTCATTTCATTATACAAGCACAATAACAGTGAAGTAACCTTTGGACAGAGAGAGCACTGCAGGCTTTGTACTATTTGTAGCGCTCGAGTGTTGGCCCAGCATAGAATTTCCGCATCAGAGAATGCGATAGCTTTTAGCGTAGCCACTCTGCAGACTAAGTGCAAGTCACTTGAAAACAATCCCAAACCAAACATTTTTGTTGCTGTGGCTTGGGAGAGTGCATTGATGATGATGGAGATGATGATTAAAACTTTATTGTGGTCCAAAGAAGACAAGACTTACCTTATGCCGGGGTCACCTTGGCCGTCCAGAAGGTCGCAGGTTCGGTACCTGCCCATGACAAGTCATCATTTCTTCCACTTTTCTTTCTTCAATTTCACATTACGTTCACTGCTAATAATAGTCCATTTACTTTCCCTCGCATTATCGACCGTTAGTTATTACTAATTAGCAGAAACCATACAGTAATACTAAACGTTGTACTGAACTCTCAATATATCAAAACTCGCTTCATCATGTCGAAAATTATTCTGTTGGTATTCTTGAAAGCGCACTATGCTTAAACCAGTATATTGATGCGCCACTCAGCGTAGAAAGAATGTAGTTAGTAAAAATATCTGCCGGTAGAAGGAGTGCTCCACACTCGTCGTCATGGATGTGAGTAGCACTAGCTAACGCTACCAGGACATATCGCACAGAAGCACTAAATAAAGTAGATGGGAAGCTGCCGACGCTGTAGCAGAGTTGGTAGAGCCATCGGACACGTTATTCGAAGGTTGTAGCTTCGGTTCCCAAAAGTGGCTAGCGGATTTTTCATCCACTTTAAATGAAACATTTTCATTTTGTCGTTATTAGTACAGTTGCTGACAACAATTATTGTTAATGATGATATGTGGGGTTTAATGTCCCAAAACCACCATATGATTATGAGAGACGCCGCAGTGGAGGGCTCCGGAAATTTCGACCACCTGGGGTTCTTTAACGTGCACCCAAATCTGAGCACACGGGCCTACAACATTTCCGCCTTCGTCGTAAATGCAGCCGCCGCAGCCGGGACTCGAACCCGCGACCTGCGGGTCAGCAGCCGAGTACCTTAGCCACTAGACCAACGCGGCGGGGCAACAATAATTGTTACCTACGCATTTTGAAGCAGGGAGCGCGACAACGAGGAAACAAGATGTAATGTTTAGAGGTGCCTCACAACTAACCTTATTGATGACACAAGAAAACGCGGTGTTTCGTACTGGTTTGAAATGGAGTGCGTTTTTTCTAGTAACGTTAATTGTTAGACAGTGCTCTTGTTCTCACGCTGCCTACTAGTTAATGCATAACTGATTTTAAAGCATCCTAATCTAATTATGATGTTACCCATGTCTTTATTGGCTTAGTTACCCATCGGCTTAATCAGGCAGCCTAGCATAGGCGATATGATTCTCATTACGCGATTATTGAATCCAGTTTATGGCACAAATTATTTCGAAGAACCTCGCACAACTCGCTTTCTCCCTTTCCACCAACGCCGACGTTTCTCGAAGTCCGCGTGTACCATTGCAATGTCAAGACCCGCAATATTATTCCGAACCTACAACCTCGGTCTCAACGGGAGAATACGGTGGCCCGTGAACCGTCTGTCTGTATGTAAGGCGGTAGCGAATAATGTCTGCCCCCCGTATTTCGCCAGCGTGGCGAATGCTTTCCGCTTTGAAACAATGAGTGCCGTTGCCATCGCTTCGTGGACGCACGCCGACGTAATTGTGGTGGTTCCCGCCATAAAGACACAGTGGGGGGTGGCGTAGTCGGATGAAGCGAGCCTCGCGTACTGTAAACACCTCCGAGTGACCCTCGAGCCGGAGGAAAAGATTTTCTTATCACTTGTTTCAGCCCATTTCGTTTTCGCGCTAATCTTTGTGGTTTCTCTTGCAGTTTTGTGCATTCGCGCAACTTTACATTAGTTGATGACTCTCCGTGGTAGCCCAGAGCGTAAGAGTGTCGCGTTGCTAAGCTGCAGGGCACAAGTTCACTTGCCAATCTCGGCAACCACATCTCAACACCGTAAAAAAAAAATCCGCAACATTATCAAAATGTGTCTGTAACACCAAAAAAATATTTTTTTTTGTTTCATGAAAACTGACTGATTGATATGTAGGGTTTAAAGTCTTGAAACCACCATATGATTATGAAAGACGCCGTAGTGGAGGGCTCCGCAAATTTCGACCACCGGGGGCTCTTTAACGTGCACCCAAATCTAAGCACACGGGCCTACAACATTTCCGCCTCCATCGGAAATGCAACCGCCACAGCCGGAATTCGATCCCGCAATCTGCGGGTCAGCAGCCGAGTACCTTAGCCACTAGACCACCGCGGCGGGGCTGTTTCATGAAGACTGCAAAACTTGTCGCGACGTTACGGAAGCTGCGTTTGCTCAAAGTATAACCGAAGCTTTACGCGTAATAAGGCCGAGACTCCTTGGTTATTCCCGAAACAGGCAAATATCGGAAATTGTATACAGCGACACCTTCGGAGTACCACGGAAAGGTTCTCCCGTGTATGAAATGTTTGTTTGTTGGGGCACGATAGTGAAAGTGCCTCCACGTGACTAGATCTAGGTGCACGCTTAGAAAAATTCGATGATCGACACTAACCAGGTGGAGTTTGCCCTTACAGGCATGCCTCGTAATCATACCGTGGTTATGAAAAGCAAAAGACCAGCAATTGTTATTTTATTTTAGTTTCCAGAGTGCCTTCATCTGGAACATATACAGGAACAATTTCTCAGTTCTTTTGGGTCATGAGATCAAAGTTGACGTGCCCATCAAACACAAAACGTGTGACGATTTTCTTTTCATACGCGTGCGTCCCTAGTTCTATTCTTACGAGCACGCACAGAAGAGTTGGGGGCGGGGAGGGGGCGCTGTCCTAACATCTTAATCACACAAATGTGACGCTAAACTCGCCCAGTATGTATCTACTGAGTAGGGTGTATAGCGATATTGCTTAATCTACAGGGTCATGGTCGTGCAGGTTGTGACTGGTAATGCAGGATTTGACATCGAAGAGTAGGCTCTCAATTGAGCAGGTTTGATTCGGACCTGTGCACGTCACGAAAATAAGTGAGCGATTACAAATAGCATAACGTGAAAGCGTAATTGATAACAGTGTCAAATTACGACCTTGAAAAAGTAAATGAGGGATTACGCGAAAGTAACTGATTGCCTTTGTGTTACCTTCCTTCGAAATTTCAATGCCGTAACGCAATAATACAAGTTTACTCAAACTACAACGCACTACTGAGGAGTACATGATGGAGAGAAGGCTGGTATCTTACTATGGCTTCTGCAATGTAGCGTTACGCGTTATTAACCTTCAACAGGAGTGGTTTTTCAAAGTTATCGTGACTGAACCTTCCGCATTTCCTCGTTAAGAGCTCCATTGCTGCACTCGACCCTCCCTCAATGCATGTGCTGGAGGGAAGATAGCTGTAATGAAGTCGGAAGACCTTGCACACCAGCTCGTAGTTGCTCAGTGCTTCGATGGTAGTGTCGTCTCGTTTGTGAAACGTCACTCTTCACTGTGGCAGGCACTCGCGAGAGGCATTACTGGTAAGGCCAAGGACTACTGTAGGGATCCCCCTCCCCCCCGCCCGTCCTGTTAGACGGAGTGGTCGAATCTAGCTTTCCCATATATTGGGACAAGAACTGCCTTAGAAGACTGGTTACTACCTAAATAAAGAGTACCTATTTATAGCTGATGATCCACAAGAAAATCTAAACAAATTACCCAGGCTATTATTGTTTCGAAAACGTAGTGTATTATATTGCAAGATTACGCTAAGATGCAGTTCATTCCAAGTAATCAGCTACTTGTAACCCGTTACGTACTACGCTGGTAACGTTAGATGGAGCGCTTAGCTGCGCACGTCATTGCTAATGTGCAGTGTGTAACATTGCGAGCACTCATCGCCCTTGAAGCTATGTGCCACTATATTCTTCAGTCTTCACGAGAGTCATCTTTTGCGCTCATGACGGCGACCTTGTAACCTTACGGTAACCGCAGCGACGTGCGACACGACACAGACCAGGGTCACACGTACTCGCTGTAATCGTGTCTCATCTTGACATTTCCTCAGGTTCAATGCGGCGTCCACTGACGTACAGTTGTGGATTCGCTAATAAGTTTACGTAGTCTGTAACCCTTTGAAGGGGTTCCCATTGAATCTAGTGGCAACGATATTGCATCGGAAGTATTGCAACAGTGTCTTAGTAAGGTTTGCGAAGCAACAAGCGCGGTAATGTAGATTTCTAGTCGTCGAAGCAGCCTGTGCCTACATTAAGTGATTATGACTTATCCAATCACAGCATCATACACGGTGGGTATGAGCGCTGTTGTAGCATGAACCCATCATATGACGAAGGTAGTGACGTCATTCGCTTGTTCTCAAATGCGAGAGATCGCGTTTTAGCTGCAATATATTGTTCTCTATTCCTTCTCAATAACAACAAAAAATGATATGCAGATTTTTCAGAACGGTTCTTTAATTTTTGTCGATTGCGGAGCAGTAAACTTGTGCGAAATAATGAACTGTTAGGACATTTTCTTACAGAAGTCATGGATTAATTATAAACAAGTTTTCGCAACTATCCGGGTATTTGTCTCAGGTTTGTGGTTTGATTGCTCATGCGCGTCTTTTTGCGTCTTTTTTCGCGCGTATGTGAGCTGCTAACAGCTGGCACTTACCTCCGGCATATCATAAGTGCAATGCCTTGGTGTCAGTAAAGAGGAGTCCCATGCTAGAATGGTGTCAAAAACAATGCGCCATAAATCATTTGTTTAATTCATCATTATCTTGTGATTGGGCATCGATGCACGAAATGGAAATTGTGCCTGGCGTGAACCAAAGCGTGGAAGTAACAGCCGGGGCTGGAAAACATACGCACTTTTCGAAGGGCTGCAGTATTTACTGTGTCTGACTGTTTGCTTCACCACAGGGTGCCACAAGATCCTTCTCGCGCACATTGGGGCGACGCAGTGACGTGTTAGTTCTCGTCTGTCACGCAAGAAGAGATGTTTTTAGGTGCGAAGCTCCTTATGGTCGAGCCATGTCCCTTGTCCGTCGGCGGGACGCGCTATAGATATCCATATCAATATGACTATAAATATGGATAACCATATGGGTATCTATACGCGTCTGAATATCTCTATAAATAACCACGTCCTATGGGTATTGATATCCATATGGATATGGGTATCTCTATCCAAGGAGGCCCAGCGGCCGTCATGGGCTGCTCTTCGTTAAGAATAAAGATATGACGGCTCGCAGTCCATAGTTTTGGGCTCGCAGAGTGGCTGCAGCACGGCATCGCAGACAAGCGGGTTCAGACTGCGGGTTCGCGAAGCTGCAGCGAAACGGCAAGCCCACCTGGAGTTGCCGAAGCTTGATCCTCCACAGTTTCGTCCAGCTGTCATCATTCCCTTCGTGGATGTGCTGTTACTGTTGTTGTTCTCGGACAATGGTACGAACCCAGGATACAAATAAGCAGTGTGAACGTAGACGAATGATTCGCTCGAACGGTAAACACAATGTTTTTGCTGTCGTCTCACGCACGATGGTGCAGGGTGCTAACAACCCACCTTTATAGTGCTTGGTCGGAAAATGGAGGGAAGCATTTTAAAACTGAATCATTTGATGTGGCGATTACTTCGTCGTCGCCGAAATCTGCGTTCATTTTTTAGCTGTGGATTGAATACGAATAGCACGTAGCAACGTCAAGCAAGACAGCGCAAACAATGAAACAGAAAAGACAACACAGGCCTCTATGCCCAACTTTTAATTGACAGAAATACAGTTTGAAATATAGCGACAAAGAAATACAAACAAGTATGCACGAAGGGTAAACGTCAGAAATATTGCATTATTTTTGTTCAGCACAAAACTGATAATTAATGTTGTACATTTGACTGAAAAGCGACAAAAACTAATACTTTATACTCGCTCGCCCAACGTCATATGAGAAAACAGTGGATGGTATCCTGTAGCTCCCGCAGATGTTTATTAGCGGTGAAGATGCGCACCTTGAACAGTCCTGCATGGGACGAACATTACATTTAAAATTCAGGGCTCAACCTAATATTGTATTTCATGAAATTACTCTTGCACATATTACGGAAAGGATCCCTCGAATCATTGAGGTGAACGCTTTAGCTTACCAAAGAAAACTTGCGAAACGGCTGAAAGCATTGATCACGTGCAGATGTTTTTGAATTATCGGGGAAGAGTAACACTGAATCTGTTGAACAGTGTGCACGTGGAGAGTACCACAAAAAGGTTGAACTGGCTTGTAGGAAAACACGCTGATGAAACGAATGGATATTTACACATAAATAGCACGTCAAGTTCATTTCACTGCACGCGACACAACATTGCAAGCATTTCACATAAGCTAAACATTACCACGTGAATATAAAGAAGTTATCAGGGTTGCTGTTTGTAGACCTTTATTTAGGTGTACTAATTGTGAGATAGTAGGAAAAAAACGATGGTGGATGCCAAAATCAATCATTAGCTAGGTCGCCCCGCTATACATTGAACAGTTGTCTTGTGAGAAAAAAAAAAGAAAGGCGGGCTCTTCGATTGATTTCTTTTATTTCGTTCAATGAGGTGAAGAGCATTTGATGACGAGCAATAGATGATAACCATTTTGTTTAGGAGCTGCTGGCCAGATGACAACGCCTCAAATGCCCGCTGTTGCCTACATACAACCCTTCAAGGTGGTGGTGGTGGTGGCAACAACGACGACGACGACAACAACATCAACAACAACAACAACAACAACAACAACAACAACAACAACAACAACAACAACAACAACAACAACAACAACAACAACACAACAACAACAACAACAACAACAACAACAACAACAACAACAACAACAACAACAACAACAACAACAATAATAATAATAATAATAATAATAATAATAATAATAATAATAATAATAATAATAATAATAATAATAATAATAACAATAATAATAATAATAATAATAATAATAATAATAATAATAATAATAATAATATAATAATAATCGTTAAGTTTTATCATATTGTGGTCTCAAAACCACGACATATTTGTGAGACGCCGTAGTGGAGGAGTTGATTTTCGAAATTTCGACCCCGAGAGTTTCTGACGTGCCCCCAAATCTAAGCACACGGACCTCAAGCATTCGCTCTCTATCAGAATGCGGCACTCGCCGCCGTTATTCAATTTTGTGACGTTTAGGCCAGCATCGAAGTGTCGCAACCGCTACAGCCACCTCGGCGGATGAGCCCCTCAAGAGTCTCGATCAGATAGAGAGCAAGTAAAGGCATAAAGGTTAACCAGACGCACTTCTGGTTTGCTATCCTGCACTGGTGGAGAGCAATGAAAGGGCGGAAGGAAAGAGAGAAAAAGAGAAGAGAGATGGACACAGTCACGAGCACACTTAAGTCAACACGTCTCACTGTAGCCGGTCACATAGGCCTGTTTTGACTAAATACACCGGTAACGCTTTCATTGCCTTATGAGCCTTCGAGGCACATGTACATTGTCTTAGAGAGAGAGAAAGAGAGAGAGAGAAAGAAAAGAAAAGACAGGGAGGCGACCAAAGCCTTGGCCCGGTTGGCTACCCTGCGAGTGAAGTAGAGATAGAGAAGAAAAAAATAACACAAAAAAGAAGAAACGAACAATTAGTGGGAACACGATCAACACGAACTCGCGCTGGTAGTACACAGAAGTTCGTGAAGTCTGGTCGTTTTCAAGTGTCATACTTCCATAGTCTTGTGCAAGGCTCGAAAACTGTGCGGCAAAGTTCTTGGGTTTCCTTTTTTAATAGTGGCCTTGCATCAAGATGATGAAGTGTGACTTCCAGAATATGCCGTTGGGTCGGGAAGATGGGCAGTGCATAGAATGCGCTGAAGTGTCTCCTCACAACTACAAAGGTATCATGAAATGCTGCTTGTGATTCCTATGAGTTAAGGATAAGCATTCGCAAATTCCTCTCCAGGCCACATGAAGGAGAGAAACGAAAACTTCAGGGCTCGCTTTTCTTCGTTAACGAAAAGTCAAGGGAACCTAACAGACAATCTTGCGATGGAAACTGTAGGGGATGTAATTAGCAGTAATCGCAAGGTAAGTGTGAAGAAAGAGAATTGGACGAGTGGAGCATTGGAATTGTTTTCGAAGATTACAGCTTCGATTCCTGCCTACGATAAGTTATCCTTTACTCCACTTCTCTTTCTTTACATTTACATTAAAATAACTACTAATAAGATCTCTTACACCTAGTATCATTTCATTAGGTCTTATTAACACCCAACCACATGCGACTCCGCAAATTCGCATCGCTTTCTAGAAGAGTGGTTGCAGAAAAAGGCGTCACGTCCAGCCTTTGAAGACCATCTTTCACAGCCGGGATGCAGCGTAGCACTTCTACGCTTTACGCCTCGCAGCTCGGGCAACCTTGCGGATCATGTGGACCACTTCGTCTGTCACTTCAGCTGGCGCCACTTCGTACAGCCGGCGCAAGAGAAGGTCCGTGAGACCGCCGGCCCTGTAATAGGCCTTGGGAATGAGGTCTCGCACGGCCGACTTCATGACGTTCACGGCCTCTTGCGAGTCGTCTCTCATGATGGACGAGTACAGGACGTCGGACGACTTGCGAAGACTTCCCAGTGAGTGGTCGCTTATGCCTCTGCGCACGCGAGCGGGCAACAGGCTCAGGTCTTTGCGCAGTGTCTCCGCCATGGTGTCGTGGTTAGCCATGGGAGTCCTGAACGTGCGAGATAAATTAGAAGAACATTGGTGAACGTTAAGGGTCTTAACAAGTTAGCGCCGCGATAGTATAAGAGGTCTAGTTTAAAATATTTTGCTTTTAATGTTGTGTTTTCTCACTGATGTGTTCTCGCATGATGTGTGTTTTGTGTTCTCTCGCACCCTTCCCCATAATTCACCCTTCAGTGACCAATGATGTGTGGCTGGTTATACGTGAGAAATAAAAAAAATCGCCAGATAATTTTGTATTATTATTCACTGCCGAAGATTTAAAGCATTTGCAGCAATATTGAATATTGCTTCCGAGGTGCTTTCGAGAACCGAGTTGAAGTGGAAGCGCCTGAGTATTTGTTGTCAATGTCGATATAAAAGCTATGTTAACATTTTTCATTGTTTTGCGCAATTATTTACATTTAGCCAATATTTGTATTGGCCGACCGATGTTGCGTTTTGAGCAGGTAGAACATCAATGGTTGATGTCCTCAGAACAAACATTCTTGTAGAGAATTGAGTGATTGAGTACACCCTCCGCAAACGGTAAACTTCACAAGTAACCCAAAGAAATCGCAAGTGCCAAACGCATTCCGCAGTGTTTCGATAATTACGAATACGCAGAAAAACGCTGACAGAAGGAATTCGTCAGTGAACGAAATGACGGAAGCAAGCTAAAATCAAAACATGGTGCTTTGCCGTTCAAGTATTCGACAAAAACTTCAATTTGGCTCACCTGTATGCACCTGGCTCCACAGTGCTTACGTGAACACCCTTGTCGTAATACTGTCGCCGAAGGGAGTCTGCCAGCGATGTTGAGGCGTGCTTAGACATGCAGTAGGTCATTGATGCCGGCATTGACATCCGTCCTGCGGCAAAGGGCATGTGAAGGTACAACGGTTCAAGTCAATATTGCTCAGCAAGAACATGTAGGAGTAAAGCTCTCGATGTTCCACTCAGATGAATACAGTAAAACGAGGAGGAAGAAAAAAAATTTGAAAGACCGGGAGGTTAGCCAGTTCGCAGACCGGCAGTAAAAATATTTCTATATAGCTCTCGATCTTTCACAAGATGAACGCAATGGAAGTAAAAACTAATGAAACAACAATAGGAAATGGTATACCATCCTCAAAGCCTTCATGAAAAACTACGGCATTCCTAAGAAACTTGGTAAAAAGAAACTTGAACGAAAGTACAAAAAACACAGATCTTCTGTCCACCCCCACCCCTGCATCAGCTCCTCAACTCACTGCGAGCCAGTAAATACTTTCTCCTGCAAGACAATCGCCCTCATCTAATAAAAATATGCACAAAGTACAATGACTTAAGAACACGCCCAAGTCGCCAGAAAGATACAAAGAAGATGCCAACAACAATTCAAAGGTTTCTTGAAATGGAGGAGCATTACCAGGAACCCGATAGTGTAGAGCGAATGTACCTAAAAGGCTCGTGACGATGACCAGCCTGCTTCCGGGAGTCTTGCGCAGAAGTGGCAGAAATGCCCTCGCGACTCGGACCACTCCAAACGTATTGACCTGGAAAACGTACTGTATCCGGCTCATGGGTTGCCACTCAATGTAGCCGAGACTCGGGACGCCAGCGTTGGCCACAACAGCCCACAGCTCTGCAAAGAAACGAGTCAGGAAAGATATGGCTAGGAAAAGTGCTTTTCCGTCAACCAGTCTCAGTTTAGTCTACTTCAGTTATGTATTTAAGTATTCGTCAAAGGTACCAGGAATACGCCTAAGCTTTTTTGGACCCGTAGCCAACAACGCTATAGTACCTTCTGGGGGACTAGTTGGTCATGCATTTTTGTATAAGCAGAACACACAAAAAAAAAACAAATAACAAGGACCGACACAGGAGGCTACACGAAGTGCCGTGTACCCCTCTACAATGTTTTGTGGTGCCTTATTTGGCGGTCCACATGAATTTTATTGGCCATGTGATAGAAGGTAGAATGTATTGCCGGAGCCAACCGCCGTTTCTATTTAGAATAAGGTGGAAAGTTGGGCTAGCTGGTGTCAAGCATATTAAACATGATTACTAGCTGAAAAGGGACAAGGACATGAACGAAGGAGATGGCACCACGCCGGACATCGACTGACACTATTGTCCTTTTAAGCCCAGCATGTTCCTGTGTTTCTCGATGATATTGCTCAGGTCCTTGTGGTAACGCTAGCAATTTTACCATTATGATTCTATGTTCTCATAATCTGTCGGCTTCATTTTCGTTTAACGAAACCAAGTTTATTTACCCGTTTCCTGTCTTTTGTACGCTATAATGCTCTCAGTCACGGCGTCCACATTTGTCCACGCAAACTTCAAAGGAGCGTCACACGCCACAATTTCTTCGAATCGCTTGAAACTCGGTGTGTGCATTCCTGCCGGCTTTCTGAGTGGACAATCAGCAGTAATTTCATTTTTTTGTGCTCCGTATTGCTCCGGAAGATCACTTTGCAGAAGACACTACCATGTTTGACGATTGTTCGACGTTGCATGGTCCAGGACCCGCGTCAAGAGTATTTTTTCCCAGCTCGAAACGAATAGCACCAAAAAAGAAACTGTGCATGTATTTCGGGCCGAATGATTAATTATTTTATGCAAGTACTGAAGCAGGCTGGTAGCTGCATAGTTAGATATTTGGTTACACTCATTAACGTTAATTATTGAAACTTGCATGCACAACACATTCATTCATTTTCTTTCTTGGAATGTGATATTGAGTGTCTTGGAACTATGCCACGCGATTTTCACGCGTTTATGACAATGGCACCATAATGCGTGTGAGAAGGGGGTAAAAATTCAAATTAACGGACAGATGCAAAAGCGATGCTACCCTATGTACAAGGGCGTAGCGGGAATTACTTTCGGAGGGGACGGGGGAGGTGATCCATTCTCTTTTGCGTATGCTCATGCTTGTGTTGTTGTGTCGATATATGTACACAAAAACAAATGAAAAGTTGCCCCCCTCCCCCCATTGGCTATGCCAATGGTTACATAAAAAGGACATTGCTGACCTCTTTTGCCAAGAGTTTTCTCCACTGCTTCGTACGCAGCCTCAACGTCGTCATCTTTTGTAACGTCCATTTGTAGCACTTCTATGTTGGCCTTGGTACGAAGGATTTTGGCTCCTTCTCCAGTGGCACTGAGACATCCCGCGTAAACGTAGAAACCGTCAGTAGCCAATTGATTAGCCAAGATGTAGCCAAGGCCAGTATCGCAACCTATGAAAGCAGCATGGTCACATTTTTGTACATGATCTCGTAATGTATGATTACAGTTTAGTAACCATTATCCGATAGCATTATATTCTTTCTTTATCCACCAAGCAGCAGTAACACAAAGTATGGTTTCACACACAAAAAAAAACAGAAAAACTTGTTTAGCGCACTTATGGTATTTCATTACAGTAGGCATACGTAAAATGCGCACACTCGCATGGCACACGCATTTCATGCCCTTTATTTTATTATTGAACAGAAAGTTTACGCGTTCAATGTTTCGAGCAAGAAAAATATCATATCGGCTGCGCTGAGATATTTTGTGCAATATTTTTCAATGCCACCAGCGTCGTACATTTATCTGTGGAATCTTCCGTGAAATGACTATATAATTTCGTCACGCGAAAAAAAAAAGAACAAAAGCAGATTGGCTGCTGCAATGAAACTTACACATTCAGTAATACTCGTTAGACGTCATCAATCTATGCTCAGTTCAGGATTCAAAATTAGTTTTCAACAGTCGAATGAGCGCAGCAAAATGCCTGAAGTTTTAAATATTCAGATTCTGTTTTTTTGCACGAGGAGTGTCGCGCTTCATCTTTTAATGAAAGATCGCGCTATTTTAGAATAGCATAAGAGATAGCATAAAATAGCATAAGAAATAGCATAAAAACCAACAATAAACGAACCATTTTTGTACAAGATCTGTTGAAACTATACAGCCACAAACAGAACGTCATATATAAAACCAGTCATATGGGTCGTTCCGCAAGGAAGGCAAAAACTACTACGAAGTGATCAGGGCTACATAAGGAAGCTCAAGCTGCCCAAACTGAAATAAAAATGTGGGGCCAAGTTTATGGGTTGCCAGCTGTTTATTTGTTGCCATAGCATGGTAGGACCGAGGGCACTATGTTTTGCTGCAGAGATCCATTTTCTAAGAACAAACTATTGGCTATATTCCAGTGAGTGTTAGTTGCATTCCGCAATACCTAAAATTGAATGAGGTTTCTCGAAGTCTTCTTCACAGAAAAAAGTCGAACATCATGAAGGCTATTTTCATAAATAAAGACGAAAAAAACATGCAAAACAGTTTGAGGAAATGCACAAACGTGTACAGTTCTTCAGACAATCCAAACGGCAGATAATCAGAGTGTAATACGTATCTATGGTCATCAAATATCGTTTAACGAAAAACGTTGCTGGAGATCAATCAATCAATCAATCAATGAAGCTTTATTTTCATAAATAGATATATGCAATTACAGAGATGGAGCTTTGCTGGTCTTCCTAGCGAGTCGTCATCTTCTTTGCGTTCGAATAAAAAAAATCTGTTGAATTAGGCCGAGAGTATCAGAAGGAGTGGATGACAACTGACATCAGATCATCCTCAGTGCCTGGTAGCGGGACGATGCTGCGAGTATCCGCAAGCTAGATGCAAAGTTCGATATGTTTAAGGGGGAAGTCGTGGTGTAGCGTTCAGCTACGTTGACCTTAGGTTTGAAAGTTCCATTGACTGTGAAACGCAGTGGTTATGAAAGGGAGAGTAGGTATCCATCAGTTAGCAGTACAATACTAGCAGCAAGTCCGTACGGACTGTCAAGAAAGTAAAATTTCTCGGTAGGTTTTTTATTCAGGAGGGGAGGAATGAACTTTATTGAGAACCGGTAATTCTGATTTATATAAAAAAAACACATTGATGTTGGCCTTTGTAGGTAGCTGGGCAAACACCAATGCTCTGCTAGTCGTAGCTTTGTAGAAGCTTTCATCGAGTGATAGTCATACATTGATACGAAAGTATTAGGCATATGGGTCTTCGACAGTACATGCAACAGCTAGTATATCAGAACTTTATTGCCCTCGAATGAGGAGTATAAGAAATGCGCGATAATGGTACACTCTAAGTCATCACATATTACTCAAATTGGGACAACATACTCTCATTTGTAAATAGGCACAAGTGGCGTTACGTGGAAACGCACGGTCAAAGTGTCATAGGTCTCGGGAAGATACAGCAGAAGCAAAATATGACAAACGAAAGACATCCACTTACCTGTAATAAGAACGCTCTTGCCTTGTGCTTCGACAGGTGCGTTGAGGAAACGCCTTCGAATCTGCCATAGTGTCCAGTACGACACAAATACTGCGAGGGCTGCCAGTGAAGCGGTGGTCACCAGTTCCAGCGTCTGGTGAGGCAGTTGCCAGCTGAGCAGCCATAAAAGAGCCGCAGTTGGGACGACCATCTGGCCAACTGTGACCATCTTCTAAATAAATCTATATATTGCACGGACGTCAAAAATTGAAATGAAGTAGTACGGAAAGGTTAGGTTGACAGACCCACTTGCCTGCTTTCACGAAAAAAAAGAATGAATGAAAAGCTGTCAACTAGAACTGAAGTTGGCTATAGCTTCACTGAGGTCCGGAAGAGGTTTCGTTGAGCTGTGCTTAAAGTTGGGTACGACTCTTCAATGTCAAGCTGTCGCTGCACCAGCACTTGTGAAACCGTTATCAAGATGCTAAAACTGACTAGAGACACGATAATAAACAGGCCATCAAATAGACCAGCTTGAGTTGTGTTGTAAAGGTCGATGGCTCTTCACTTTTGCTAACGAATGCGATACATCACAGTTCGAAGTGTCTGCCAGTCTTCTATGTTTCCGCCGCGGGAAAAGACGTGAGCATGATAGCTCCTGAACACATCAGTAGCGGTTCTACCGACGGTACACCACTTATCTTGTAATGACAGTCAGTTTGGTAGCTGCGTTCTTTTAAGCAGCAAGGAACCGTCCGCGGAAGGCCGACTTGCCCAATCATTGTGCGGACACCTTCTGGAACACGCTGTGGCAATTAGCGCCACATCTTTCTCAGATAAAATTGTGCTTCTTATCCGAAGATGACTTCGCTTCGTAGTATCACCTGCTTAAAAAGTGAGCAGATGGGATATCGGGCTCTCATACTGTCTGCTCATTGCTTTTTAATTAGAGCGTCAACAATTGTCGGAAGAAAAGAGACTAGAGTATGTCGCAAGCATACAAGTATTGTGTCCGCAATTTGTCCGCAAGCAAGAGTCCTTGGGACGTTCACGTAGCCACGGGACAACCCTTTGTTAAGTCGGGTGTTTTATTTTGAAGTAGAGCTCTATGAGATACAGTAGGCTTAATTGTGTGAACTTTTATAGAAAGTCCAGCTGAGCACTGATACTGATACTTCAACTAGGAATAATACTAAATACTGTGGCTACTCAGTATTAAGTATTATGCTCACGGCCAATAAATTCATGCACACGGTCAATAAATTGTTGGCTTCGACTCACTATGAGTCTAAACCAACATGTCCAAATGCATACCCTAAGAAGTCAATACACTGTAGGTGCATAGGGTATGTTCCTGCTCCAGTATTGGTAGACATCGGAAGACTACGGGCTCAGATTTGATGGAGAAATGTTACCCGAAGTGTTCCGAGTAATTATCTGTCTGAAAGGAAGGATTCGTTTCTGAAGTGTGCCATGATAAAAAGGAAATAAAACGAAACATATAGAGCTCCAACTGGTACATAAGAAACAGGAGGTCCGAGTTTCTTTTTTCTGTTGTCTTTAGGGCTCGGGGTCATCATCACCGGTTTAAGAGGTGGCTATTTCTATATCGAACAGGCTTACGAAATTCTGCAAAACAGCGACTATCTAGGTGCACTCGCGCACCGAATGACCATATAGGCTTTGGCTTGCAGGGGCCTCGATGGTCGCGAGGTGGCCGATGCCGCTTCCTGCGCACTCAATCTCTCCGAAAGCCCTCTTGATCTCCTAACGATTAGGAGCTGGAACCCATCCTGCCTACAACTTAAGAAGACCACACAATATTACCAATCTGGCCATCACATGTAACCTAACTTCTGTGAGTTAGTAATGATAATTGATTGATTGATTTGTGGGGTTTAACGTCCCAAAACCACCATATGATTATGAGAGACGCCGTAGTGGAGGGCTCCGGAAATTTCGACCACCTGGGGTTCTTTAACGTGCACCCAAATCTGAGCACACGGGCCTCGACATTTCCGCCTCCATCGGAAATTCAGCCGCCGCAGCCGGGATTTGAACCCGCGACCTGCGGGTCAGCAGCCGAGTACCTTAGCCACTAGACCACCGCGGCGGGGCTTAGTAATGATAATGTTAGTAACTTTTGTGGTTTAATGTCCTAAAACAAGAATATAATCATGAGACGCTTTAGTGGAGGGCTCCAGAAATTTCGACCGCAAGGGGTTACCTAACGACCACCTAAATTTAAGCACACGGAGCTCACGAATTTTCGTCTCCATCAAAAATGCCACCACCGCGACCGGTAATCGATCCCGTGACGTTCGAATCAACAGTTGAAACCACAACCCTTTGACCCTCGTGATGGGCACCTGAATAAAACTCAATCAAAACTCAATAAAAAAAAACTCGAGACAGAATGCAACAAGCATTAAACTCGAATATTACAGTAAGAAATGTATTGTACAAGCACAATGAGATTATCTGGTTAAATTAAATATTTCAAATTATGGCTCGAGAAATAAATCAATAAAGAATGAAAAGTATGAATTGCCTCAAATAATGGAATCCAGAATCCTTAAAAGTTCAGAGAAAATGTGCAAGAACTCAGTGCGCCTTTTTAAACGACCTAAATATTTGAAACTACCAGTGTGGCTACGTAAGGCAGGAATTCGGGTCGGTTGCAGATGTAATTCTTTGTAGAATATTGACGTGGCATTTGAGAATGCATGCGAGAAATGCAAGAGTTTATTATAACTACTAAATGGGAGGGGTGGTGGTAAACGGACGAAGAAGTGTCCAGAGCTGCTTTTAAAAAATTATGGGCGCATTTTTTTGTCGGACACAATGTTAATCAGAATTGTCAATGATACCAAGGCAAGTATAGGGGATGCTATCAGTATTGTTTGGGATGTAAATGTAAAGGAAGAAAAGTGTGCGAAAAGATAACTTTCCGTCGACAGAGACCCGTACCTGCTACTTTGAAACAACGCAGCACCGGACGCGTCATTCCAAGGTCACAAGTTTGGTCCCTCTCCGCGGCGAGTTAAGTGTTCGTCTACTTTTTCTGTCTTATACATCCACATTACAAGTGCTACTAATAAAATCCCCTATACTTTGCTTATCAACACTCTCTCTTAGTTCTAAATAACATCGCAGCTTTTGTTGTCGATAGGGCCCAAGCTCAGTGCTCAGAGACACAAAACATGTCGACTAGGCACGACAATATGTGGCCATATTGGCGCGATAATTGCATTGAGTGAACTAAAGAAACTATTCAAGGTTGCCGCTGCTGTTTTGTTTTTTCCCAACAAGGACGCCAAGCAGTGAACTACACCGTGTGCGACTGAAGGAAGCGACACATAAATGACACGTCCCCGAGAACAATGAAACCTGCCGCGACGGCGACGTGTTAGGACGGTTGTGCGGAGGAAATACTCCGTCTGCCGTGACCTGTGTAGGCACGCCGAATCAAGCCGAATCACGTAGGCGTTCGCGTGTTTAAGAAGATGCAGTGGCTTCGTCGTGGTGGTGCAGTGGTTACCATGAGTGCCGATAGGGGTTGAGCGGGAGAGTGCTGGGGATGTTGGGGGAGGAGGGGACCAAGTGTTGTGTTCTGAGGGGACCTAGTGACCCTTTTACACCACCCTGCCAACGCCCGTGGTGGTTACAATGCTCAGTTGGTAACCCGAGAATCGCGGGTTTGATCCCGGCCCAGGCGGTCGAATTTCGATAGAGGTGACACAATTGAAACCCGTGTATTGTTCGAAGTCAGTTCACTTTAAAAAATATATATATTGTGTGTCTATATATATATATAATATATATATACCGTGTGTCTCATAATCATATTGCGTGGCCTGAGTGCGCACTGCGAATAGGTGAGGGTGCACTGAGATTGCAGAGTGCACTATGATTTCTGGCGTTTCGCCTACGCCGAAGTGCTACCACCACGATTTTCGAGTTACGATTCTCGCCGTATGAATTCATTTTCACAAGGGGGAATTGAGGTGGAATTTTAATTAAGTGCGATGCATTCGTTAGCGAACCTAAGACACACTGACTGTTTCTATCTATCTATCTATCTATCTATCTATCTATCTATCTATCTATCTATCTATCTATCTATCTATCTATCTATCTATCTATCTATCTATCTATCTATCTATCTATCTATCTATCTATCTATCTATCTATCTATCTATCTATCTATCTATCTATCTATCTATCTATCTATCTATCTATCTATCTATCTATCTATCTATCTATCTATCTATCTATCTATCTATCTATCTATCTATCTATCTATCTATCTATCTATCTATCTATCTATCTATCTATCTATCTATCTATCTATCTATCTATCTATCTATCTATCTATCTATCTATCTGTCTGTCTGTCTGTCTGTCTGTCTGTCTGTCTGTCTGTCTGTCTGTCTGTCTGTCTGTCTGTCTGTCTATCTATCTATCTATCTATCTATCTATCTATCTATCTATCTATCTATCTATCTATCTATCTATCTATCTATCTATCTATCTATCTATCTATCTATCTATCTATCTATCTATCTATCTATCTATCTATCTATCTATCTATCTATCTTTTGATTACAATTATAGTTAAAATACACCTGTAGCTCCTTGCATTATATTGATGAGCTATAATCTATTTTTTTTTCTGTATTGCTTGTAAAGTAGGCCCCATTGCAGTGTCATAGTTTGGGTCCTCATTTTGTACATTATTATCCTGCAGTGTTTGAAATGATTACAGTAAACTGATTCCGATGCTTTGTTGTCATCATAATTGACATTTCATATATCGAGATGACTGACGCAACTTCAGCAAATGCAGCAAATGAGTGAGGGTGTCACTTTTGACAATACCGAGTTTCTTAAGAACGTATGGTCGCTTATCAGTATACCTTCAGTGAGACAATCCCTGATAGTATTGTTGTCTGTTTTTACCTTTGGTGACTAGCGCTAGACATACTCTAGGGTCCAACCTTGCTCGATTCCTCTCGCGTGACCTTTTGATTAGCCAAAGGCGCTTTGAGACCATGATTCAAATCCTCGGGACCAAACTGGATTAATAAAAAAATCGGTATTGACTTTCGTCGTGTAGATCAAATGAACGATATAAGTTGCGATTGCTTCCGCAGAGGTCATCTTGTTTGGAACTACCTACAGTAACAGTGACGATGAATCAAGAACTCCAAATCGCTATTAAATATACATGAATGGATTAATGAAAACAAGGTCTTTTAGAATGTCTCTGAGGAAGTTGTTATTGTATTGCATTTTTCAGCCGTTTCGGAGCGCAGGCTTTCGTGATATGACCTTCATGAGCTTGAGAAGAAATTATACTAGTAGTCGCAGCACGCGTGAAGGGCAAGGCCAAACTATGCAGATTAAACTATGCAGATTAGCTGGGATGTCGATTGCATTTGAATACGCCTATTCCGAAAGGTCCAAGGAAGAAAAAAAAATGTAATTTTTCGTCTTAATTTTATCCGTGTTTATGCACGAGGCCACGAGGTAGCCGGCATTCATATTCTTGCCCTCAAAGAAAACTTTGATAGACTTAAGGAGCTATGAAGATAGTGAACGGGTGATAAAACTTGCACCCTTGACATGCTCTACCGGTCATGAATAGCTGCATCATCTTGGAAGCCTTAGCTATCAATATGTAATTAGATGACTCACAGGAAAAAAAAACATTTGCCGGCAAGTAACAATAAAGCTGAAGCTATTGCCCTTGTTGATGCGAGTAATAAAAAATGCGCTTGCAGGAGCCGTATACGTTAGTGTCGTTTACGAATCCCAGGAAGAATTGGTGCTGCCGTAAGTGCTTAAAGAGAATTAACGGTACTTTGCCACCATCCCTCAAAAGAAAGGCATGTAACTGCTCCGTCTTACCGGAACTTACCTGCGGGGCAGAAGCCTGGTTGCTTAAGAAAGGGGTTCAACTGAATGATAAGTGTAAGAATGATAAGTGTGAATGATAAGTGTAACCTTCGGGAACAAGAAGAGATCAGATTGAGCGATTGAACAAATGTCTATGAAGGACATCTCAGTCGATATCAAAAGTAATAAATAGGCATGGCCAGGGTATGCAGCATCTAGGAAAGGTAACCACTGATAATGAGGAGCAACAGATTGCATTCTAAGAGAACGCAAGCGAGTGAAGTGAAGGCACGAATTCAGGTGGGTGGATGTGAGATTAGGAAGATGGCGGGTATAACGTGGCAGCAGCAAGCGTAGGACTGGGTGAATTGTCGAAACACGGGGCTTACTTTTGCCGACAAGTGGCATCACGCGATAGTTGACAGGTGATGTCTGCAGTAAAGCTGCGTATGAGTCTTTGAGCCGAGGCCTGAACTTGCCGCACAGACCGGGTGTGCGAACGGGTGTCAAGAGCGCCACCTAGTCACCCCTTCGAAATCACTGGACACATAACGTTCAGTCACCTTAAACACTGATATTGTCAAAGTACAGTCATAGGGACACAGAGAAAGTTTACGCATGAAGGCACACCTAATATGCTGTCATCAGACCAAGTTATATGCATAAAATCATCCCAAAAAGTATTATTCGCAGATGTACTTTTTTTCATCAATTTATCTTGAACCCGTTGCGTAATGAAGCCTCTAAGCCTTCGCAAAATGAAACATCGTTGGTGCGCCCGAAAGGGAAAGGAAACCTTGGTCAAAGTTGCAAGCATAATCAGGGCGATAAACACTCAGCGTCGAAGCTAAATTTAGACGGCACCAATAAATGCCGAAGGACGAGTCGTATCGCAGTGGGGCTTCGACTTTCGCTTTCGTATATCTCGTTGATCATTTGCGTGATGAAGCTTGCGCCGCTGCTGAAAGAGCTGAGAGATTGTGCAGACTTACAGATACCAGCGTGATATCAATTTCTTGTTATTACGCGATGTTATCCACGACAGCTCGAGAAAACCACGTCATGTCGTAGCGAATTTGGCCTCTAAGGATAATGGTCGCTCTGATCTACGCTTTGGAGACGCGATTACGCCGATGTGACCCGAACTGACGAAACATAGAAAGGTAAGTATGTGCGTTGCCTAGCCCTAAATTGTATTGTTTCAATGCGTGAGTATGCTGTACACGGATTGAAACCCGATACCCGATGCGGTTTTGTATGGTATGACTGTTGCTGTGATAGTATGCTCGTGAATATTACGTCATATCACTGAAAACGTCACTGCTAAAGGCAATGTTGGCTGTGTTGTAATTGTTAGAGTCAAAATTACAACGATATGACATGAACTGCTTATGCTGTAAAAAAAAGTAGGCGCATTCGATTGCCCTGAAATTTTGTCTTTAGACCGACGAGTGTGGCACAGTTGTGGCCACTATTGAAGAAGGCACATAAAACGTTTATCTATGATCGTGATGCATAGATCAGAATATTTCATCATAAAGCCGCTAGTTGGCCCGTATATATTTGCGTTACAGAGTACGAATATAAACTACAACGATCTCTATGAGTCAATTACAGCGCCTATTTTCATGTTCCGTACATACATACATACATACATACATACATACATACATACATACATACATACATACATACATACATACATACATACATACATACATACATACATACATACATAATACATACATACATACATACATACATACATACATACATACATACATACATACATACATACATACATACATACATACATACATACATACATACATACATACATACATACATACATGGTTTTACAGTGGCAGATTCATTGCTTGGCATTTATTAAGGCGAAATGCTCATGTTCGCTGTGCCAAGAAAATTTATATACTTGTCGTGTCCTGCTCGAGGCGTGTGAGGCACTCATATCGTGGACTAACTACCGTGTTCAGGCAGAAGCAGTTAACTGGGCCGAAACGGTCATGACAAGTTTCTGGCCACCACCGCCCGTTGAATCAGTTCAACGACCTCACCTTTCCATAAAGATGATTCTCTACTCTCTCTGCACGATACTTCGCGAGATATTACCAATGAAAAAAAAAGTCGATGAAACATGACGTGACACACAAGGGAATGTATGTGAGCCGCCAATTTACCAGCAGTCACCAGCTGTTAATGTCAAATGACATATATTGACTCGATACTTTCCCTTTTAGAAAGAAATATTTTGATTAATCTGCTACAGCTAAGCATTTTCCAAATAAGTGTATTCAAATTTGTCTCTGAAAACATCCCTCATTACCAAACGCCTTCATTACAAGCGGTCAACGCCCCATTATTTAGCTCTACGTCGAAACACCAAGGCTTTCTATTGTCCTTGAAAGAGGAAGAGGTAAGGAGGTTACTGTATGACGCAGGCGAAGCAACACAAAGGCGAGCTGAAACGAAGCGATTACAATTTATTGCTTCGAAAACGGGCTTTCTCCCTTTCACTACCTTCCCACCTGCAAAAGAACGACAGACTTGTGGCGCTGGTTTACCGATAGGTCTATCATACCTTCCGATCAGGAGACCTCTCTCACTCTTGTTGCATTCATTATCCACCCTCTCTGTCTGGCTCTGGGCATTCTGTCGCGCTGCGCCTTTATGCATACGGCGCAGCCCCAGCTGCCAAGGCCGGTCTCGTTTTGTATTTTGTGCATCCACCACTTTCGCTTTCCCCTTCCCCTCTCCATATTCGGCGCTGCACTTCAATTCCGCCCGAAAGCTTCATTTCTTGCGTTTGCGCATTCACCAACCTTCATCCCCGGGGTGGCTACCCTCTCGATGGCGACCTTGGGGTCGCCTATCGACAAAAGCTGCCCCTAAGTCGCTGCGTCGTGGAAAAATTCGGAAAGTGGCTGTGCCACGACCAAGCTGTATGCATCGTCCCTACTCGATGCCACTAGTAATATCAACGACATACCAAGCCTGCTGCTGAGACCGAGTGACTTGGATACAGGTCTTGAAGTGGCCAGTGCCTTGGTTTGGAAAACACCATGCAGTCCGTGCTACTGGTGACGGCCACGCTCATACTACCCGTGCACCTGCTCTGTCTTCGAGTGCCCCTGTTGATCGACGCCGCCGTTTATCTCGGCTCCTGGACACTGACCTTGGTGGCCAGCTACTGGCTGGCGTGCTTCCTCTGGAATAGGGTGCTGAAAAGATCGGTGGACACGAAGGGCAAGGCCGTGCTGGTGACGGGTGAGTGATATCCTCGCCTTGTATTTTTTTTATCGCAGCTCTTTGGGAGGCACACGATATGGCGAGAAAAAAAAAAAAAACCCACGGCACTGCCAAGCCCCCGATGCGTACAAGAGGGGTGTGTGTTCGTCACATGCGCGTTTTTCTGCGCCGTTTTCCAATAATTGATGCCCCTTTGCTCATGACCTTTTTGGCGATCAGCCGTTCATGATGCGGCAATTTGATCTCTCTCTTATCGGGGTCACTTGTCATTTTGTGTTGTGACAATTCATTGTTGCTTGAGTATGACATAACCGTTCTTACGGTGCTTGTAACCACTTGGATGAATTGATTAATTTGTGTGGTTTAACGTCCCGAAATCACTATATGATTATGAGAGACGCCGTAGTGGAGGGCTCCACAAATTTCGACCACCTGGGGATCTTTGGCGTGCCCCCAAATCTGAGTACACGGGCCTACAACATTTCCGCCTCCATCGGAAATGCAGCCACCACAGCCGGGATTTGATCTAGCGACCTGCGGGTCAGCAGCCGAGTACCTTAGCCACTAGACAACCGTGGCGGGGCCCACTTGGATGAAGGAATAGAGTTTCCTATAAATATAGTAGAAGAATCTGGCACTAGTGTCTATGGCAGTTGCAATGCACGGCGCTTGAGCGAGCATTGGAATGATGGAGTAGTTCACGGATTTCTCTAGTGTTCGGACTTTCGGCTCCGGTCGACTTCGCGCGGCTTCAAGTTGCTTTGTCACGAAGTGACAATCAGCAATTGTTCAGCAGTTGCACTTCAATGCTTCGACCTTTTAGGCTCACCATTCCAAATCGGGTCACGAAGTTTAAAAGGATTCGTTCTGTCTATCAAATTAAGACCTAAACACAACAATAAACGAAGCCACAAGCGCGATAGTTTTGCCTGCAAGTGCAAAAACCAGGCAAATTCGTGTATTAACCATCATTCCCATGGTCGTTGAACGATCGCAGTGCCAGAGTCCCCCTCTAGTTAATTTTAGTAAACTCTATGAATGAAGGTCCGATTCCCGGCATTACCCTAACATTATTACCCTATAATACCCTATTACACTATTACCCTAAAAACCCAATTACCCCAATAGTATTATATGGGACATTACGGCCCGAAAAAGCCTGATATGATTACGAGGAACGCCTTAGTGGAGGACTCTGGAAGTTTCGGCCATCTGGTGTTCCTTAACGTGCACATCGCGCAGCGCGGGTCTCTACCGTTTCCCCTCCACCAAAATGCGAGCGCCGCGACCGTAATCGAACCCCCGACCTTCTGGTCAGCGGCCAAGCACCGCGAAGAATTATACGCGACTTCGCAAGAATGGTGGGGAACTCTGCGCACGCGCATTTCAATGACCAAACGTCGTCAACGGAGACTTTCCTTGTTCGATGGTTTATCAATCATCTAGCTTTTCCGCATTTAGCTTTTCCGCATTTGGGTTGCGACACGCGTGTTTTGACTCCCCGCAACATCGTAAGGCGGCGTCTTGAAGCTAAGAGTTGGGCCTCCGCGACAAATAGCTTTTTAACTCCCGCGGGCGAACGTGCAAGGCCACCCTCAACTTGATTATCCGGGTCTCTCCGCGGAGTTTGTTCAACCTAAGCCCCCGCCTACTTCGAAGCTTTCCTCTTGCGAACTACGCCACATTCTTGCAGGTGTCCATAGAAATTACGCTCGCGTTAAGGGTTTACAGGAGCACGCAGGGTTATCAGAAGGTGAAAGGTGCTTACGAGTCGATCCACGCTTCGTGAGGATGCGAGAAGGGTGCGATTTCCGTCTGCTCAATGCTCCATTGTGATGTTAGGTTACGCAACTACAGTTTGCGGGACACGTACAGCAATGGTGGTGCTGCGCTTCGGAGGCCTGACACACTACGAACTGTACTTCACGGCATTGAGGACTGCTAGATGGCGCCACTTTATTTGTGCAATTCTTGGGTTAAAGTAGTTAGGGCTTATTAGATTTAGCAACGTCGGATGGAAAGGGCCTGACCACCACCATCATCATCGATCAGTAAGATTGATTAACAAACAGAAAAAAATGACGCTGTGAAGTCCCCAATAGAGCGTTGCAGGTGTGTTCATAAGTTTTCACAAGCTCGGTTGGCACAGCACTATTGAACGTTGTTGCGTTGCGGCAAATATTGAAGCTTCTAGACATGCGGATGTCAGAGAGGTGTTCAAGACTATAGTTGTGCATGATGAAATAGCTTCATTTGTTAAGGATCTTTCATGCTTCGCTTTTGCAAGGATAGATGATGGCTGCGTATGGTGGTAATCGAAAGAGAGTTTCTACTAGACACTTGGGTTAAAACTGAGGAAAAGGCATGGTTATTAGCATATATACCGAATGAAAGCAGGTAAGAGGGAACCACCCTTGTTGTTAAAGACGTGGTGATGTTCATGCTTGCGGCAAACGGTTCGTAGATGGCATGACAAAATGTTCAACTTGCCTAAATTTAAACCCATTTACTGTAAAATTATTCACTAAATGGCTTCATGTTACTAGACAGTGATTGTCACTGGCCACGATTTCACGAAGCAACCTCAGTGATGGCTACCGATGTGGCACGGATGTACTTGTTACTTCCGTAGGGAATGGCGTAAGGCACCCCACACCAGAATTCATCGTGCGTTGCTTATGCGAAATGGTACACACTAAACTATATGGTAATGTACACCCATAAGTGAAGATTACTTTATAGATGTGCTTCTCAACACAAAAACCTTTAGTAGTATGCGGGATCTAATCCCGGCTGCAGCGGCTGCATTTCCGATGGAGGCGGAAGTGTTGTAGGCCCGTGTGCTCAGATTTGGGTGCACGTTAAAGAACCCCAGGTGGTAGAAATTTCCGGAGCCCTCCACTACGGCGTCTCTCATAATCATATGGTGGTTTTGGGACGTTAAACACCACATATCAATCAATTATCAAAACCTTTAGTGGTGCCTAATTTGAGACTGAAAATTATTTTTCTGTTATATGTAAATCACTGTTTCACAATACTAAAATCACCACGCTTGCCTCGATAGAGAGCTTGATTAGCGATAAGGATGCCAACGACACCTTGAAATGCCCGCACCAAACCTTGCGACATCCTGGATTTTGATGGCGTCTACTAAGTCTTACGTCGTCGTAACTCGTAAGAATCCAGTACACTGTCTTTATAGATAATGCCATATCATTAGCAAAGTAAGCTTCAGGAACTTTCATTGAGCGAGTGCCACCTAAAATACGAAAAATCTGTTTGAAAATTGATCACACAACGCGGTGAGATTTTTGCGCTAAATCTAAAAGCTACACTCCGACTTGGAGTTTCTTCTTTATTCATAGATGCATGTTTGTGTAATACGCGTCATCAGAAATTTTAGGGTACAATTTATCAATCTAAACAATTTTGTATTACTTTCGTGTCCTTTTAGAACATTGATGTTATTGTGGAGGTTATGCATTTCCTTTCAAGAGGCCAACAACTTTTCCGGGGCGTTTGACAGAGAAGGAAAGTAGCGGGCCAGTCCTCCCCCCCCCCCCCTTTTCCTCTTCGCCAGAATTAAAATGTACAACGCGCTTATCCCGTTCAGTGGTGTCTGTTAACCACCGGCGGCCTGGTCGCGATAGCATCTGCGGAAGACCGGTGGGTGTGGGCGCGTAGACAAGGCGGTACCTTGCCTTTCAGCGTTTCCTTTCGCCGGTGTAGTTGCGAAATCGGCCTCCGAGCGGGGTTAACCTTACAGTGGCCACTAGAACAGGGCCGCATAGGGCCGTACCATGCACTGTGGCCGGGGGTGCACAGTGTTGCGGAGAATTCAACCCGAGGTCGAAATGGGCAAATTTATGGCCGTGCCTTATACCTTCATCTCTTCTAATGAACGGTATGTAGTGTTCCGAGTAATTGCGCATATCTCAACAGCTGCTGTCGCCTTGTATGTTTGTTTTGCTTCACTTGAAGCAACCTCGGTTGTTGTCTTTAAAAATAGTTGCCATGAAGCCCGCAAACCTTTTTTTTTGGTGAAATTGACATGGTTGCGACAAGAAATGTTTGCATCATCTGGCTGGTGTGGGCATGTGCGTGTGTTTGTGAGTGCGTGTGTGTATTTGTGCGTGCTCGAATGTTCTCTCTCCATGGTCAGTCGCACAGTTCAAGCTTATTTCGATTGTCAGTCGAATAGCCCATCAACGCACTTAGTCACGCAATGTTCGCTTGGGCAAGTGCCAGAACTTTCAAGAGCCTAGGTGTAGACTAGTTAGGAGATTCATGATTAACAGTTGTAACCGCTCAACCACACGGGACGCTGGAAGAGGAAACCGTTTCGTCTTGTCTCTGTGCGTGTCTCCTGTAGCTTTGCGGTCACCTTTGCAAAGCCAGAACTTCCGTAAACTTGATCATTTAGCGGCGTTCTGATCTCGCATTTCGCAAGAAAGCGCCCATCATGCGATACAGCGGAGGCAATTCCTGAGATTGAGTTTAAGTCAGCAATACCCAGGAACAGTTATGCCTTCAGAAAAACTGCTAGAAAACGCTGACTGTTTCTACTATTCCTGTACAGTTCATTCCAAGAAAAATATGAATCAAGTTTCGTTTGAGACATAACTTAATTAGTGCAAGTGGGAAATAAATAATTAGTATGATATGTTATGTAAGGCACTGTACTTTCTTCATAGCATGCCAAATCTGCAATGGCTGCTTGTAGTTACACCCCTAGTAGCTTTTAGTAGCGTAATTAAGGGATCATGTTCAATGTATCAAATACGATACAGTGGGCATTTCGGAGCACTGTAGGGTATCAAACCGGCTTTCCTGGACTGGTTAACTTCCTTGACTTGCCATCTCTACCATTTTATCTCTCTTAGCTGTGCTTATACCAAGAAACGTTCGACAGGTATACAGCGTGGCTTAACAAACACTCGATGGAGGAATGCGAAACGGTACACGTATACATACCAAAAGAGGAAGTTTAAGGGCATTTAGGCGAATAAATCAGCGAGACTTATGCGAGCCAGCAGCAGCTTATGCCACCTTCTAAAGAGCTTATGCGTTGAAGGCGGGTGTGTAGCTGGCATGTTACACATAGATCGTGCGCCATCTCGCGCTAGTGAGCGAATCTATCTTGCAGCGTCGCTTGCTGACATTGGCATGAGTTATATCACGCTATTTTCATTGGATTTCTCAAACGCTTTGTCGGCGTGCTTGTTACCGATGATGCCGGAGGGGCCTGGTACCATTGAAACGTTACACCATGTATGCCCGTTGTGAACTGTGCCGCTTCCTTATGTCCAGTACTAGTTGGTCTTGCGGCCCATGGTGCAGAACAGATACATCACAAGCGCCCTCGCTTTATTTGCCACCAAAAAAGTAGAAATAGCCAGCATGCTAATTAAAAAAGAGCGGCTTGTAGGCTAAGTTGGCTCAGCATCATAGTACAATTTAGCGCAACAAGACCGCGCTGTTTGTAAATCGCCCTATGTTTGTGAGGTTCTTTTTTTTTCGTCCTCTCCTTTTGCGCTAATTTTTATTATCGTGCTAACTTGTGCCTTTAGTTAACAGTACGCTATCAATAAAGCTGTATAATGAGCAAAATATAAATTGTCAGTACTTATAAGGAAACTTTCCGTGGTGCTTTGGTTCACCTACAACACCGGATGCCAACGTCATGACGTAAGCGATGAACGATATCGATCCATGGTGCTTCTCACAGTGCATTGAAAAAAAAAAGATTTACAAACCGGTGTAAGTGCATACTACACAACGCTACGAGTGCATGCAGTTATGTTAAAATTTTAAATTGCTAACTGAAAGCCACAGTGAGTACGAAGACACACACCAAGGACCACCTGTACAATATTATACAGTGTTTCAACAGGTTGCACTGCTTATAATTGAGTCGGCTAGACATAAAGTTAACCTGCCTGGCGTGGAGAAAGCCTACTTGTTCAAAAACAAGCTGAAACTAAATGCATTCATTCAAACAGTACGGCCTACGCCCGCCTGACCTCCAGATCTGATACTGCGATCTTGGATAGCAATCATCCAATTAGACTGAAAATGGAAGCGAGGTTGTACATTGCCCTAATTGGTCTTTGATAAAGATCACAAAAACAAGAAACACTCTAGAAGAAAGCAGACACCTTGGGATCAATAGCGCAAAAAATGCTCCAGCAGATAATAATAAAAAAGAGCGATCGGTAAATTTGTGTGATGCTGTAGCTATATATGACCTCGATGCGTTTGCATTCGAAGAATAATGTGGTGCATGTCTTAAGTAACACCAGAAAGCTAGGAGATACCGTGAACTCGACAGTTCTGAGGATTGATGTGAACTGCTTAATTGCTGAAGCACTTTGTAGACAGTGTTGAGATGATCAAGCGAGTAACGTCAGGGAGAGACATGTTATAAAATTTCACTCCGGTTGCTTGTGAAATGACTAAATCGGGCAAGAAAAGTAATGTACCTGAAACGTTATATAAGATAATAGGTGGAATTCAATCACCGGACTTATATTCATTTAAAAAGCTGCAGTTCTTTTGCCATAAAATAGTTTGCAGTTCTCATGTACAGATTCTATAGAAGAATGACAAAATCTTGGCCTTTTTTTCTGATAACGTAAAGTACATTCGAAGACAGCAGCATAAAAATGTTCTTTGACCGATATAACGTAATTGTCATGAGGTAACTTAATTAGTAAATAAAACTCTGTAATATTTTAACAAACTTAGCTGGGTGTATCGACACCGAAACAATGCGATTTTCATGAGTGTTACAGGCTTTTATCAGTAGTCATAAGAGATCGTAGTCGGTGAAACGAACACGGTACAATTTAGAATATACCATTACCACCAACACCACCCCCTCAACAACAACAACAACAACAACAACAACAACAACAACAACAACAACAACAACAACAACAACAACAACAACAACAACAACAACAACAACAACAACAACAACAACAACAACAACATTAACAACAACGTCGACAGCGACCATGTTAAGCTGTTGAAAGTATATAGTGTTTAAAATAAACGACTGTTTATGAATTTTATGAATGTTGACGTAATAAATGTCATATGCCCAGCAACTTAAAGTAGCACAGCTCGATGCTTACGCAATAAGTAAATAAATGGATATATGAATGAATGAATGCATGGATGTATTATTGAAAGTGTGGGATTCACGTGATAATGTCGTGCTTTGTATTGCTTCATGAGGAAAATTCTTTGTACTGTGGCTGGAATTGGTCAGTCGCGGTGTTATTACGTAACTGAGAGTTATGTGTAGTGTTATACTGAGCATACGCAGTGTTCTTGCGGTTGCATTTTACGTGGAATGAACTCTACATTGTTTTCCTTGCCTCTTCGTAGAGGGTCTTCATGTGTACGTGATAAATTTTATAGTTTGACTTACTTGCACAAATTGTCCGTAGGTGTTCCTTTACGTATCTTTTTTTCCTTGCCGTGATTTTCACGAAATATATGACCTATGAAGAGGAGTTGCCGGCGCAATAGAAAACCAGTAACATCTTTTACACGGCATATATTCAAGAAACATTCATGCATTGCAGTAAAAGTCCAGATGTAATCAGATATTTAAAATTCCGTTGCAGAAACATGGCTGATCCTGAAAAGATAAGTTTCGCGTTGTGCGTACTACGAGAGAGTAATAAAAAATTGAATTGACCGAATGAACCTTTTTTCAGGTTGTGACACGGGCTTCGGCCATCACGCAGCGAAGCGCTTTGCGGACGATGGCTTCACCGTGTTCGCCGGTTGCCTGAATGCTGCTTGCGACGGCGCCAAAGATCTCACCAAACGTCCCAACATACGTGTCCTCCAGCTGGACATCACCAAGGACGAACAAGTCGAGCAGGCACTTCAGGCCGTGAAGACGAACTTAGGATCTGATGGTGAGGAGACTTCAGAGAAACTAGGCCTCCGAAACACTTTGTCCAACAGAGTGTAACGTCGTTAATAGACACCTGGGATAATAATAATAATAATAATAATAATAATAATAATAATTGTTATGTCTTCACAACTTGGGAGCCGACTAGCCAACACACATATGTTTATTTCAACTAGCAATACAACGGAATGAATCCCCGCACACCCGCGGCGGTCTTATATCTAACACAGAACTTAACAGTGACGTCAGAGAGCCAGACACTTCCATGTGCATCTTATCTTATACACGACACGCGCTCTATCTTGGGTAGTATTACACAACACTCCTTCCCCCCCCCCAAGTGTTTTTAGTACCGATCCGGCGGTCGTCTTTGCCGGGTGCTGCGTCGAAGTTCCGGAAGTTCCGGTGGGGAAGATTGAGTCTCGCCCCCGCCGCCGTCCCCACCAGCAGATGAAGGGCCCGGTAGATTGACCGGTTCTTTGTTTGTATCTTCTGCCTGCTCCTCGACTTGATCGGGGTCGGCCGTCTCTCGTGCGCCCTCGATGAGTACAGGGGCACCTAAAGACCTGCGAGGCACAACGTCTTGGGTGCATGCGGGAAGTTCGTAGTTTGCAGACGGCACCTGAACCGAAGGTGGGAAACACTCCTGGAATGTTCGTGGTCTCATATGATCAACATGCACGTACCTCTCCTCGTTCCCCTATCCCTATCACATAAGTGCTTAAACTCTCGCGTTTTTTTTACCTTACCGCTCAACCACTCTCCTTCCCCGGGGCGCAGTCCTTGTACGAGGACGTCTTCCCCTTCCTCGAAGTCTCTCCAAGCTCCACGTCGCCGATTGGCTGCCTGCCTTGTTCGCTCTAGCTTTTCTTTCATCCTTTGCTCGATATCTGGATGGAGAAAGCTCAACCTGGTTCTAGGTTTCCACGATAAGAACAGCTGGGCCGGCGTCTCTTCAGTAAACACCTGTTGGCGTGTTCCTATAATTGAATAGGAATTGGTCGATCCGCTGCTGGAGAGACTTCATCCGCCCATTCTTCTGCTCGTCCATGACCTGCTTAAGAAGATTTTTCTTTAACGTCTGTACACAACGCTCTGCGCTGCCATTCGATGCCGGGTGATAAGGCGGCGATTTAGTGTGCCGGATGCCATTACGACTCATGAACGTCTCGAAAAGTTCCGAAGGTAAATTGGGGCCCATTGTCTGTTACCACTTCTTCCGGTAATCCGTACGCGGCAAATACGGTGCGCAATTTCTCTATTGTCTTTTCGCTATTAGTTGACCTCATCAGAAACACTTCAACCCACTTGGAGTACGAAATCAACAAGTACTAGGAACCAATGCTGGTCTCGATGCGCAAAATCTAAGTGCACACGCTCCCACCGGCGCCCCGCCACTCCCCATGACATCACCGGAACCTTGGGCGCCGCATTTTGCGTCAACTGGCATGTTTACACATTCTTTAACTTTTTGCTCAACATCCGGCGTAAGGCGAGGCCACCATACGTGGCTTCTAGACAGCATTTCATACGTGCCATTCCAGGATGGCCCTCGTGCAACAGTGATAGCACTTTGTCGCGGAGAGACAATGGTACTATCACCCGGTTTCCCCCACGTCACACATTCTCTGTCAACAGAAAGCTCGTGGCGTCGCACAAATAGGGCGCCAGTGCATCGTCAGACACTTTTGAAGGCCAACCGCTCTGCGTGTAAAACAACACTTTTGACAACAGGCTGTCTGTTCTCGTTTCCCTTCTGATGTGTTCTGCGGAGAGTGGGAGCTCGTCTAGCATCGAAAAGCCGATGTACTCCGACACGTCATCAGAGTTCCGAAGCGGTAGGCGCGATAGTGCGTCTGCATTGCCCTATATCGCGTGATTTGCGATAACCCATTGTACTCATACGCAGCAATCTGCAGAGCCCATCGCTGCACGCGTGCCGCTGACATCGCAGGAATCGGCCTATCTTCTCCCAATAATCCCGCCAAGGGCTGATGGTCTGAGTATATTACAAATTTTCGCCCAAAAAGGTACTTGTGAAACTTCTTTAACCCGTACACGACAGCCAGTGCTTCTTTTTTCAATATGGGCGTACGCCTCGCTCTGTTTTAGTGAGCGTTCTAGAGGCAAAAGCGATTGGCCTTTCTTCTGATCCTACCTTGTGAAAAAGGACTGCGCCCTAAACCATACGCAGATGCGTCACAAACGAGCCCTAGCTCCCTTGAAGGGTTATAGTAGGTGAGTACGGACGTGCTCAGCAACCAGCTCTTGGATGCTTTGAAGGCTTTTTCGGCGAACCTCCGTCCATTCCCACTTGGCATTCACAGCTAGCAAGTCATGCAATGGCTTAAGTTGTGCTGACATGTTCGGTACGAACTTCCCATAGAAATTAACAAGCCTAGGTAAGCCCTCAACTCCTTCTTGTTCTTTGGAGGTCGGGCTTCTTTTATAGCACGCACTTGTCCTCTGAAGGGCGGATTCCGCTTTTCCCCAATCACGTGCCCCAAATAAGTCACAGACTTCTCAAAAAACTTGCATTTTTCTTTTCCGCAATTCACCCCTCGTTCCTGGAACCTGTCAGCACAGCTTCCACCCTATCATAACACTCTTCCATCGTTTCCTCCCCCGCTATTAAACACATCATCAAGATAACATGACACTCTGTCCCACCCCTTCAGCATATCATCCATTACGCTTGGAAAATGGATGGAGCACTTGTTAATACCGTACGGCCATACGTGTATATTGAAAAAGGCCTAGGGGGGTGTTGACAGTGACCAAAGGTTGCGACTCGGGGTGCAGCTGCAACTGTTGGTACGCTTGTCGACAGGTCAAGGACAGTAAACCACTTGCATCCATGCAGCGGCTACAAACGTATCTTCCATTGTTGGCAGAGGGTAATAATCAGTTCTCAGACAACGGTTTAGGGTCACTTTGTAGTCTCCGCATATTCGCACTTTTGTTGTTTGCCTTGGGGACAACTACTAGAGGCGTGCCCATTCACGTGTTTTTACTGAACCAGTACTCCAGATTCCACTAGCGACTGCAACTCCGACGCTACCGCGTTCCGGTAGTGCGAATGGCACAGGGCCGATGCTTGCAGAAAACAGGCGTACAGCTGTCATTTTAGCACCAGTTTGACCGACGTGTCAGCTATCAGTCCTAGTGATTGATTAACACTTCCGGAAAATTTTTCGATGAGTGCGGCTGATCTATCATGTGTGTTTGCTTTATCAAAGTTGATATTACACACGCTTGCCCAATTCAGCTCATAAGCCTCTAGCCAGTTGCGGCCCAACAACAAAGTGTCACAATTTTTTTCCGTCCGGACTACAATCAACGGCAAGGTCTCGGTTTGCCCGTCGTGCTCTACATGCACCGTCAACTTTCCGGCAACTGCTAGTGTGGAACCGCCATATGTTTTTAACCGTAAACTACATCTTTCTAGGGGTACATTCGGCCAATACTGTCTGTACATTTTTTCTGGCACAATAGACACAGAGGCTCCGGTATCAACCTGCATCGTGACATTCCTGCCTGCGATCTTAACTTTCACAGCGTAGCCACCGTGACTACTCCGACATGAAAAAATATGACTAAGCAAGACCTCGTTCTCACCACTTTTATCATCCCAGTCACCAGAGTCTTCTAAGCCAGTACCATCGATGAGAGAATGCACCGAACGTGGCGTTGTTCTGCAGACCCTTGCCAGGTGTCCCACCTTTTTGCAGGCACGACATCGATATTTGCGAAAGGGCAGGTGGTGGCGTCATGCGCTGCTCCGCACCGCGAACAGTCCGTCGCCTCGGCATGCCGCTCCGCGTTACCGCTCACGCCCCTTTTCGTACCTGTGGACCGTTGGGTGGTGTGGTCGCACCAAGTTCACGTCACCGAGTTCTTTGGGGTGAATTTTTCTGGTTTCTGTGCGAGCGAGTTCCCCACTTTTCGCCAGGTCATAGGCAGCTTGAAACGTCAGGGTACTCTTCTTAAGCAGCTCTGCTTGTGCCGTTTCATCTCTCAGTCCGGCCACGAACCGATCCCGCAGGGCGTCATCCAAGAATTGCCCGAACTCGCACGATCCAGCCAGCCTTTTTAATTCTAACGCAAATGCGGCAACTGACTCATTTTCCCGCTGCGACCGACGGTTGAACCGGAATCTTTCCGCTATCACCAAAGGCTTCGGGGAATAGTACCCTTTCAGTATTTGGAGCAGTTCGTCGTACGTTTTCTCTTCCGGCTTGGTCGGGGCCAATAAATTTTTCAACGTGCGGTAGGCCTGTTTTCCAATGGCGGTGACAAAGACTGACACCTTCAAGTCTTCACTGACCTGGGTCGCCCGGACGTAATGTTCAAAGCGTTCCGCATATGAGTCGAAGTCTTCGTCTCCCTCTTCCGTGAACGGCTCAACCGGCCAAGGAAGCCATGTCGTGGTAATCCACCAGGACGCTTTCCGCTCCTAGAATACTGGTGCCGTGACGTGAGCTACAGCCGAGGCCCGGCTAACGTGCCCGAGTATGATCCCATCCTCGTCGCCACTGTTATGTCTTCACAACTTGGGAGCCGACTAGCCAACACACATATGTTTATTTCAACTAGCAATACAACGGAATGAATCCCCGCACACCCGCGGCGGTCTTATATCTAACACAGAACTTAACAGTGACGTCAGAGAGCCAGACACTTCCATGTGCATCTTATCTTATACACGACACGCGCTCTATCTTGGGTAGTATTACACAACACTAAT